>OZ038389.1:57654751-57979751 GCA_964036045.1 Eutreptiella sp. 'Long Island Sound 2002' | reverse complement strand
AAATCTGCGCAGTTTTGGGCCAAAAACAGCCATTTTTCGCCCCAAACAGCCCTAGTAAGGGTTCAAAACAGCCAAACGAAGGCAAACGGCTGCTACACTTCACGTGCGGCTTGACTTTCTCCTGACCAAGGGACCTTTGGTGCCCTCTAACTCCACGATATGTCCGAGAAACGGCCCAAAAAGGCGCCAAAAAGCCCCAAAAACTGCGCAATGTGCACCAGCACCCCGAAACCAAGAACGGGCCGTATCTTGGGCTACGTGGCTCAAATCCGAATTCCGAGGGCACCTAGTCCACCCGCAAACCCCCACTTTTTATGATTTCCACTCCTCAAAATCGCCCAACGAGACACATAGACCCCCGTACCAGCGGTCACTTGGTTCAGCCGGAGGGCCGGCCAGCCCACGCAGAGTGGGGGCCAACGGTGGGTCCACCAGGGTCCCCAGGGCGAAAAAAATCATTTTTTCCACAGTTGTTCCTAGACCACTTGGGATGCTCAAACAAGTGTTTTTAGGCCGTTTCGAGCCCGTGGTGGCGCGTTTTGGGCCATGGAAAATCCCAAAATGCCTTGAAAATGGGCCGTTTTGGGACCAACAGTGGGTCAAAAATGGGTCAAAAACGCGTTTTTCCAAAAATGATCCTGGACCATTTATGATGCTCAAACAAATGGTTTTAGCCCATTTTGAGCCCGTGGCGACGGGTTTTGGCTCATGGAAAATCCCAAAATGCCTTGAAAATGGGCCATTTTGGGACCAAAAATGGGTCAAAAAAGGGTCAAAAACGTGTTTTTCCAAAAGTGATCCTAGACCATTTGGGATGCTCAAACAAGTGTTTTTAGCCCGTTTTGAGCCCGTTTTGATCGAGTTTAGCCCCTTCCACCACATGTATGCACCACTTTGTGCCCTTCGCACGTACCTTTGGCCCAAAACTGCGCAGATTTGGGAGGGCACCTCCCGACTTGGCGCCCCCACCCCGGGCCGCCACCGGTGCGTTTCTGGCTCAAAACTTGGATTTGGCAAGGCCACCACCTAGGCTCTAGGATGGCTAAAGTAGGGTCAAGCCCGAGGCGTTGGGAAGGTGCAGTGGCCAAAACCGAATGGTGACGTGCTTGCTTGTTGTTGTTGTTGTTGTTGTTGCTTGCTTGTTAGCTAAATTTAAGGGGAGAGGGGTGTAGTAATATATAACTATTGGCGTTATGAGGATGTGACCTATGATACCAATTGGGTCAATATCGGTGGGTTGGTGGGCTAGCTTGCGGCGTGCGAAGTGACACGCGGATACTGAAAGAACTTAGGCCCTAGCTCAAAGACCTCAAGAAGGGTGAGGTGATCCTACTCGATGGCCGTTTCCCCGGAAGAAAGCATGGTATTATTCCGTGGCCAAAGCAAAAGAAGAAGGACCACCCGAGATGGCAAGCCAAGTACAACGATGGGCACTCTTTCATTCGCGGCCGTGGAGAGCATCCGTTTGCCCAATTGTACACTTCGGTTGTGTGCCGCGAGCCGTGCACAAAGTTGGGGATGAATTGGGAAGAGCGCATCCTACGACTCCATTTGATGGTCCATGTTGTGGTTCACATCCAGCAGTTAATCAACAGGCGCAACATCAAGTACAACCCGTATGGCCCATAGGGTCATTTTCCAACGGAGATGTTTGGGACAAAGTATTGTACCGTTGACGGCGACTCGTCCACATCGGACTCCGACTCCGACTCCGACTCCGACTCCACCACCGATTCCGACTCAGGGTTGAGCTTGACCTCATGCTCTCCGGACTCTTTGTCGTCAGAACCCAACTACTCACCCGATGACGAGTAGTCTTGGTTACAAGCGAAACACAAAACGTCTCCAAACGAATGTCATAGGGGACGGGCTCCCTTTGACCAAATTCCGAAACGCAAAATGACTCGAAACGCCTACATCATAGGATTGGGCACCCTATGATGTAAGGGATCAGGCAACAAAGTGCGATGCTGGGACCGATGTGGTGCTATGGCGGGGGGATTGGACATACGTTGTGCTGTACATTGTGCATCCCGGAGTGCACACAATATTTCTTTTTTAAAATGTTGCAATGAAGTGTGTTGTGTCTCAATAAATCCAAAATCCCAAAAATAGGTACTCTTGGTTGTTTTCAATGTGCGTGCAACACAACCACGTAGTGCCGCAAGACACATACTTACACACAACCATGGCACAGTAGAGGGCTCACATGTATCCATGACGTTGCCTGATTCAGGGGGTATGGGGCCAGAAGTAGCATCGGGGCTCTGCTACTTTTGAACGAGGGAGTAACGTCCCTCCGCGTTAACCACAGTAGAAGGGTGGGATTCCCTACCACGCTCTGCACGTTGAGCCGGGGCCGCAGTCTCTCACTTTGTAGAGAGCGATGGTGTCAACAGATCAACGTGCCCGAAGATTTTGTGATCCGGTGTGTATCTCTTGAACAGCGTACACTAAAGCTAATTACTCTTTGCCTGTGGTGCCTGCGGCGCGCAAGAAGCGTTCCCTCTGCCCCTGTTGCAGTTATGGCTGGGGTCGGGACCGAGTCCCTGCGCAGCGGAGGTGGTGGCCTGCCGCTGTTGTGCTGTATGGGCACACTGTGGGACACTCTCATCTGGGTTATCCTGCCTCACAACATGTGGCATTTGGATTTTTTTTGGGGTTGTTTTGGAGATGTGGAAGTTGGAATAAAGATTGGATAATTTGCAGTTAATTGTTGGCGGTTGGTGCCAGCCGAGAGTGACTCACATCACTCGTGACATTATCAGCCTTAGCGGGGGGGGGGGGGGGGCAGTCATGACGTGTGGATGCCCCCCACCCCCTCCATTTTGCTACCATAGGGCTGTTTTGGGTAGTGGTCCCCGAACGTGTGGACCCCCCCCCCCCTTCCATTTGTCTGTTTGTGCTGCCACCTTTGGTCTTGGGGGCCGTCCATGAACGCATGGAGGGGCACTGCCCCCGTCAATGCCACTCTGTATGGCGAACTGGGATGATTTACCCATGTCCCGCCAAGGACAACGGTCTATGGGTAAGCAGGCCAATTTGGTCGTTTGGGCTAGGGGACGCCAAGATCCCCCAACCGCCCTCCCCCATACCCGCTGTCGGTCCTCTAGCCTCCATTGCGCTTGGAGGCGGCAGCAACTAGGGGTTGCATTCATCCGCTGGCGGCAGACCCCTCCTCGTGGATCAGGAGGCACCAACGAGAGGCCGCCTATCGCCTCGGGGATTGTCAGCCTCCCCAAGGCTGTAGCTGTTAGACCCCCGCTCTTCTTCATTTCTCCTTCCACCTTTGAGTATGTACTTCCTCTTGTAAGTATTGGCATAGCTTAGGGTGAGGTTCACTGCGCCTCATTCCGTCTCAAACCCGGGCCGAGGGGGGGGCGTTGGACCGGGGTGCAGGTTTGGGAGGTGACGGGAAGGGGTGATTGGCGGGGCAAGGGGAACTCTTTCCCCCTCCCCGACTTGCTCCCCCCTCCAGGAGATGAAGGTGCATCCTGGGCGATCCCAGGAGCCACGTGGGTAGTTGGCAACGGCGCCCTACCTATCTACAGGATTGGGGGGTGCACCCATTGCGTTCAAGTTAGGGCTCTAGCTTGGTTTACCCCCTCCCCACTTCCATTTTCGGTTGCGTCCTTGGCGATCCCGTGGACGTGGGCTGGCAAGGGTGCTTTGCCTATCTACACGCTTGGGGGTGCAGCCTTTGCCTTCATGTTTTGGATGTGGTTTGGTTTGCCCTTTCCCCACTCCGTTTCCGAGTGCATCTTGGGCGATCCTGTGGGCCATGTGGGTGGTTAGCACAGGCACTCTGCCTATCTATAGGCCGGGGGGGCACACCCATTTTTTTCAGGATTGGGTCCTAGATTAGTTTTCCCCTTCCCCACTCCCTGCTCCGGATGTGTCTCAGGCAAACTTGTGGTCATGTGGGTGGCTAGCACGGGCATTTTGCCTATCGACAGGGTGGGTGATGCACCCTTTGTGTTCAGGTTTGGGTTTTGGCACAATTCACCCTTTGCCCACTCACATTTCTAGGTGCGCTTTGGGCGGCCCCGTGGGCCACAAAGGGTGGCCGGCATGGACACTTTGCCTGTCTACACGCTGGGGGATGCACCCTTCACGTTCGGGTTTGAGGTGTGGCCTTGTTGGCTTCCAGAGCCTAGCCACTTGTTGGTCACAGGGGGCTAGGGGGTAGTTGCTTCCGGCTTCAAGGCCTAGCCCCCATCGGAAAGCGCACCGCGTCACCACCCTTGACCCCCTTGAGAATGGGGCACCTAGTGTAGTTTTCGGTTCCACAATAGGGCTAGACATGGCCACCCGGCTTCCGGGGCCTGGCCACTTGTCAGCTGCACGGGCCCCTTTTGTCTTCCAGGGCCCGGCCTCCTTTTTTTTTTCTTCGGTCGCACGTCCAAGTGTGTCTTGGGCGATCCTAAGAGCCACATGGGTGGCTAGCACGGGCATTTCACCCATCTACAGGCTGGTGGACACACCCTTTGTGTTTGGGTTTGGGTCCTAGTTTGGTTCACCCCTTCCCCACTCCCGTTTCTAGGTGTGTTTTGGGTAGCCACATAGGCCACATGGGTGGCTGGCACAAATGCTCTGCGCATCCATAAGCTGGGGGATGCACCCTTGACGTTCCGGTTTGGGTTCCAGGGCCCAGCTCCTTTCGGCTTCCACGGCCCAGCCACTTGTTGGTTGCACAGGGTCCAGCCCGTTTTGGCTTCTAGGCCGAACCCCCATTGGCACGTGCACCTGTCACCACCTTGGACCCCTCTGAGGGTGGGGCACCTAGTGTGGTTTGTGGGTCCACGAGGGGCCAGATTTGGTCACCAGGCTTCTGGGGCTTGGGCCCTTGTTGGTCGCACGGGGCCCACCCCCTTCTTTGTTCCGGAGCCCACCCCCCAGGGGCGTCCCGGGCGCTACCCCTTGTTTGTCCCAATTGGGGGGCAGGACCAGGACACTTTCTTCTGCTACGGTGCAGGGCACGATAAGAGCAGGTGCCTGTCCCTCACAACACGGCACCTTCTGCGGTTGCGGTGTTCCGAAGGGGGATGGCATAGAGGGCTTTGGGATGACTAGGCATGAGGGGTTTGGGCAGGGTCTGGGAACACCCTGGGCGACCCCACGGACCATTAGATGGTCGGCATGCGCGCTCGGCTTGCACAAGCCGGGGGTGTTCCCTTTTTGGTGGTAGGACCCTGGACTAGGGGTCCTCTGTATCCAGTCCCTCCGCAACCCCAGTTGGTGCCAGTTAGCCGGTGTTCCAAGTGGGGCGGTGAGGGTTTGGGGGTGCCATGGTTGGGAGTCTGGGGTCTGGTGCCGGGGTTTGGGGCCGGAGTGTGGACACCTGGAGACCGAGGGGGAGACGTGGGCATAAACCGCCACTGGTGGTACCCTGCAGGCCCTTGGTCAACGGAATGCCACAAACTTGTCAACATCACCCCAGGGGGTATGTAAGGAACCGGTGCGGAGCCGTAGTACTGACTCACCCCTTGCTACCGGACCTCGGGGTGGCGGGGGTGCCCTCACCGACGGTCCAAGAGGAGTATGGGGCAGAGTACTGAAGAGTGCCGAAGCCAGGGTCGGCCCACTGGGGCCCACAGTCCCACACCGCCAGCTACGTGATGGTGTCCAACTGGGGTGGGCTGTGTTGGCAATATGTGGTTGCTTGTGTGGCCGACGTGTCGCATCTCCTCTCCTCCTCCTCCTTGAAAAGTTGTGCGTGCTGTGTGTGAGTAGCATTTCCACCCTCTTTTGGGCCCCCGAGAAGGCAGGGGTGAGGTTGCCAATTCTGATTTTGTCCACCTTTGTTGGGGACCACTTCTGTTTTTGCTCCCCTTTTTTGGGGATCCCCAAGAATGCAATTTTGCCTCCCACTTTCTTTCCTTTTTTTTTTTACTCCCACGCTTTTGTGTGGCCCTTTGGGTTGGGGTTAGGGACTCGCTTTGTTCCACGCTTTGTTGCGTGGCCCCTTGAGTGGGCGCCTACAGAACAGAGAGACAGAGGCTAAAAGAGAGGCAAAACATGCCTCGCAAGTTCTGGAAAAGCGGCAACGCACATTGGACGCATACACATGTACCACCGGTGCCCAGCATAGAACATTGGAAGAGAGACCAACATTGTCCCGTTACCGGTGGCAATTTTAGGAAATCTGTACCGACGTGCATGCGATATGCTTCGGTCCGCCGCTTGGAAGTTTTCGAACACCCTTGGAAAGATGCTCGGAAGTTTTGGCAGCCAGATTGGCCCCCCAAAACGCAACCGATATCGGTAGGAATGTTCCATGGACTTCCCAGCCGACCGTGCCGGGGGAGCTCGGAAGAAATTTTGGCTGGGACTTCCGAAATCAACCCTGCAATATGAGCCCCATTTGCTGAGCATAAATGCTGAGCATCCCCAAATATTCTCAGCAATATGCTCAGCATTTTCCTGCCATTTTTTACCTTCTGTGCTGTGCGTTCCAGCACCATGTGATTGTCATGCTGCGGCCCCTCAAGCTGATGTGGCTTCGTCTAGTTCAAGTGTCCTTCAACCCTCTCAATCCTCTCAACACCCTGTGGCTTCGCAATCTCAACCTCAATCCAACCTGACGATGGGGATGTATGTGCCCTTTGTTGCACCAAGTCTGACCCTGAGAAGATGTCCATGTGTGACAAGTGTCAGTTGCAATATTGTACGGATTGCATTCACACGCATACATGTGACAATGTCACGGTGCTTTAATTGAGCAATTGTGTCATGTTGTGCACACAAGTTCCTCATTCTGATTTTGTACTTACTAGACAATTGAACATCAAGAAGGACATGTGTTGTTGAGAGTGGACATTTGTGGTTGCGACCATTGCTTTTCATGGCTTTCCGCATTTTGCATGATGTCTTATGTGGAGGGAAGGTAGCTTGCATTTATCTTCAGCTGCGGTAGTTCGGGTGACCTAAATTTGGGGGCCTTTGGAAGGGGTGGGCCTGGGGTCTCTTTCGGGGGGAACCTAGTGTAAAAGTAGTGCGCAGTGCGCGCGCAGTGCACGCCCCCCCCCCCCAGAATGTGACGGATGGGATTGTGTGAACGGATGTGATATTTTGTGCACATGGACAAGTGTGTGTGCATGCCTGTGTGCGCACAAATCTCTGTTGTTCGTGTGAATTTATTTGCATGTGTGGGACTGCACATGCATGGGAGTGCACGCACATGTGGCAGCCCGGGCACAGATGGGCCGCGGAGTTTGGATGCCCATGTGAGCATGCCACCCGGGCTTCTATGCACGCATACACCCATTGCTCGTGCGTGTTTACTTGTGGGTTTGGGGCCGGAGTGTGGACAGCTGGAGACCGAGGGGGAGACGTGGGCATAAACCGCCACTGGTGGTACCCTGCAGGCCCTTGGTCAACGGAATGCCACAAACTTGTCCACATCACCCCAGGGGGTATGTAAGGAACCGGTGCGGAGCCGTAGTACTGACTCACCCCTTGCTACCGGACCTCTGGGTGGCGGGGGTGCCCTCACCGACGGTCCAAGAGGAGTATGGGGCAGAGTACTGAAGAGTGCCGAAGCCAGGGTCGGCCCACTGGGGCCCACAGTCCCACACCGCCAGCTACGTGATGGTGTCCAACTGGGGTGGGCTGTGTTGGCAATATGTGGTTGCTTGTGTGGCCGACGTGTCGCATCTCCTCTCCTCCTCCTCCTTGAAAAGTTGTGCGTGCTGTGTGTGAGTAGCATTTCCACCCTCTTTTGGGCCCCCGAGAAGGCAGGGGTGAGGTTGCCAATTCTGATTTTGTCCACCTTTGTTGGGGACCACTTCTGTTTTTGCTCCCCTTTTTTGGGGATCCCCAAGAATGCAATTTTGCCTCCCACTTTCTTTCCTTTTTTTTTTTACTCCCACGCTTTTGTGTGGCCCTTTGGGTTGGGGTTAGGGACTCGCTTTGTTCCACGCTTTGTTGCGTGGCCCCTTGAGTGGGCGCCTACAGAAACAGAGAGACAGAGGCTAAAAGAGAGGCAAAACATGCCTCGCAAGTTCTAGAAAAGCGGCAACGCACATTGGACGCATACACATGTACCACCGGTGCCCAGCATAGAACATTGGAAGAGAGACCAACATTGTCCCGTTACCGGTGGCAATTTTAGGAAATCTGTACCGACGTGCATGCGATATGCTTCGGTCCGCCGCTTGGAAGTTTTCGAACACCCTTGGAAAGATGCTCGGAAGTTTTGGCAGCCAGATTGGCCCCCCAAAACGCAACCGATATTGGTAGGAATGTTCCATGGACTTCCCAGCCGACCGTGCCGGGGGAGCTCGGAAGAAATTTTGGCTGGGACTTCCGAAATCAACCCTGCAATATGAGCCCCATTTGCTGAGCATAAATGCTGAGCATCCCCAAATATTCTCAGCAATATGCTCAGCATTTTCCTGCCATTTTTTACCTTCTGTGCTGTGCGTTCCAGCACCATGTGATTGTCATGCTGCGGCCCCTCAAGCTGATGTGGCTTCGTCTAGTTCAAGTGTCCTTCAACCCTCTCAATCCTCTCAACACCCCGTGGCTTCGCAATCTCAACCTCAATCCAACCTGACGATGGGGATGTATGTGCCCTTTGTTGCACCAAGTCTGACCCTGAGAAGATGTCCATGTGTGACAAGTGTCAGTTGCAATATTGTACGGATTGCATTCACACGCATACATGTGACAATGTCACGGTGCTTTAATTGAGCAATTGTGTCATGTTGTGCACACAAGTTCCTCATTCTGATTTTGTACTTACTAGACAATTGAACATCAAGAAGGACATGTGTTGTTGAGAGTGGACATTTGTGGTTGCGACCATTGCTTTTCATGGCTTTCCGCATTTTGCATGATGTCTTATGTGGAGGGAAGGTAGCTTGCATTTATCTTCAGCTGCGGTAGTTCGGGTGACCTAAATTTGGGGGCCTTTGGAAGGGGTGGGCCTGGGGTCTCTTTCGGGGGTAACCTAGTGTAAAAGTAGTGCGCAGTGCGCGCGCAGTGCACGCCCCCCCCCCAGAATGTGACGGATGGGATTGTGTGAACGGATGTGATATTTTGTGCACATGGACAAGTGTGTGTGCATGCCTGTGTGCGCACAAATCTCTGTTGTTCGTGTGAATTTATTTGCATGTGTGGGACTGCACATGCATGGGAGTGCACGCACATGTGGCAGCCCGGGCACAGATGGGCCGCGGAGTTTGGATGCCCATGTGAGCATGCCACCCGGGCTTCTATGCACGCATACACCCATTGCTCGTGCGTGTTTACTTGTGGGTTTGGGGCCGGAGTGTGGACAGCTGGAGACCGAGGGGGAGACGTGGGCATAAACCGCCACTGGTGGTACCCTGCAGGCCCTTGGTCAACGGAATGCCACAAACTTGTCAACATCACCCCAGGGGGTATGTAAGGAACCGGTGCGGAGCCGTAGTACTGACTCACCCCTTGCTACCGGACCTCTGGGTGGCGGGGGTGCCCTCACCGACGGTCCAAGAGGAGTATGGGGCAGAGTACTGAAGAGTGCCGAAGCCAGGGTCGGCCCACCGGGGCCCACAGTCCCACACCGCCAGCTACGTGATGGTGTCCAACTGGGGTGGGCTGTGTTGGCAATATGTGGTTGCTTGTGTGGCCGACGTGTCGCATCTCCTCTCCTCCTCCTCCTTGAAAAGTTGTGCGTGCTGTGTGTGAGTAGCATTTCCACCCTCTTTTGGGCCCCCGAGAAGGCAGGGGTGAGGTTGCCAATTCTGATTTTGTCCACCTTTGTTGGGGACCACTTCTGTTTTTGCTCCCCTTTTTTGGGGATCCCCAAGAATGCAATTTTGCCTCCCACTTTCTTTCCTTTTTTTTTTACTCCCACGCTTTTGTGTGGCCCTTTGGGTTGGGGTTAGGGACTCGCTTTGTTCCACGCTTTGTTGCGTGGCCCCTTGAGTGGGCGCCTACAGAACAGAGAGACAGAGGCTAAAAGAGAGGCAAAACATGCCTCGCAAGTTCTGGAAAAGCGGCAACGCACATTGGACGCATACACATGTACCACCGGTGCCCAGCATAGAACATTGGAAGAGAGACCAACATTGTCCCGTTACCGGTGGCAATTTTAGGAAATCTGTACCGACGTGCATGCGATATGCTTCGGTCCGCCGCTTGGAAGTTTTCGAACACCCTTGGAAAGATGCTCGGAAGTTTTGGCAGCCAGATTGGCCCCCCAAAACGCAACCGATATCGGTAGGAATGTTCCATGGACTTCCCAGCCGACCGTGCCGGGGGAGCTCGGAAGATATTTTGGCTGGGACTTCCGAAATCAACCCTGCAATATGAGTCCCATTTGCTGAGCATAAATGCTGAGCATCCCCAAATATTCTCAGCAATATGCTCAGCATTTTCCTGCCATTTTTTACCTTCTGTGCTGTGCGTTCCAGCACCATGTGATTGTCATGCTGCGGCCCCTCAAGCTGATGTGGCTTCGTCTAGTTCAAGTGTCCTTCAACCCTCTCAATCCTCTCAACACCCTGTGGCTTCGCAATCTCAACCTCAATCCAACCTGACGATGGGGATGTATGTGCCCTTTGTTGCACCAAGTCTAACCCTGAGAAGATGTCCATGTGTGACAAGTGTCAGTTGCAATATTGTACGGATTGCATTCACACGCATACATGTGACAATGTCACGGTGCTTTAATTGAGCAATTGTGTCATGTTGTGCACACAAGTTCCTCATTCTGATTTTGTACTTACTAGACAATTGAACATCAAGAAGGACATGTGTTGTTGAGAGTGGACATTTGTGGTTGCGACCATTGCTTTTCATGGCTTTCCGCATTTTGCATGATGTCTTATGTGGAGGGAAGGTAGCTTGCATTTATCTTCAGCTGCGGTAGTTCGGGTGACCTAAATTTGGGGGCCTTTGGAAGGGGTGGGCCTGGGGTCTCTTTCGGGGGGAACCTAGTGTAAAAGTAGTGCGCAGTGCGCGCGCAGTGCACCCCCCCCCCCCCAGAATGTGACGGATGGGATTGTGTGAACGGATGTGATATTTTGTGCACATGGACAAGTGTGTGTGCATGCCTGTGTGCGCACAAATCTCTGTTGTTCGTGTGAATTTATTTGCATGTGTGGGACTGCACATGCATGGGAGTGCACGCACATGTGGCAGCCCGGGCACAGATGGGCCGCGGAGTTTGGATGCCCATGTGAGCATGCCACCCGGGCTTCTATGCACGCATACACCCATTGCTCGTGCGTGTTTACTTGTGGGTTTGGGGCCGGAGTGTGGACAGCTGGAGACCGAGGGGGAGACGTGGGCATAAACCGCCACTGGTGGTACCCTGCAGGCCCTTGGTCAACGGAATGCCACAAACTTGTCAACATCACCCCAGGGGGTATGTAAGGAACCGGTGCGGAGCCGTAGTACTGACTCACCCCTTGCTACCGGACCTCTGGGTGGCGGGGGTGCCCTCACCGACGGTCCAAGAGGAGTATGGGGCAGAGTACTGAAGAGTGCCGAAGCCAGGGTCGGCCCACCGGGGCCCACAGTCCCACACCGCCAGCTACGTGATGGTGTCCAACTGGGGTGGGCTGTGTTGGCAATATGTGGTTGCTTGTGTGGCCGACGTGTCGCATCTCCTCTCCTCCTCCTCCTTGAAAAGTTGTGCGTGCTGTGTGTGAGTAGCATTTCCACCCTCTTTTGGGCCCCCGAGAAGGCAGGGGTGAGGTTGCCAATTCTGATTTTGTCCACCTTTGTTGGGGACCACTTCTGTTTTTGCTCCCCTTTTTTGGGGATCCCCAAGAATGCAATTTTGCCTCCCACTTTCTTTCCTTTTTTTTTTACTCCCACGCTTTTGTGTGGCCCTTTGGGTTGGGGTTAGGGACTCGCTTTGTTCCACGCTTTGTTGCGTGGCCCCTTGAGTGGGCGCCTACAGAACAGAGAGACAGAGGCTAAAAGAGAGGCAAAACATGCCTCGCAAGTTCTGGAAAAGCGGCAACGCACATTGGACGCATACACATGTACCACCGGTGCCCAGCATAGAACATTGGAAGAGAGACCAACATTGTCCCGTTACCGGTGGCAATTTTAGGAAATCTGTACCGACGTGCATGCGATATGCTTCGGTCCGCTGCTTGGAAGTTTTCGAACACCCTTGGAAAGATGCTCGGAAGTTTTGGCAGCCAGATTGGCCCCCCAAAACGCAACCGATATCGGTAGGAATGTTCCATGGACTTCCCAGCCGACCGTGCCGGGGGAGCTCGGAAGAAATTTTGGCTGGGACTTCCGAAATCAACCCTGCAATATGAGTCCCATTTCCTGAGCATAAATGCTGAGCATCCCCAAATATTCTCAGCAATATGCTCAGCATTTTCCTGCCATTTTTTACCTTCTGTGCTGTGCGTTCCAGCACCATGTGATTGTCATGCTGCGGCCCCTCAAGCTGATGTGGCTTCGTCTAGTTCAAGTGTCCTTCAACCCTCTCAATCCTCTCAACACCCATCGGCTTCGCAATCTCAACCTCAATCCAACCTGACGATGGGGATGTATGTGCCCTTTGTTGCACCAAGTCTGACCCTGAGAAGATGTCCATGTGTGACAAGTGTCAGTTGCAATATTGTACGGATTGCATTCACACGCATACATGTGACAATGTCACGGTGCTTTAATTGAGCAATTGTGTCATGTTGTGCACACAAGTTCCTCATTCTGATTTTGTACTTACTAGACAATTGAACATCAAGAAGGACATGTGTTGTTGAGAGTGGACATTTGTGGTTGCGACCATTGCTTTTCATGGCTTTCCGCATTTTGCATGATGTCTTGTGTGGAGGGAAGGTAGCTTGCATTTATCTTCAGCTGCGGTAGTTCGGTTGACCTAAATTTGGGGGCCTTTGGAAGGGGTGGGCCCGGGGTCTCTTTCGGGGGGAACCTAGTGTAAAAGTAGTGCGCAGTGCGCGCGCAGTGCACCCCCCCCCCCAGAATGTGACGGATGGGATTGTGTGAACGGATGTGATATTTTGTGCACATGGACAAGTGTGTGTGCATGCCTGTGTGCGCACAAATCTCTGTTGTTCGTGTGAATTTATTTGCGTGTGTGGGACTGCACATGCATGGGAGTGCACGCACATGTGGCAGCCCGGGCACAGATGGGCCGCGGAGTTTGGATGCCCATGTGAGCATGCCACCCGGGCTTCTATGCACGCATACACCCATTGCTCGTGCGTGTTTACTTGTGGGTTTGGGGCCGGAGTGTCGACAGCTGGAGACCGAGGGGGAGACGTGGGCATAAACCGCCACTGGTGGTACCCTGCAGGCCCTTGGTCAACGGAATGCCACAAACTTGTCAACATCACCCCAGGGGGTATGTAAGGAACCGGTGCGGAGCCGTAGTACTGACTCACCCCTTGCTACCGGACCTCTGGGTGGCGGGGGTGCCCTCACCGACGGTCCAAGAGGAGTATGGGGCAGAGTACTGAAGAGTGCCGAAGCCAGGGTCGGCCCACTGGGGCCCACAGTCCCACACCGCCGGCTACGTGCTGGTGTCCAACTGGGGTGGGCTGTGTTGGCAATATGTGGTTGCTTGTGTGGCCGACGTGTCGCATCTCCTCTCCTCCTCCTCCTTGAAAAGTTGTGCGTGCTGTGTGTGAGTAGCATTTCCACCCTCTTTTGGGCCCCCGAGAAGGCAGGGGTGAGGTTGCCAATTCTGATTTTGTCCACCTTTGTTGGGGACCACTTTTGTTTTTGCTCTCCTTTTTTGGGGATCCCCAAGAATGCAATTTTGCCTCCCACTTTCTTTCCTTTTTTTTTTTACTCCCACGCTTTTGTGTGGCCCTTTGGGTTGGGGTTAGGGACTCGCTTTGTTCCACGCTTTGTTGCGTGGCCCCTTGAGTGGGCGCCTACAGAACAGAGAGACAGAGGCTAAAAGAGAGGCAAAACATGCCTCGCAAGTTCTGGAAAAGCGGCAACGCACATTGGACGCATACACATGTACCACCGGTGCCCAGCATAGAACATTGGAAGAGAGACCAACATTGTCCCGTTACCGGTGGCAATTTTAGGAAATCTGTACCGACGTGCATGCGATATGCTTCGGTCCGCTGCTTGGAAGTTTTCGAACACCCTTGGAAAGATGCTCGGAAGTTTTGGCAGCCAGATTGGCCCCCCAAAACGCAACCGATATCGGTAGGAATGTTCCATGGACTTCCCAGCCGACCGTGCCGGGGGAGCTCGGAAGAAATTTTGGCTGGGACTTCCGAAATCAACCCTGCAATATGAGTCCCATTTCCTGAGCATAAATGCTGAGCATCCCCAAATATTCTCAGCAATATGCTCAGCATTTTCCTGCCATTTTTTACCTTCTGTGCTGTGCGTTCCAGCACCATGTGATTGTCATGCTGCGGCCCCTCAAGCTGATGTGGCTTCGTCTAGTTCAAGTGTCCTTCAACCCTCTCAATCCTCTCAACACCCATCGGCTTCGCAATCTCAACCTCAATCCAACCTGACGATGGGGATGTATGTGCCCTTTGTTGCACCAAGTCTGACCCTGAGAAGATGTCCATGTGTGACAAGTGTCAGTTGCAATATTGTACGGATTGCATTCACACGCATACATGTGACAATGTCACGGTGCTTTAATTGAGCAATTGTGTCATGTTGTGCACACAAGTTCCTCATTCTGATTTTGTACTTACTAGACAATTGAACATCAAGAAGGACATGTGTTGTTGAGAGTGGACATTTGTGGTTGCGACCATTGCTTTTCATGGCTTTCCGCATTTTGCATGATGTCTTGTGTGGAGGGAAGGTAGCTTGCATTTATCTTCAGCTGCGGTAGTTCGGTTGACCTAAATTTGGGGGCCTTTGGAAGGGGTGGGCCTGGGGTCTCTTTCGGGGGGAACCTAGTGTAAAAGTAGTGCGCAGTGCGCGCGCAGTGCACCCCCCCCCCCCAGAATGTGACGGATGGGATTGTGTGAACGGATGTGATATTTTGTGCACATGGACAAGTGTGTGTGCATGCCTGTGTGCGCACAAATCTCTGTTGTTCGTGTGAATTTATTTGCGTGTGTGGGACTGCACATGCATGGGAGTGCACGCACATGTGGCAGCCCGGGCACAGATGGGCCGCGGAGTTTGGATGCCCATGTGAGCATGCCACCCGGGCTTCTATGCACGCATACACCCATTGCTCGTGCGTGTTTACTTGTGGGTTTGGGGCCGGAGTGTCGACAGCTTGAGACCGAGGGGGAGACGTGGGCATAAACCGCCACTGGTGGTACCCTGCAGGCCCTTGGTCAACGGAATGCCACAAACTTGTCAACATCACCCCAGGGGGTATGTAAGGAACCGGTGCGGAGCCGTAGTACTGACTCACCCCTTGCTACCGGACCTCGGGGTGGCGGGGGTGCCCTCACCGACGGTCCAAGAGGAGTATGGGGCAGAGTACTGAAGAGTGCCGAAGCCAGGGTCGGCCCACTGGGGCCCACAGTCCCACACCGCCGGCTACGTGCTGGTGTCCAACTGGGGTGGGCTGTGTTGGCAATATGTGGTTGCTTGTGTGGCCGACGTGTCGCATCTCCTCTCCTCCTCCTCCTTGAAAAGTTGTGCGTGCTGTGTGTGAGTAGCATTTCCACCCTCTTTTGGGCCCCCGAGAAGGCAGGGGTGAGGTTGCCAATTCTGATTTTGTCCACCTTTGTTGGGGACCACTTTTGTTTTTGCTCTCCTTTTTTGGGGATCCCCAAGAATGCAATTTTGCCTCCCACTTTCTTTCCTTTTTTTTTTTACTCCCACGCTTTTGTGTGGCCCTTTGGGTTGGGGTTAGGGACTCGCTTTGTTCCACGCTTTGTTGCGTGGCCCCTTGAGTGGGCGCCTACAGAACAGAGAGACAGAGGCTAAAAGAGAGGCAAAACATGCCTCGCAAGTTCTGGAAAAGCGGCAACGCACATTGGACGCATACACATGTACCACCGGTGCCCAGCATAGAACATTGGAAGAGAGACCAACATTGTCCCGTTACCGGTGGCAATTTTAGGAAATCTGTACCGACGTGCATGCGATATGCTTTGGTCCGCCGCTTGGAAGTTTTCGAACACCCTTGGAAAGATGCTCGGAAGTTTTGGCAGCCAGATTGGCCCCCCAAAACGCAACCGATATCGGTAGGAATGTTCCATGGACTTCCCAGCCGACCGTGCCGGGGGAGCTCGGAAGAAATTTTGGCTGGGACTTCCGAAATCAACCCTGCAATATGAGTCCCATTTGCTGAGCATAAATGCTGAGCATCCCCAAATATTCTCAGCAATATGCTCAGCATTTTCCTGCCATTTTTTACCTTCTGTGCTGTGCGTTCCAGCACCATGTGATTGTCATGCTGCGGCCCCTCAAGCTGATGTGGCTTCGTCTAGTTCAAGTGTCCTTCAACCCTCTCAATCCTCTCAACACCCTGTGGCTTCGCAATCTCAACCCCAATCCAACCTGACGATGGGGATGTATGTGCCCTTTGTTGCACCAAGTCTGACCCTGAGAAGATGTCCATGTGTGACAAGTGTCAGTTGCAATATTGTACGGATTGCATTCACACGCATACATGTGACAATGTCACGGTGCTTTAATTGAGCAATTGTGTCATGTTGTGCACACAAGTTCCTCATTCTGATTTTGTACTTACTAGACAATTGAACATCCAGAAGGACATGTGTTGTTGAGAGTGGACATTTGTGGTTGCGACCATTGCTTTTCATGGCTTTCCGCATTTTGCATGATGTCTTATGTGGAGGGAAGGTAGCTTGCATTTATCTTCAGCTGCGGTAGTTCGGGTGACCTAAATTTGGGGGCCTTTGGAAGGGGTGGGCCTGGGGTCTCTTTCGGGGGGAACCTAGTGTAAAAGTAGTGCGCAGTGCGCGCGCAGTGCACGCCCCCCCCCCCCCCCAGAATGTGACGGATGGGATTGTGTGAACGGATGTGATATTTTGTGCACATGGACAAGTGTGTGTGCATGCCTGTGTGCACACAAATCTCTGTTGTTCGTGTGAATTTATTTGCATGTGTGGGACTGCACATGCATGGGAGTGCACGCACATGTGGCAGCCCGGGCACAGATGGGCCGCGGAGTTTGGATGCCCATGTGAGCATGCCACCCGGGCTTCTATGCACGCATACACCCATTGCTCGTGCGTGTTTACTTGTGGGTTTGGGGCCGGAGTGTGGACAGCTGGAGACCGAGGGGGAGACGTGGGCATAAACCGCCACTGGTGGTACCCTGCAGGCCCTTGGTCAACGGAATGCCACAAACTTGTCAACATCACCCCAGGGGGTATGTAAGGAACCGGTGCGGAGCCGTAGTACTGACTCACCCCTTGCTACCGGACCTCTGGGTGGCGGGGGTGCCCTCACCGACGGTCCAAGAGGAGTATGGGGCAGAGTACTGAAGAGTGCCGAAGCCAGGGTCGGCCCACTGGGGCCCACAGTCCCACACCGCCAGCTACGTGATGGTGTCCAACTGGGGTGGGCTGTGTTGGCAATATGTGGTTGCTTGTGTGGCCGACGTGTCGCATCTCCTCTCCTCCTCCTCCTTGAAAAGTTGTGCGTGCTGTGTGTGAGTAGCATTTCCACCCTCTTTTGGGCCCCCGAGAAGGCAGGGGTGAGGTTGCCAATTCTGATTTTGTCCACCTTTGTTGGGGACCACTTCTGTTTTTGCTCCCCCTTTTTGGGGATCCCCAAGAATGCAATTTTGCCTCCCACTTTCTTTCCTTTTTTTTTTTACTCCCACGCTTTTGTGTGGCCCTTTGGGTTGGGGTTAGGGACTCGCTTTGTTCCACGCTTTGTTGCGTGGCCCCTTGAGTGGGCGCCTACATAACAGAGAGACAGAGGCTAAAAGAGAGGCAAAACATGCCTCGCAAGTTCTGGAAAAGCGGCAACGCACATTGGACGCATACACATGTACCACCGGTGCCCAGCATAGAACATTGGAAGAGAGACCAACATTGTCCCGTTACCGGTGGCAATTTTAGGAAATCTGTACCGACGTGCATGCGATATGCTTCGGTCCGCCGCTTGGAAGTTTTCGAACACCCTTGGAAAGATGCTCGGAAGTTTTGGCAGCCAGATTGGCCCCCCAAAACGCAACCGATATTGGTAGGAATGTTCCATGGACTTCCCAGCCGACCGTGCCGGGGGGGCTCGGAAGAAATTTTGGCTGGGACTTCCGAAATCAACCCTGCAATATGAGTCCCATTTGCTGAGCATAAATGCTGAGCATCCCCAAATATTCTCAGCAATATGCTCAGCATTTTCCTGCCATTTTTTACCTTCTGTGCTGTGCGTTCCAGCACCATGTGATTGTCATGCTGCGGCCCCTCAAGCTGATGTGGCTTCGTCTAGTTCAAGTGTCCTTCAACCCTCTCAATCCTCTCAACACCCTGTGGCTTCGCAATCTCAACCTCAATCCAACGTGACGATGGGGATGTATGTGCCCTTTGTTGCACCAAGTCTGACCCTGAGAAGATGTCCATCTGTGACAAGTGTCAGTTGCAATATTGTACGGATTGCATTCACACGCATACATGTGACAATGTCACGGTGCTTTAATTGAGCAATTGTGTCATGTTGTGCACACAAGTTCCTCATTCTGATTTTGTACTTACTAGACAATTGAACATCAAGAAGGACATGTGTTGTTGAGAGTGGACATTTGTGGTTGCGACCATTGCTTTTCATGGCTTTCCGCATTTTGCATGATGTCTTATGTGGAGGGAAGGTAGCTTGCATTTATCTTCAGCTGCGGTAGTTCTGTTGACCTAAATTTGGGGGCCTTTGGAAGGGGTGGGCCCGGGGTCTCTTTCGGGGGGAACCTAGTGTAAAAGTAGTGCGCAGTGCGCGCGCAGTGCGCGCCCCCCCCCCCCCCAGAATGTGACGGATGGGATTGTGTGAACGGATGTGATATTTTGTGCACATGGACAAGTGTGTGTGCATGCCTGTGTGCGCACAAATCTCTGTTGTTCGTGTGAATTTATTTGCATGTGTGGGACTGCACATGCATGGGAGTGCACGCACATGTGGCAGCCCGGGCACAGATGGGCCGCGGAGTTTGGATGCCCATGTGAGCATGCCACCCGGGCTTCTATGCACGCATACACCCATTGCTCGTGCGTGTTTACTTGTGGGTTTGGGGCCGGAGTGTGGACAGCTGGAGACCGAGGGGGAGACGTGGGCATAAACCGCCACTGGTGGTACCCTGCAGGCCCTTGGTCAACGGAATGCCACAAACTTGTCAACATCACCCCAGGGGGTATGTAAGGAACCGGTGCGGAGCCGTAGTACTGACTCACCCCTTGCTACCGGACCTCTGGGTGGCGGGGGTGCCCTCACCGACGGTCCAAGAGGAGTATGGGGCAGAGTACTGAAGAGTGCCGAAGCCAGGGTCGGCCCACCGGGGCCCACAGTCCCACACCGCCAGCTACGTGATGGTGTCCAACTGGGGTGGGCTGTGTTGGCAATATGTGGTTGCTTGTGTGGCCGACGTGTCGCATCTCCTCTCCTCCTCCTCCTTGAAAAGTTGTGCGTGCTGTGTGTGAGTAGCATTTCCACCCTCTTTTGGGCCCCCGAGAAGGCAGGGGTGAGGTTGCCAATTCTGATTTTGTCCACCTTTGTTGGGGACCACTTCTGTTTTTGCTCCCCCTTTTTGGGGATCCCCAAGAATGCAATTTTGCCTCCCACTTTCTTTCCTTTTTTTTTTTACTCCCACGCTTTTGTGTGGCCCTTTGGGTTGGGGTTAGGGACTCGCTTTGTTCCACGCTTTGTTGCGTGGCCCCTTGAGTGGGCGCCTACAGAACAGAGAGACAGAGGCTAAAAGAGAGGCAAAACATGCCTCGCAAGTTCTGGAAAAGCGGCAACGCACATTGGACGCATACACATGTACCACCGGTGCCCAGCATAGAACATTGGAAGAGAGACCAACATTGTCCCGTTACCGGTGGCAATTTTAGGAAATCTGTACCGACGTGCATGCGATATGCTTCGGTCCGCCGCTTGGAAGTTTTCGAACACCCTTGGAAAGATGCTCGGAAGTTTTGGCAGCCAGATTGGCCCCCCAAAACGCAACCGATATTGGTAGGAATGTTCCATGGACTTCCCAGCCGACCGTGCCGGGGGGGCTCGGAAGAAATTTTGGCTGGGACTTCCGAAATCAACCCTGCAATATGAGTCCCATTTGCTGAGCATAAATGCTGAGCATCCCCAAATATTCTCAGCAATATGCTCAGCATTTTCCTGCCATTTTTTACCTTCTGTGCTGTGCGTTCCAGCACCATGTGATTGTCATGCTGCGGCCCCTCAAGCTGATGTGGCTTCGTCTAGTTCAAGTGTCCTTCAACCCTCTCAATCCTCTCAACACCCTGTGGCTTCGCAATCTCAACCTCAATCCAACGTGACGATGGGGATGTATGTGCCCTTTGTTGCACCAAGTCTGACCCTGAGAAGATGTCCATCTGTGACAAGTGTCAGTTGCAATATTGTACGGATTGCATTCACACGCATACATGTGACAATGTCACGGTGCTTTAATTGAGCAATTGTGTCATGTTGTGCACACAAGTTCCTCATTCTGATTTTGTACTTACTAGACAATTGAACATCAAGAAGGACATGTGTTGTTGAGAGTGGACATTTGTGGTTGCGACCATTGCTTTTCATGGCTTTCCGCATTTTGCATGATGTCTTATGTGGAGGAAAGGTAGCTTGCATTTATCTTCAGCTGCGGTAGTTCTGTTGACCTAAATTTGGGGGCCTTTGGAAGGGGTGGGCCCGGGGTCTCTTTCGGGGGGAACCTAGTGTAAAAGTAGTGCGCAGTGCGCGCGCAGTGCACGCCCCCCCCCCCCAGAATGTGACGGATGGGATTGTGTGAACGGATGTGATTTTTTTGTGCACATGGACAAGTGTGTGTGCATGCCTGTGTGCGCACAAATCTCTGTTGTTCGTGTGAATTTATTTGCATGTGTGGGACTGCACATGCATGGGAGTGCACGCACATGTGGCAGCCCGGGCACAGATGGGCCGCGGAGTTTGGATGCCCATGTGAGCATGCCACCCGGGCTTCTATGCACGCATACACCCATTGCTCGTGCGTGTTTACTTGTGGGTTTGGGGCCGGAGTGTGGACAGCTGGAGACCGAGGGGGAGACGTGGGCATAAACCGCCACTGGTGGTACCCTGCAGGCCCTTGGTCAACGGAATGCCACAAACTTGTCAACATCACCCCAGGGGGTATGTAAGGAACCGGTGCGGAGCCGTAGTACTGACTCACCCCTTGCTACCGGACCTCTGGGTGGCGGGGGTGCCCTCACCGACGGTCCAAGAGGAGTATGGGGCAGAGTACTGAAGAGTGCCGAAGCCAGGGTCGGCCCACTGGGGCCCACAGTCCCACACCGCCAGCTACGTGATGGTGTCCAACTGGGGTGGGCTGTGTTGGCAATATGTGGTTGCTTGTGTGGCCGACGTGTCGCATCTCCTCTCCTCCTCCTCCTTGAAAAGTTGTGCGTGCTGTGTGTGAGTAGCATTTCCACCCTCTTTTGGGCCCCCGAGAAGGCAGGGGTGAGGTTGCCAATTCTGATTTTGTCCACCTTTGTTGGGGACCACTTCTGTTTTTGCTCCCCTTTTTTGGGGATCCCCAAGAATGCAATTTTGCCTCCCACTTTCTTTCCTTTTTTTTTTTACTCCCACGCTTTTGTGTGGCCCTTTGGGTTGGGGTTAGGGACTCGCTTTGTTCCACGCTTTGTTGCGTGGCCCCTTGAGTGGGCGCCTACAGAACAGGAAGACAGAGGCTAAAAGAGAGGCAAAACATGCCTCGCAATTTCTGGAAAAGCGGCAACGCACATTGGACGCATACACATGTACCACCGGTGCCCAGCATAGAACATTGGAAGAGAGACCAACATTGTCCCGTTACCGGTGGCAATTTTAGGAAATCTGTACCGACGTGCATGCGATATGCTTCGGTCCGCCGCTTGGAAGTTTTCGAACACCCTTGGAAAGATGCTCGGAAGTTTTGGCAGCCAAATTGGCCCCCCAAAACGCAACCGATATCGGTAGGAATGTTCCATGGACTTCCCAGCCGACCGTGCCGGGGGAGCTCGGAAGAAATTTTGGCTGGACTTCCGAAATCAACCCTGCAATATGAGCCCCATTTGCTGAGCATAAATGCTGAGCATCCCCAAATATTCTCAGCAATATGCTCAGCATTTTCCTGCCATTTTTTACCTTCTGTGCTGTGCGTTCCAGCACCATGTGATTGTCATGCTGCGGCCCCTCAAGCTGATGTGGCTTCGTCTAGTTCAAGTGTCCTTCAACCCTCTCAATCCTCTCAACACCCTGTGGCTTCGCAATCTCAACCTCAATCCAACCTGACGATGGGGATGTATGTGCCCTTTGTTGCACCAAGTCTGACCCTGAGAAGATGTCCATCTGTGACAAGTGTCAGTTGCAATATTGTACGGATTGCATTCACACGCATACATGTGACAATGTCACGGTGCTTTAATTGAGCAATTGTGTCATGTTGTGCACACAAGTTCCTCATTCTGATTTTGTACTTACTAGACAATTGAACATCAAGAAGGACATGTGTTGTTGAGAGTGGACATTTGTGGTTGCGACCATTGCTTTTCATGGCTTTCCGCATTTTGCATGATGTCTTATGTGGAGGGAAGGTAGCTTGCATTTATCTTCAGCTGCGGTAGTTCTGTTGACCTAAATTTGGGGGCCTTTGGAAGGGGTGGGCCTGGGGTCTCTTTCGGGGGGAACCTAGTGTAAAAGTAGTGCGCAGTGCGCGCGCAGTGCACGCCCCCCCCCCCCCAGAATGTGACGGATGGGATTGTGTGAACGGATGTGATATTTTGTGCACATGGACAAGTGTGTGTGCATGCCTGTGTGCGCACAAATCTCTGTTGTTCGTGTGAATTTATTTGCATGTGTGGGACTGCACATGCATGGGAGTGCACGCACATGTGGCAGCCCGGGCACAGATGGGCCGCGGAGTTTGGATGCCCATGTGAGCATGCCACCCGGGCTTCTATGCACGCATACACCCATTGCTCGTGCGTGTTTACTTGTGGGTTTGGGGCCGGAGTGTGGACAGCTGGAGACCGAGGGGGAGACGTGGGCATAAACCGCCACTGGTGGTACCCTGCAGGCCCTTGGTCAACGGAATGCCACAAACTTGTCAACATCACCCCAGGGGGTATGTAAGGAACCGGTGCGGAGCCGTAGTACTGACTCACCCCTTGCTACCGGACCTCTGGGTGGCGGGGGTGCCCTCACCGACGGTCCAAGAGGAGTATGGGGCAGAGTACTGAAGAGTGCCGAAGCCAGGGTCGGCCCACTGGGGCCCACAGTCCCACACCGCCAGCTACGTGATGGTGTCCAACTGGGGTGGGCTGTGTTGGCAATATGTGGTTGCTTGTGTGGCCGACGTGTCGCATCTCCTCTCCTCCTCCTCCTTGAAAAGTTGTGCGTGCTGTGTGTGAGTAGCATTTCCACCCTCTTTTGGGCCCCCGAGAAGGCAGGGGTGAGGTTGCCAATTCTGATTTTGTCCACCTTTGTTGGGGACCACTTCTGTTTTTGCTCCCCTTTTTTGGGGATCCCCAAGAATGCAATTTTGCCTCCCACTTTCTTTCCTTTTTTTTTTTACTCCCACGCTTTTGTGTGGCCCTTTGGGTTGGGGTTAGGGACTCGCTTTGTTCCACGCTTTGTTGCGTGGCCCCTTGAGTGGGCGCCTACAGAACAGAGAGACAGAGGCTAAAAGAGAGGCAAAACATGCCTCGCAAGTTCTGGAAAAGCGGCAACGCACATTGGACGCATACACATGTACCACCGGTGCCCAGCATAGAACATTGGAAGAGAGACCAACATTGTCCCGTTACCGGTGGCAATTTTAGGAAATCTGTACCGACGTGCATGCGATATGCTTCGGTCCGCCGCTTGGAAGTTTTCGAACACCCTTGGAAAGATGCTCGGAAGTTTTGGCAGCCAGATTGGCCCCCCAAAACGCAACCGATATCGGTAGGAATGTTCCATGGACTTCCCAGCCGACCGTGCCGGGGGAGCTCGGAAGATATTTTGGCTGGGACTTCCGAAATCAACCCTGCAATATGAGTCCCATTTGCTGAGCATAAATGCTGAGCATCCCCAAATATTCTCAGCAATATGCTCAGCATTTTCCTGCCATTTTTTACCTTCTGTGCTGTGCGTTCCAGCACCATGTGATTGTCATGCTGCGGCCCCTCAAGCTGATGTGGCTTCGTCTAGTTCAAGTGTCCTTCAACCCTCTCAATCCTCTCAACACCCATCGGCTTCGCAATCTCAACCTCAATCCAACCTGACGATGGGGATGTATGTGCCCTTTGTTGCACCAAGTCTGACCCTGAGAAGATGTCCATGTGTGACAAGTGTCAGTTGCAATATTGTACGGATTGCATTCACACGCATACATGTGACAATGTCACGGTGCTTTAATTGAGCAATTGTGTCATGTTGTGCACACAAGTTCCTCATTCTGATTTTGTACTTACTAGACAATTGAACATCAAGAAGGACATGTGTTGTTGAGAGTGGACATTTGTGGTTGCGACCATTGCTTTTCATGGCTTTCCGCATTTTGCATGATGTCTTATGTGGAGGGAAGGTAGCTTGCATTTATCTTCAGCTGCGGTAGTTCGGGTGACCTAAATTTGGGGGCCTTTGGAAGGGGTGGGCCTGGGGTCTCTTTCGGGGGGAACCTAGTGTAAAAGTAGTGCGCAGTGCGCGCGCAGTGCACGCCCCCCCCCCCCCAGAATGTGACGGATGGGATTGTGTGAACGGATGTGATATTTTGTGCACATGGACAAGTGTGTGTGCATGCCTGTGTGCGCACAAATCTCTGTTGTTCGTGTGAATTTATTTGCATGTGTGGGACTGCACATGCATGGGAGTGCACGCACATGTGGCAGCCCGGGCACAGATGGGCCGCGGAGTTTGGATGCCCATGTGAGCATGCCACCCGGGCTTCTATGCACGCATACACCCATTGCTCGTGCGTGTTTACTTGTGGGTTTGGGGCCGGAGTGTCGACAGCTGGAGACCGAGGGGGAGACGTGGGCATAAACCGCCACTGGTGGTACCCTGCAGGCCCTTGGTCAACGGAATGCCACAAACTTGTCAACATCACCCCAGGGGGTATGTAAGGAACCGGTGCGGAGCCGTAGTACTGACTCACCCCTTGCTACCGGACCTCTGGGTGGCGGGGGTGCCCTCACCGACGGTCCAAGAGGAGTATGGGGCAGAGTACTGAAGAGTGCCGAAGCCAGGGTCGGCCCACTGGGGCCCACAGTCCCACACCGCCAGCTACGTGATGGTGTCCAACTGGGGTGGGCTGTGTTGGCAATATGTGGTTGCTTGTGTGGCCGACGTGTCGCATCTCCTCTCCTCCTCCTCCTTGAAAAGTTGTGCGTGCTGTGTGTGAGTAGCATTTCCACCCTCTTTTGGGCCCCCGAGAAGGCAGGGGTGAGGTTGCCAATTCTGATTTTGTCCACCTTTGTTGGGGACCACTTCTGTTTTTGCTCCCCTTTTTTGGGGATCCCCAAGAATGCAATTTTGCCTCCCACTTTCTTTCCTTTTTTTTTTTACTCCCACGCTTTTGTGTGGCCCTTTGGGTTGGGGTTAGGGACTCGCTTTGTTCCACGCTTTGTTGCGTGGCCCCTTCAGTGGGTGCCTACAGAACAGAGAGACAGAGGCTAAAAGAGAGGCAAAACATGCCTCGCAAGTTCTGGAAAAGCGGCAACGCACATTGGACGCATACACATGTACCACCGGTGCCCAGCATAGAACATTGGAAGAGAGACCAACATTGTCCCGTTACCGGTGGCAATTTTAGGAAATCTGTACCGACGTGCATGCGATATGCTTCGGTCCGCTGCTTGGAAGTTTTCGAACACCCTTGGAAAGATGCTCGGAAGTTTTGGCAGCCAGATTGGCCCCCCAAAACGCAACCAATATCGGTAGGAATGTTCCATGGACTTCCCAGCCGACCGTGCCGGGGGAGCTCGGAAGAAATTTTGGCTGGGACTTCCGAAATCAACCCTGCAATATGAGTCCCATTTGCTGAGCATAAATGCTGAGCATCCCCAAATATTCTCAGCAATATGCTCAGCATTTTCCTGCCATTTTTTACCTTCTGTGCTGTGCGTTCCAGCACCATGTGATTGTCATGCTGCGGCCCCTCAAGCTGATGTGGCTTCGTCTAGTTCAAGTGTCCTTCAACCCTCTCAATCCTCTCAACACCCATCGGCTTCGCAATCTCAACCTCAATCCAACCTGACGATGGGGATGTATGTGCCCTTTGTTGCACCAAGTTTGACCCCGAGAAGATGTCCATGTGTGACAAGTGTCAGTTGCAATATTGTACGGATTGCATTCACACGCATACATGTGACAATGTCACGGTGCTTTAATTGAGCAATTGTGTCATGTTGTGCACACAAGTTCCTCATTCTGATTTTGTACTTACTAGACAATTGAACATCAAGAAGGACATGTGTTGTTGAGAGTGGACATTTGTGGTTGCGACCATTGCTTTTCATGGCTTTCCGCATTTTGCATGATGTCTTATGTGCAGGGAAGGTAGCTTGCATTTATCTTCAGCTGCGGTAGTTCTGTTGACCTAAATTTGGGGGCCTTTGGAAGGGGTGGGCCTGGGGTCTCTTTCGGGGGGAACCTAGTGTAAAAGTAGTGCGCAGTGCGCGCGCAGTGCACGCCCCCCCCCCAGAATGTGACGGATGGGATTGTGTGAACGGATGTGATATTTTGTGCACATGGACAAGTGTGTGTGCATGCCTGTGTGCGCACAAATCTCTGTTGTTCGTGTGAATTTATTTGCATGTGTGGGACTGCACATGCATGGGAGTGCACGCACATGTGGCAGCCTGGGCACAGATGGGCCGCGGAGTTTGGATGCCCATGTGAGCATGCCACCCGGGCTTCTATGCACGCATACACCCATTGCTCGTGCGTGTTTACTTGTGGGTTTGGGGCCGGAGTGTCGACAGCTGGAGACCGAGGGGGAGACGTGGGCATAAACCGCCACTGGTGGTACCCTGCAGGCCCTTGGTCAACGGAATGCCACAAACTTGTCAACATCACCCCAGGGGGTATGTAAGGAACCGGTGCGGAGCCGTAGTACTGACTCACCCCTTGCTACCGGACCTCGGGGTGGCGGGGGTGCCCTCACCGACGGTCCAAGAGGAGTATGGGGCAGAGTACTGAAGAGTGCCGAAGCCAGGGTCGGCCCACTGGGGCCCACAGTCCCACACCGCCAGCTACGTGATGGTGTCCAACTGGGGTGGGCTGTGTTGGCAATATGTGGTTGCTTGTGTGGCCGACGTGTCGCATCTCCTCTCCTCCTCCTCCTTGAAAAGTTGTGCGTGCTGTGTGTGAGTAGCATTTCCACCCTCTTTTGGGCCCCCGAGAAGGCAGGGGTGAGGTTGCCAATTCTGATTTTGTCCACCTTTGTTGGGGACCACTTCTGTTTTTGCTCCCCTTTTTTGGGGATCCCCAAGAATGCAATTTTGCCTCCCACTTTCTTTCCTTTTTTTTTTTACTCCCACGCTTTTGTGTGGCCCTTTGGGTTGGGGTTAGGGACTCGCTTTGTTCCACGCTTTGTTGCGTGGCCCCTTGAGTGGGCGCCTACAGAACAGGAAGACAGAGGCTAAAAGAGAGGCAAAACATGCCTCGCAATTTCTGGAAAAGCGGCAACGCACATTGGACGCATACACATGTACCACCGGTGCCCAGCATAGAACATTGGAAGAGAGACCAACATTGTCCCGTTACCGGTGGCAATTTTAGGAAATCTGTACCGACGTGCATGCGATATGCTTCGGTCCGCCGCTTGGAAGTTTTCGAACACCCTTGGAAAGATGCTCGGAAGTTTTGGCAGCCAGATTGGCCCCCCAAAACGCAACCGATATCGGTAGGAATGTTCCATGGACTTCCCAGCCGACCGTGCCGGGGGAGCTCGGAAGAAATTTTGGCTGGGACTTCCGAAATCAACCCTGCAATATGAGTCCCATTTGCTGAGCATAAATGCTGAGCATCCCCAAATATTCTCAGCAATATGCTCAGCATTTTCCTGCCATTTTTTACCTTCTGTGCTGTGCGTTCCAGCACCATGTGATTGTCATGCTGCGGCCCCTCAAGCTGATGTGGCTTCGTCTAGTTCAAGTGTCCTTCAACCCTCTCAATCCTCTCAACACCCATCGGCTTCGCAATCTCAACCTCAATCCAACCTGACGATGGGGATGTATGTGCCCTTTGTTGCACCAAGTCTGACCCTGAGAAGATGTCCATGTGTGACAAGTGTCAGTTGCAATATTGTACGGATTGCATTCACACGCATACATGTGACAATGTCACGGTGCTTTAATTGAGCAATTGTGTCATGTTGTGCACACAAGTTCCTCATTCTGATTTTGTACTTACTAGACAATTGAACATCAAGAAGGACATGTGTTGTTGAGAGTGGACATTTGTGGTTGCGACCATTGCTTTTCATGGCTTTCCGCATTTTGCATGATGTCTTATGTGGAGGGAAGGTAGCTTGCATTTATCTTCAGCTGCGGTAGTTCGGGTGACCTACATTTGGGGGCCTTTGGAAGGGGTGGGCCTGGGGTCTCTTTCGGGGGGAACCTAGTGTAAAAGTAGTGCGCAGTGCGCGCGCAGTGCACGCCCCCCCCCCCCCCAGAATGTGACGGATGGGATTGTGTGAACGGATGTGATATTTTGTGCACATGGACAAGTGTGTGTGCATGCCTGTGTGCGCACAAATCTCTGTTGTTCGTGTGAATTTATTTGCATGTGTGGGACTGCACATGCATGGGAGTGCACGCACATGTGGCAGCCCGGGCACAGATGGGCCGCGGAGTTTGGATGCCCATGTGAGCATGCCACCCGGGCTTCTATGCACGCATACACCCATTGCTCGTGCGTGTTTACTTGTGGGTTTGGGGCCGGAGTGTCGACAGCTGGAGACCGAGGGGGAGACGTGGGCATAAACCGCCACTGGTGGTACCCTGCAGGCCCTTGGTCAACGGAATGCCACAAACTTGTCAACATCACCCCAGGGGGTATGTAAGGAACCGGTGCGGAGCCGTAGTACTGACTCACCCCTTGCTACCGGACCTCGGGGTGGCGGGGGTGCCCTCACCGACGGTCCAAGAGGAGTATGGGGCAGAGTACTGAAGAGTGCCGAAGCCAGGGTCGGCCCACTGGGGCCCACAGTCCCACACCGCCAGCTACGTGCTGGTGTCCAACTGGGGTGGGCTGTGTTGGCAATATGTGGTTGCTTGTGTGGCCGACGTGTCGCATCTCCTCTCCTCCTCCTCCTTGAAAAGTTGTGCGTGCTGTGTGTGAGTAGCATTTCCACCCTCTTTTGGGCCCCCGAGAAGGCAGGGGTGAGGTTGCCAATTCTGATTTTGCCCACCTTTGTTGGGGACCACTTTTGTTTTTGCTCTCCTTTTTTGGGGATCCCCAAGAATGCAATTTTGCCTCCCACTTTCTTTCCTTTTTTTTTTACTCCCACGCTTTTGTGTGGCCCTTTGGGTTGGGGTTAGGGACTCGCTTTGTTCCACGCTTTGTTGCGTGGCCCCTTGAGTGGGCGCCTACAGAACAGAGAGACAGAGGCTAAAAGAGAGGCAAAACATGCCTCGCAAGTTCTGGAAAAGCGGCAACGCACATTGGACGCATACACATGTACCACCGGTGCCCAGCATAGAACATTGGAAGAGAGACCAACATTGTCCCGTTACCGGTGGCAATTTTAGGAAATCTGTACCGACGTGCATGCGATATGCTTCGGTCCGCCGCTTGGAAGTTTTCGAACACCCTTGGAAAGATGCTCGGAAGTTTTGGCAGCCAAATTGGCCCCCCAAAACGCAACCGATATCGGTAGGAATGTTCCATGGACTTCCCAGCCGACCGTGCCGGGGGAGCTCGGAAGAAATTTTGGGTGGGACTTCCGAAATCAACCCTGCAATATGAGCCCCATTTGCTGAGCATAAATGCTGAGCATCCCCAAATATTCTCAGCAATATGCTCAGCATTTTCCTGCCATTTTTTACCTTCTGTGCTGTGCGTTCCAGCACCATGTGATTGTCATGCTGCGGCCCCTCAAGCTGATGTGGCTTCGTCTAGTTCAAGTGTCCTTCAACCCTCTCAATCCTCTCAACACCCATCGGCTTCGCAATCTCAACCTCAATCCAACCTGACGATGGGGATGTATGTGCCCTTTGTTGCACCAAGTCTGACCCTGAGAAGATGTCCATGTGTGACAAGTGTCAGTTGCAATATTGTACGGATTGCATTCACACGCATACATGTGACAATGTCACGGTGCTTTAATTGAGCAATTGTGTCATGTTGTGCACACAAGTTCCTCATTCTGATTTTGTACTTACTAGACAATTGAACATCAAGAAGGACATGTGTTGTTGAGAGTGGACATTTGTGGTTGCGACCATTGCTTTTCATGGCTTTCCGCATTTTGCATGATGTCTTATGTGGAGGGAAGGTAGCTTGCATTTATCTTCAGCTGCGGTAGTTCTGTTGACCTAAATTTGGGGGCCTTTGGAAGGGGTGGGCCTGGGGTCTCTTTCGGGGGGAACCTAGTGTAAAAGTAGTGCGCAGTGCGCGCGCAGTGCACGCCCCCCCCCCCCAGAATGTGACGGATGGGATTGTGTGAACGGATGTGATATTTTGTGCACATGGACAAGTGTGTGTGCATGCCTGTGTGCGCACAAATCTCTGTTGTTCGTGTGAATTTATTTGCATGTGTGGGACTGCACATGCATGGGAGTGCACGCACATGTGGCAGCCCGGGCACGGATGGGCCGCGGAGTTTGGATGCCCATGTGAGCATGCCACCCGGGCTTCTATGCACGCATACACCCATTGCTCGTGCGTGTTTACTTGTGGGTTTGGGACCGGATGGGCCAGCACGCACGTATGCCTTTGTCCCTCCATGCCCTTGAGAGAGAGAGAGAGAGAGAGAGAGAGAGAGAGAGGTAGAGAGACAGAGAGATATAGCGAGGGGAAGACAGGGAAGAAAGGCAAGGGGCACACCAAGAAAACTAGGCGCACACGCATGCACCACACACACACACACACACGCGCACGCACGCACGCACGCACGCTCGCACGCACACACACACACACACACAGAGCTGTAGAAGTGGTGTATCATAGTGAACGCTATTGAGTTGTTTCAATGATTGGGCGTCACACACACACACACACACACATACACACACACACAAAACGCAAAACGGCGCAGTACTGCTGCATGCAGAAGCACCATCTCAGAGGATATGTCGTGCAATTACCACTGTCCCACTTGTGCTCACGACACACCTGCCACCCTGCCCCAGATGTACCCTCACGCGAAGGGGAGCCAGGCAATGCTGCTCCCGCGGCCACCACAAAGTGGTGACCCCGGCCAAACAGTTACCCTGCAAGCGGCCAGCCATTGCAGAAGGCCCACGGAAGAAACGAAAGACACACCACAAGTCCTCAGCCCTCAAACTCACAGGGCGATGCCGCTCTCCGCACACACCCGGTACACCGCAGGCACGAAAACGACGGTAGCCTGTCCCCCCCTCCCCTCCGGCGCCACGGTCCTCTGACATGGAGGAGCACCTAGATGTGCAACCGCGCGTCTAGTTTGCGCAAGGCCATGGGAGAGCCAGCACTAAGCACACGTATTCCTGTCTTTTTGCTGAGGGTCTGATACTGCAGAAGGGGTAGAACCACAGCACATAGGATGCTGACTCTCATGTCCGCACGAATGTGCATGCCACGCCATAGCTGCATATGGATCTCCCTCGTAAATAGTGGCGACCACATGTTTGCGCATGTCATCAATCTCCATCTTCCAGATGGAAGTCAGGAGATTGATGAGGACAATGCTGAGGGGGCACCCCTGCAGGATGCTGTTGGTGGCCCGCCACCACTCCCCCAGGCTGCCCGCCAGAGCACACTGTTCGGGATGGGAGGCTTGTGCGTGTCCCCCCCCCCCCCCTAGGGGGGGGGGGGGGCAGCGACAACGACGGGGGGGGGGGGGGGGGGGCTCACAGGGGTCGGGCGCCGCGCTGGCACCCACAAGGCGCTCGGGGAGCCCGCGACGCGGCCATGGGAGGGGAGAGGGGGCAGAGGGGGCAGACGCCTGACCCGGGGCGCCTAGTCCTGACACCAGGGGTGGGTGGGGGGCAGGGGGGCACAGCCAGTCCCTGACCCATGACCTCCTCGCCTAACCCGTTGCGCAGCGTCCAGGACTTTAATTGGCCCTTGCCCTCGTAAATAGTAGTCCCTGACCCATAACCCCCTCGCTTAACCCGTCGCACCACGTCCAAGACTTTAATTGGCCCTTGCCCTCGTAAATAGTACATCCTATTGGATTACCTCCCCCCGGCAGGACCGGGGATGCAGCCCCTGCGGCCCTTTCAGCGCTTGCCGCGCCGGCGCGTGCAGCGCGACCGGCAAGGGGCAGGAGGCGGCGGCGCGGGCCGCGCGGCACCGCCGCCGCGGGTGGGCCTGTGTGCACGACACCGGGCCCCACCCTATGCCGCCTGCGTGCAGCGGGGCGCCGAGCACTGCTGCCAGCGGGCTCACGAAGGGCACCGCATGGACGCGGTGCACGCGCGCGTGGCGGCACGAGCGCCGCGGGCGTGGCTGCAGTCGGCGGGGGGCGGCTCCGTGGCGGCGTCCTAGGCCGTGCGGGGCTCGCCAAGGGCGCGCAAGCGCCCCCGCTCACGATTTCCCTCACCAGCGGGCGTGACGCGACGAGCGCGTCCGGCAGAGCACGAGTGCGCGCGACGCCCGGAGGAGCCCTCAGCCCCCGCCCCTTGTGTCTCCAGGGGGGGGGGGGGGGGGCACAGCCTAAGCGGCCTAGTATGTTAAATGAGCGGGGCGGGCTGAGGCAGCCCTTCCCGCCCTCCCCGCTCCACCAAGGGGGGGCCGCCGGGCAAGGGGGAGCACACGGAGAACGGCTGCAGGCGTCACGAGCGCCGGGAGGGCGCCCGGACGGACACACACACCTGGGGGGGGGGGGGGTTCAACCGCGCACACATCCTGGCGGATATTTTTGGGGACATCTCCCGCCGGCTGACGGCGGCGCGGGTGGGGTCATCAGCCATAGGGGAGGGCATTGACCCCCCCCCCCCCCCCCCACATAGGGGGGGGGGGCAGGAGCAGGACGTCGGTCGACCCCTAGCCCCATCCCTCGGGGGGCGGCGCGCAGGGGGCGGCGGCGGCGACCTCCGCAGCACAGGTGGAGTTGGACCAACCCCGCCCCCAGGGGCCGTGCCGGGGCAACCAGGGCAGCCCCCCCCCCCCCCCCCATACAAAAGGGCACAGCGGGTGGGGGGGGAAACGAATAGGGCAGCCACGGCGCCCTATGCAGACCCTGTGTGATGAGCAGAGGGCCCCAGCCCCCAGCATGCAAGTCATGCAAGGGGCACAGGGGGTGCGGCACTGCTGTAGCCGCCATCACGAGGGGCATCCCAAGGTGATGGGGGGGGGGGGGGGGGTCAACGGTGTCTGCCGGTACAGGGGGGGGGGGGGGGGCTGCAGCAACAACTGGGCGCTAAGACCTTCGGAGGGCCGGTGTGCACGCCGGCTCCCTCGTCCAGGGGAGGGGGCGGGGTTCCAGCAGGGCGTGGAGCAGCGGTGCTGCCACGCGGGGGCACGCAGGAGCCGTAGCGCGGCCACGGGAGGGCCTCGGAGGAGGGCACATAACCCGAGGCGGACGTCCTTCCGCCGCGCCGCGACACACCGGGGGGCCAGGGGTGGGATAGGGCAGGCCACAGGCAGGCTCTAACCCGCTAACCCCTAACCCTCCCGTTGCAAGAGCGGCCAGGGCATTAATAGCCTTCAACCCTCGAAAGTAGTACACGGGGGGCGGGGGTGGGATAGGGCAGGCTTCAGGCAGGCTCTAACCCGCTAACCCCTAACCCTCCCGTCGCAAGAGCGGCCAGGACATTAAAAGCCATCAACCCTCGAAAGTAGTTCAGAGCGCGCACACACACACACACACCCACCCACCCACCCACACACACACAGTTTGAGCAGTTTGAGCATGATTTCAAAGATTTGGGCGTCACACACACACACACACGCGTGCGTGCTCGCACACAGACACCCCCCCCACACACCTTCTTTATATAGACTCACAGTTGCACCTGTGTCAATGCACAGGTGCTGCCACAGCGCAGGTTGCGTCATCTGTTGGAGGAAAAGGTGTTAAGAAGGAGCCGGCCATTGCTGCTGCTGGACCCACCGCAGCCAAGGCAGACACAAAGGGCTCACCAAAGCCACCGCCGGAGGAGGTACAGCTTGAAACTCAGCCTGCAGAGGACATGGTCACAGATGTTATGCCGCAGGAACGAATCAATAAAGTGCCCCAAGGCAAAGGCAAATCGCCGGCGGGCCTCGGGGCCATGAGCGAGATTCTGGAGGCCGAGCCTGTGGGGGACACCCTGTCTGAGATGTCCGCTGATGACCAGGACATGGTGTGTACCCTGGTCAAGGGGGAGGCGTTCCCTGTGGGCTGTAGATGTATTACGCACCGCGGTAACTCTGGGGGCGTGGCCTGGGTGGGGGCAGGACGTGCAGAGTGGAACGTTCCTGGGCAGTTTGTGTGGGGGGTTGTGTGAATGGAGAGCCTTTGGGGGGGTAATAGCGCGCCGGGCACGCACTCGGCAAACATTCCCCGAACGGGGCTGTGTGCACAGAAGAGGCTGTTTGAGCATGTAGCGTTTACAGTGGGCTGTGTTGATAGGCTGTGTGTGGAGAGGGCTGTGTGTAGAGGCTGTAAGGACCGGGGAGCACGCAGAGGGGGCTGTGTAGATGGTGTTGAGTCCCTGGATTCTGCATGGCTGGCACAGGCGCTGCGGCAACTCTTTTGAACTGTGCTCCAATGCTAATTGAGGACAAATGGAGTTCCAAAGCAAAATGAGCAGGCGAATGTCTCTCAACATTTGAGTGGCCAAATCAAAAATCTTCCGCTCGAACCAATAGATAATCCCTCTGTATTGTGATGCACCGACACACTGTCACGCAATCAATTTTTGCTGCTGTCACATTTCAGGTCATCTGTCCATTCCGAAAATTCTGTGCCTGTCCAATCAGTGGATTGAGCCCCCCATCCCACCCCCTTTCCCCCGGCTGCTGCACTATACAACTGCCTATTGGGGGAAGCGTCGGGGCAAGACGGGATCCCAGCGGACCTACGCACCCACCCGCAGCAGAAAAATTGTTTCATGAGGGCAAAGATGAGCTTGACACAGGGGACCGAATATCTAGGGTACACAAACGTCTTGGGGGTGGGCTCTCACCCCACCCCCCAAATGGTAGGGTCGATGCCTCTTGGAATGTGTCTGGCCTTGTCCTGCTCTGCAATACCACACAGGCAAAGAGAACGTGGGAAAGAGAATACCAAAGGGGCGGCGCCAGGGCTGTTGTAGGGCGGCGGGGCGACGTACCGAATGCAATTCTCCAGCAGTAAATGTGCAATAAGTGTACAGATACCACGGTTTTGCGCGGTGACAACAGTCAGCACTGTCCATGCGCACCACCGCTGGGTCGCTGGCTCTTGCGTGCATGATGCTGTCGGCGGATGAATGGGCGTGCTTTTCTACACTGGTGCACTCGCAGCCCCAGATGCCTCCATCGTGGCTGTTGCGCATGCTGTCAACTGCCAACTCAATTTCTGTATACAGTGATCTGTTGTTTGCCTGCTCTTTCCATCCACTGTCCACCCCCCCTTGTGCACATGACACCTTTGCGCACACCACCCATCTTGTCCACAGCAGTCTCCTGCCTAACCCCACTGCAGACGCCACCCGTCTGCCCATTATTTTCCACGCTCCCCCTGGGACCGCCCCAATCGATCTCCAGAACTGGTCCCCTATGATCATTTTTAGGGTATGGATGAAGCACAGGTTCAGGGTGATGCTGAAATGGAGGATGCGGACGTGCAAAGATCCCCCCAAGGCCTTGCAGTGCGGCTGTGCGCACCCAGACGCAGTGATGCTGTTGGGCTCACTGCGGCAGTGGATGATGCTGACCCCCAGCTCGATGCATTGGACCCCATGGAGGATGAGCGCAGCGAGCAGTGGAGTGAAATCCCAGACCACGTCAGTGAAGCCTCGTCATCCATGGTTCTTTGCTCCTGCACCCCCTGCAATGCCACCACAGCCCCCTTTGCAGGGCATGATTTGGAGGGCTGTAGGCCATGAGCCGCGGGGGCGGACTCGGGCTTGATCTTGAGCAGCAAAATTGGAAGAGGAGGGTCATCGCGCAGCCTACAGAGAGGACGGCAAATGCAAGGAGTGCACTCCGAGGCATGGGTCCATTTGGGTCGGCCTGCTCTGCTGGCAGCTGGGAAAGTCTGACGTGTGTCACAAGTGTTCCGTTGTTGTTGCACAAATGTGGGGGTCTCATTGAAAATCTTTTTTCCTTTGATTAGGTCGCTCCGGTCCGCACTGCCGGTGGACGGAACCCTTTCATGACGGATGAGCAGCGTGAAGCGGAGGAGTCGCGTTGCCAAAAGCAGCTTGAGATATGTGACAAGCTGACGGAGGCGGACCAGTGGGGAACGTTTGAAAATGATCCTACCGCTCTTCACCATTACACACAGTTCATCAAGCGCCCCATGTGGATGAATGCTGTGAGGGAGCGCATCCAGGATCCGAACCGGAGCTATGGGTGGCGGGTATGGAGGCATCATCCTGGGACGGGGTTTTGTTGCTCTGTGGGGGGTACAGGGCAAACAGGCAAACAATCCCATAAACCACAGAGTTGGGTGAATGATGGGGAAACCAGCTACAAATTGGGGGGTCAACAGATCCCCTGTGCTTGCGGAGGTCCGGATGACGCACAATGGACAGGTCCCTTGATCGGTCAATGCAAAATCCGGAGTTCTTTTGAGGATGCCAAAAAGATAAAGTTTTGAGCTACAGAATGTTGACCATCTTTATGAGCAACAAGGGAAATTTGAAGGGAGGGCTCCTCTTATTGCCTTCAGCCTTTACACAGGAAGGAAGTTGCCACGCCGGGCAATTTTTTGACACCTTTCCCGCGCCGGCCCAGTTCCCTGCCTGTGCAATTTGGACTGCCAGGCCGAGGATTAGCGTGGCATTCCACGCACATTCACGAGGGGATCCGTGCTGTGGATTCGGGGGTCTGTATGGTTGCGGGGTTATCATTTTCTTGGCCCGAGTCGGCGCTTTGTGCTGGCAGTCACATCTGCGGGGGTGTTAGCATTTGGCAGAAGGGGTCTCGCTGGGCATGCACGGAGGAACAGCACGCCGCCGGGCATGCAGTGCTATTCAGCCCCCCTTCATGATCTGCTTGAGGGTATGGGTTGCGTTTGTTCCGATCTGCTGGGCCTTGGGGGTGTTAGCCTGCGGCATCACCTGTGGTGTGCCTCAGCATGCCTCCGGCAGCATACCGACGTGGAGGGTGTGGGCGGAAATCCTCATGTACAGGATTCTGGGGTGCATCATCAGTGCGACAGATTAATGTGCATGTTTGGAATGGACTTGTCAAACACGACTTCCACTTTTTGAGTTTCCCACGTTTTGGGGATCCTGCATAAAGGGGACTGGCCATATGACTCGACGAGCAGATGAAACACGTCTGCAGGTGCCAGGAAGTTGAGTTCTTTGGGCTCTTTTCCTCATTACCCAACCAACACCCTCAGAAGATTTTTGGCAAATAGTGTGATCCTCCGGCCACTGAACGCCCCATGGAGTTTTGCGCCAAGTTTCGATCAGAGCTTGCTGGTGGTGGAAACTTGGTCATGTGATGTGATGTGATGTCATTGGTCTGCTGAAGGGAGGTCGCCTCTCCAGCCTTCAATTGCCCAGATTGATGGTGCCGATGGGAGGAGGGTCGACCACATGCATAGAACTCTAAATTCTAGAAGCCTAAGCATCATGTTGGCAGGAACTGTGTGCAGTCCGAGCACCAACGCCTGTGTTCTGGGAAGATCTGAAAGCTCGCACCTTCATCCATCCATCCATCCATCCATCCATCCATCCATCCATCCATCCATCCATCCATCCATTCATGCCCCCCTCTGACACCCAATCCCTGTTTCCTCAAACACAGCCCGAAGAGAGTTGGGAAAATGCAACCGCATTGGTTGGGTTGGGGCTTCCTGACTTCATCCAATTGGCCCCCGCCAACCCTGTCTGCCCTCATTCCATCTTTCGACTGCCACTCGAAGCTGGCCCTCCGCCCTTGCATGCCAGGGAGAGTGTATAGATGGTCCGGCTGTGTGTGGACACTTTCTGTGACGTATTCTGACAGGCCTACAAACGTGACATCGAGACCATTTACAACAACGCCATGAAGTACAATAAGAAGGGAACGCCGTGTCACGACGCCGCACGGCGATTGCGCAGCCTTGCCCTGCAGCTGATCAATCCCAATCTGAAGCCATTGGCACGGAAAAATGTTATATCCCTTGGATACTCTATGAGGTATTTGTGGACCTGTTGCTTTCGGCCCACGACTCGTCAATTTAAGCTCTCTAGAGCCTGCCAAAATCACTGCACGGGCCAATCCCCTTGTGCCTTTGGGTGGCCCCCCTATTTGTGGGCTGAACCCTATTTCGCAATGCGGGATGCAATGATCTCTCACTTGCCCAGCTCGCCAATCACTGTGAGTCCAGATGGACCGCAAGAGCACATATATCCGCACAGACCATATGTATCCGCACGGCAGACGAGGTACAGGAGGCGCACCTACGGCACGCACTGTCGCACTGTGTAGAAGATTGATGCCGCCACCTATAATGCACCCCCAGGGAGGGGCAGGTCCTACCTTTTTGGCAAGGGACCTGTATCCTGGAATGGGGACAGCAAGGTAGCAGAGGCACCATACTGCACGTTGCAAGAAAGGCGCGCCGAGCAAGCAGCCCGCAGACCCCCACTCCACTCTCGCACATTCCTTCACATGGGACACATGGGCTAACCCACAGACAGAAAGCATGTCGCACATGCAAGCAACCGCGGCGCACAGCAACTTTCTGCTGCAGACAGGACTGCCTGGACTGGCAGCTGCAGTCTGCATACTGCCAAAAACGCAGACTGCCAGCCTGCCCGCGGTCTCCTGTGATGCACAGGGGAGTACGGCGTTGCTGTGGCCAAGGCCACCACAAGGTTACACAGAGTTCTGCTGGGAAAAAGGCACGCTTCTGCCATTGCGAACATGCACAAGCAACAGCGCACTCAACCCTGCACGCCTGCACACATTAAGACAGGTCTCCACACCAACCGCCAACACCCATAAAAAAAAAGGAGAATGCCCCAAAGTCCACGAGCAATCACAGGTACACACAACAGCACACACACACACACACACACACACACATTCACCCACCCACAGACACATGTGCACACATTTATTTTTCAGGACTCCCTGTTCCCTGTGCTAAATACACCATCCTGCTCTTCAGAGCTCCGCGATCCAAGTCTCAGAAGACCCGGCATCAGCCACCCACAGTCAAATCAGAATTCACCGTCAAGTTGAGCAAGCCTCCCCAGGCCCCCACCCACGTCCCCTCCCCAAGCCACAACCTTGGGCCGAGCTGCACCGTGAGCCTGGGCCCCTCCCGCCGCCGCTCCATCTTCCCTGCCATGACGACGAGATCTAGGAGCCCGGGGGGCCACAGCACCCAAAGCGCCGAGCGGTCGCTGCCTGGCAGCCCTTTGGACCCCACTTCCATCCCCTCAGGATTGGAGTCCCCTGTCTTCCGGCGGCCAGCCAGTCCACTGTCCCAGGCCCGCAGCCCGCTGCTCGGGTACGGGATGGGGCGGGGCAAGGGGAAGGGCTTCTTGCAGCACAGCACAGCAGCGAAACAGAACGGGGGAGGAGGCAGCCAGACCGCAGTGCCTGAGGATGAGAGTTCCGTCAGCTCATCACCGCGGTTGAACACTGCCCAGGTACGTACTGGGAAGTCCGGCTGGGACCGCAAGAAGAGGGCAGAGGTAGGGCCTCTTGAAAGAGCTGTGAAGGGGCAGTTAGAAAAGCGGGGCCCCATGGAATAAACCGCACATGGTCTCGGCGTACATTCGGCCAGCCAACTTGGCGGGCCGAATGTATGGCCATACATTCGGCGGGCCGGCCGGCCGAATGTACGGTATAATCCATCACCCCCTTGTAGAACCCCCCAACCCCCCACTCAACTTTTTGCCCATGAGCGAAGCGAGCTAAAGCAAGGGGTGGTTTGGCGGTCAACACACGAGGTGGTCACAAGGTGGTGCATACACAAGGCGGTCTCTGGCCACCACAGGAGTCTTGTTATTGAAGCGGGGTGCGGGGGCTGACCCCAGCGTTGAGCGAGGTGAGCCGAAGTATCCGGTGGTTGGGCGGTCCACACACAAGGCAGTTCCTCAAAAACGGTCTGCTGATGGTGTTTACCCAGGGGCGGGGGGGGGGGGAATGCCGTCCGCATTTTCCCGCAGTTTCCGCAATTTTTTTTTCGCATTTTCCGGGCAGGTCCCTTAGTGTAATGTTCAAGAGGAAACATTCTAGTGGCATTTGGTTGTGAGGAACCATGGGTTTTGTGGGCGCCAGAGGCGCTGGAGATTTTGTTATAGGCAGACGGCAGGGGGAAAATTTTTTGTTTGACCCTATGTGTCTATACTCAAAATACTCAGAATTTGGTGGAGAATTCAAAAATGGATGAAAAACACAAAAAAGGATTTTGACCCCGACCCGACCTCTGGGTCGGACCTTGGCTGATGGCAGCCTGAGTTGATGGGCAATTTTTTTTGAAAAGTTTTTCCCCCAGTTGTGTATATTCAAAATGATCAGCGCGTCATGGGGATCATTTTGAGGCATGTATGTTGGGGTACCCCCGCCCCCCCCCCCCCCCAGGGAGCCCGGCGGTTTGTCAATGGGGGAGCACTTGACGCGGTGTGCACGCAGTGCAGAGATTTAGCGGTGTGGCCTGACCAAGCAGCTTCTGCCCCTAGGGGTTTTGAGCCTAGTCCGTGATATTCTTGAGTTGAACTACTGCACTAAGTTGTTCCATCAAACCGTCCATGCTTTAAGCGCCCGGTGGTGCAAGACGAGACGAAACATAGGGGGTTTGAGGAGCATACACCATTCTAACAAAACCGCATTTTCTACCGCATTTTTTGCCGCATTTCCGCATTTTTTCCGCATTTTCCCGCATTTTTGCCAATCCCGGTGACCGCATCCCCCCCCCCCCCGGTTTACCTGTGCACATGTGAAGGCGGTCTATAGTATGTAGACGTCCAAGCCAAACGGCATGCACACCATACAAAACACACAGTCGCAACCCAGCCAATGCAGCCCATCACGAAACGCCCTCCCGAATCGTCGGGGTAACACAAAACTCCAAAAAGCATTTTTCAGGTCGACCTGGGTGCAAGACAAAGGTAGTTCAGACGGCCAGTGACACAGCAGGAAAGCTGCAGCTCCCAACCATGCAGAAATCAAAGAGATGAAAAATTAGAGAGACTTTTTTTCAGTGGGCTTCCGGATAATAAAGGCCAAGAAGTGGACAGTAAATCACATTGCTCATCCAAAAGCCCCACTCATCCCCCTGCCCCCCAAAAGCCGGTGACTTGGCACTCGCACAATAACCCTCAGGATGGTATCTTGTGGGCTGGAGGGCCCATTTGCATTGCCATGGACAGAGAGAGCTGCCCGTATGCATCAGGAGGCCCCAATTGGCCATGAGGATGACCATCATCTGACAGGTACTACATGGTTGTGACAGCCACGTGGAGGCTAACCAGAGCCCTGTGCTGGCGGCCACAAGGAGGCACAGCAGCCAGTGAGAGAGAGAGAGTTTGTGTGGTGAGCTGGTGCACTTGTGGGCACAATGGTCACAGGGGCTGCTGGTGGCTGAATCCTGGCTTAGCTGCTGTGGGAGACGCCGCTGACTGGCTCCGAGATCCCGCAGGAACTACTGCGGGCCAAGACCATGGCAAGGAGACTGCGTGCAGATTGGCTGCAAGAGACGCTGCAAGAGTCCGAACCTCGCGCTTGAGCGCACTCACGCTCCATACTGTAAGCCCATGCTGCACGCCGAGTGGTGCCACAGGTCAGGTGTTGTCCAAGTCCAAGACCCCCCCCCCCCCCAAAAGGGAGCCTCCAGCCAACAGTTAGTGGGGGGATGGGGGGGGGTACTCCGCATCCAAACCAAGGGGCCAAGGGTCAAAATCAACAGGATGCTTTTTCGCAATTAATACACCACACTGAGGCCGTGGCGTTCGCAATATGCACGCTGGGGATCCTTCGGAAAGCACGGTTAAGGGCGGCCTGTTCTTGTAGGTGGGTGAGGACGGCAGTTGGCGTTTCGTGAATGGAAGTGGACGGTTGCCTGCCAACTAAACTCCGGCAGGTGAGGTAAATTGGCTCGAGATTTGGCTACTTAGCAACAGCCATAACTTACCAGCAGATGCTTTGCCTGAGGTTCAGGAGGTATGACAGAGTCCAGCCCCTTTGTTGTCTCCAACTAAGGAGCGCCCTGGTGCAGACGGACTGCCCTGGCACACCTTGCTGTTACATGGCCGTGGTATTGATTTGCATTAGGCTGAGCCAGCACCTGAGCAAGCGGCTGAAGAGGTGGATGTAGAGTTTGTGCGCAAGCGCAATGAAGCCCTCTCAAGGATCAGCAGAAAACTCGAGGACCTGAGCAGAGTCTACCACGCTTGTATCCCCCACCTTGTGGAGCACCGTCATGCCCTCAAAAGCCTGCAAGGTACGTCCCGTGTGTCTCCCGTGTCTGCTCGAAGATTGGTTCCGCTTAAGGCCTCCCCTCCCCTTGGCCCCTTGCGACAGCCCCCCGCCCCACCCCTTTCCATTGAGACCACGGAACTGTCCCGGGGTCCAGCCAGAGGGCTCTATTGAACACCCCCCACACCGCAGATTAAAAACCTGCCCAGCCCCCTTTCTCCCTTCCTGGGTGCTCAAAGCGGACAGCCCCAAGGCTCTATTGTGAAGCAGCGGGCTTCCTCAATGAAAGGAGAACACCAACGGAGCTATCCGGATGCCTTTTGGATCTGTTCTTACCTCTGGTGTCCTGGCGCGTGCAGTTGTCCAGTGATGCACTGCGCTCTGGGTGGTCCGAGGTGCAGAACAGGTGCCGTGAGGTCAAGCGGAAGAACGCCCCCAAGCCTCGCCTTCTGCTTGTGCCCAAGGGACCCTACAGGCACCTGACTTCAGTGGCATGTTGGACCCTTCCTCTGATGAAGTCAGCAAATTCGGATTTTGGATGATGATGATCATGACCCCTTTTGTGCAGTCCTCCAGTGTTCCGTCCCCCAGTGTCCCCAGTGTAAAGCCCCCCATTGTACAGTTCCTCGGGGCCCCCCAGTGCACAGTCTCCCATATTCCCATGAACAGGGGGCAAAGGCAGTACCAGCTGACACTTGCCATGGGGTACACTGGGGTATTTTTCACTGAAGGACTGTGTTCACATGAGGACTGTACACTGGGGAGCTGTACATTGGGAAATTGTTCTCTCCGAGACGGTCCACGGGAGGGCTGGGGGACTGATGATGATAATGATGATGATAATAACGACGATCATAACGATGATGATCATGACAGTGATGATTATAATGATCACAATGATCATGGGGAAGAAGATGATGATGCTGGACGATGCTTTTGCTCTCAGCTGTTCAAGACAACTTTCATCGCTTGAAGCATCTCCGGAAGATCAAAAGGGGCGTACAGCTGATGGCCTGTAGACATGCACGTTCAGACCCTGGACACTCCGTGGTTGTTCCAAAAATTCTGCACACGCAGATCAATTTGCTGCACAGCAAAGGCACTCAAAAAGTATGTTGTGTGCGGGTGAGAGGTCGTTGGTCATGGCACAGCATCCAGGGTATTGCAATTGCAGGATCAGAGAGTCAGAGGGGAGCAGTCTTTCGACGGGTGACTGACCCAAGGCCCCACCACCTGTCAGTGAGGGCCACTCGCCTGTGATGGATCTTGAAAGTTTTCTGAGGTTGCTTTGGATGCGAAGGGCCGATCTCGTTTTTTGACCGTAGCCCTTGCGCCTGTGCTCCAGCCATCCATACGAGCACTTGCATCGGCACGTGTCATCAAGGTTGGGGTGGGGCCTCTGGGACTGTGGAGTCAAGCCCACTAAGGGAAGCCTGAAACCCAATCCGACACCACGGGAAAGAGACAAGCTCTAGAACGGACCACGCAGAAGCCCTTCTGAAGTCGAGTACAGCAACGAGCGGACAGCGGCAGTGGGACCACGAGGAACCAAGAAAGAACTGCACGATTTTCTACGTCAGGCACGCCCGGCGTCATCACGGATGCCCATTGTGGCCGCCGCACTGTATGGTAATATGAAGATGAGATGCACTGCTGTACCAGCGTCGGCACCAGCGCCGGCGCCAGTACAGGCAGCAGCGCCAGAGGCAGTGCACCAGCACAAGCACTAGGTACAAGTACCAGCACCAACACCTGCACCTCCTTGAGCCGCAAAGGGAGTGGTGAACAAAAAGGGCACAAAAGCCCAAAAGTTCGTTTTCTTTTTTGTCCCTCAATGTTTCCACATGCAGTTTTTGAGTGAATCTCTGCATGCCATGTTTAGACCTCTGGAAACCAGCTGTGGTGGTGTTTTGACATCTTGCGGTGCAGGTATGCCAATCCAGACACCATTCCCTTGTGCATCATCCAATTCACCTTTTTTTTTTCTTCATTGTATGCAGGTGTATAAAATCTTCATTGACAACCAGGAAATCCCCCGCGGCATTGATATGAAGGCTGCGGCTTCAGGTCCCATTGCCACTGGGACGAATCCCGATGGCGCACCAGCAAAAGCCTGGGTCCCACCTCTCATTGCCTCAGCACAAGGTTTCTGCACTGCCCTGTCTGAACCTGTTTTGCACCCTGAAAGCCATGACGACCATACTTTGCATGCACCTTGAAGGCACTGTAGAGTGAATGATTGCATTGTATTCTCAAAACGCTCAGAATTTCATGGGGACTCCAAATATGTATGCAAAATGTGAATTTTTTTCTGACCCCTGACCTCCCCCGCCCCCCCCCCCCCCAACCTGGCTGCTGGGACCGGACCCCCCAGAAGGTAAATTTTTTTCAAAAACCCCATATTTGTGTGTCCAAAATGATCAGTGCAACGAGGGGATCATTTTGAGGTATACATGTTGGGGTACCTGGGACCCCAGCCTGGCGCCCCCCAGGCCCCCCAAAGGACCCCCCCCCCCCCCCACAGGGCCCAAGAGGTTTAGGAGGGGGTTGGCGTCAGGATCTGAGCATAAGTACCCCCCATGCTAGGAACAGTGGCGAGACGCCAATTGGCACCACCAGCTTCAGACAGCAATCCACTCAGGTGTCAAGGCAATACCCCCCACCCCCGTTCCTTTCTCACACTCCCAATGAGCAGTGTGCAGCAAGCAACCTTTGCGAAAAAAATGTTCAATTTGGTTGGTGTCCCCTTTGTGACCCATCCTGGTATTGCAAGGCTTCAAGTTTTCTGCTGACATCAGTGAATCAGTACAGGTAGCCAGCGCTGTCAGTGCAAGCCGTGAGAATGGCGCCTGATTTGCTCCAAGTACCTTGAATAAGTCGTCCAGCAGGTCCGCTAAAACATCATCCCATGCTCAATGACTTTTTCTGACGTTGGAAAATCAAGAAAATCGATTAAGAGATCTTCATATTTGTTGGGAATGAGAGGGCGTAACACCATTGCACGCACCGCCATGCTCAGGGTTTCAAACCCCCGAGTGTAAGGCAAACCTTCCTTGCCTTGGGACTCGAGGCAGAACCCATGTCATCTGGGGACAGGCACAACACACACAACTCATCTTTGTGTGTTTGCTGCCAACACTGCTTGTACATCCCAGTGATGGGTTTGTTTTATGTGAATTTCTTTTGTCTGAAACCCCTTTTCAAGTGCAGAAAGAACAATTGTGAAGCATATCATTGTAGGCTTACAGACAGCTACATGCTTCTTGATGAGGGGAGGGGGCACAGAACAGTCTTTTTACTTCCAATTTTGACCAGGGTATCAACAAGAGGGTGCCTGAGTGTTGTTCCAACCAGTGAATTTTGGATTACCTGTCTCACAGAAGTTCGCCTGTGCCTATGTGATAGACGCAAGGTCAAGGAAGGAACCAAAGTAGAGGCGCGCAGCTCAGAAATCCTTCAAAATTCAAAATTCAAAATTCAAAACACACCACGTTATGGGACCGCTTTGCAAACACCCTTATGTGTCCCTATCTGTGTTGGACACGTTCACCCGGGTCCACATGCGTTCTACCTGCCAACACTGAACAGGCCGATGTAGGGTTCATTATGGAGTCAGGCATTGGGGGGCGGGGCAAGAATCGGACCAGTCACTTGGGGAGGGCGAGGACAGGAGTCTGCAAAAATGGGTTCAATTCCCCTGTTCCCCTCCACTTTGAGGATGTTGTTTATGGCTGCTTGTCTGTGGGAGTGTCTCCCCTGTGTATGCCCTCCGCATGCGGGGACAGCTAGGGCAATGCGATTTGTATTCCTCAGACTCATGAATTTGGGGTCAGAAATGCGCCTGTTGAGGCCCGTCGGCCGTTTGCTTTGCACATGTTGTCATTATGCCCATCGCCCGTGCGTAGGGCCCTCTCTGTGTTGCGTTTACATCGTGCTGCAGAAAATCCCATATGGTTCACGATTGAGATCATCCAGGCGTTTGGATTGGAGAGAAGAGGCGAAGATGTTCGTTTCCTGCAAGGCCTGAGGCAACCCGTATGTATTAGTGTTGCATGGGGCAGGGTTGCACGGGAATCCGGTCTGCTTCGGTCTGTGTATCTGACTCACCCTACACCCAAAATTCAGGGAATAAGGGAGTGGTCCTTGGCCCGACGCGGCCCGGGGCAAACGCCCCCAGCACACATACCTCAATGTGGCCAGCGCACCGCCGTTTTTTTGACGTACATGCGTCTGCCCCCCACCCCACCCCACCCCACCCCCAGGAACACTTGTGAGCAGAGGGACAACCTTCCCCCTCTCACCTACCAAAATACTTTTCGCCAGTGTCTGGGTACAAACAATTTTCTCCCCAACATCCGAAGGCACCAACTGGAATATTCTTTTTTTGTTTTACTACGCCTGTATGGTAAACCCCCTGGGATCCCCTTTTTCAGCCCAGCCCCAGCCCACCCAAATCATAACATGCCCAGTCCAACTGAACCTCTGCCCGGCTCCCAGCGAGTCCCCAGACCCCTCTCTCTGCAACGATTTTTGTCACTGCGCACACCCCAGCGCTCTTCGCTGAGCAGCAGACATGCAGTCTGTCGCAAGCAGTTTGCATCTTGGTGATTCAGAGGTGTTTGTATACAGTTCCCACTGGAAATGGAGATTGGTAAACTTTTTTTTCCCTCTGCAAAAATGGCAGACTGTCCCGTCACCCCATTGTAGCCACATCCCACACACTTCAACAGTCTCTTCCCCAGTGATGCCCAAGGGTCAGACAAAAAGGCTTGCACATCTGAACTGCAAATGTCTTCGGTTCATCATGGCTTGTCATGCCCAGAAAATGTTACCAAAAGATGTAGATGGAAGCAAAATTGTTTCGTCGGGCACTGAAGGATTTCTGGGGACAGAGCTCTGCCCCCTAGACCTATGGAAGATACGGGGTCCTAGAAAAAGCACTGTTCCCCACCCCCCACCATGGACCCCACATGGGGGGTATTCTGCAACGGTATGCGGCATTCTGCAACGGTATAAGCAGTGGGACTACCATTCCACTTGGAATCACAAAAATGCACTTTTCCTTCTGCACTCACAATTCACACAAAGGACATCAATTACCAACAGCAGGTCACACAAAAGACATGGCAGTGGACCTGGATGTGCTCACCCAGGATGTGTGTACTGGAGAGCAGGGTGTCTACAAACATTCCAGCCTATGAACCAAGCTCTATAACATGCATGCCTTCCGGCCACATTTGCAACCACCTGCGCCCTGCCGCACTTGCAACGCTTCCCGATTTTTTTTGCCGCGCGTCACATTTTGGCCCATGTGTTCTGACACTTGCGCAGCTTAGAGAAGAAGCATATGACAGCAGGCAGGATCAACCAGAATTGCGACTGCTGACCGATGAGACCCCCAGTCAAAGGGGAGCCCTTGAGTGAAACACAAGGGTCTAGAAATCTGACATTACACAGAAATCCGACATTACACAGCAGCACCTCGTTTTTAGCCTCAGGACAGTGGGTTTGGCACCTCTATGAGCCTTTGTGGCCATGGTTTTTGCTGTCACAAGGGGTCTTGTGGGCCTGTAGGGTTAATCCTCCTGAGTGTCGTGAGTGGCCTGGCACCCATGGGTGCTTGCCACAGGAGAATGTGGCCAGTGGGTCACCTGTCAGGTTGGTCATCTAAGAGGGTAGCAAGCTTTCTCAGAGGGGGCCTGTGACCCTTAGCCATTGGCTCGGGAGTGCTTGGATCAGGCAGTTTCCAAGCCTCACCGTGTGAGGGTTACAGTGGAGAGAGTCCGATATGAGGACCACCCTGCCATCACCCTATGTGCAAGGCATCTAACCTGGCAGTCACAAAGCATGGACCCGACCCGTCCACTGGCAACCGCCGTGAAGCAACATGGCTGGTAAGTATGTGTGTACCCCGTAGTATGGTTGTTTCATCCGTCTATCGTAAGGCGGCAGTGGCAGCACCCACAAGCCTTGAGGACCCGAAGAGGCAACCAGGAGCCTCCAAGCATGCGTGGTAGCATGTGGCCAGGAGCCCAGCATGGAGGTGGCCTGGCATAAGGGTCCAACCCATACCCACACCCATACCCCCAATGGTTTACGACCTCTTTCGGGAGCTCCTGTCGATGGCTCCGCTATGCAGATCACATCTGGCAGGCTATGCTTCAATCTTTCTAAACCAACAAACATTTGTTTTGTGCCGAGTCTTGTGCATTTTCAGTTTGTTGTTTTGCCTTTATGGCCTTGTCCCCTGACTCTAGCAACAACCAGAGGTAGCACACAAGACATGGCACTGGATGCCCCATTTTCCATCCATCTACAGCACGGTGCCCCTGGTAGACGGCCATCATATCAACACGCTTTCAGGTCTCAGCACCTTCCCTGCGACCGACCCCAAGCAGTGGGCAGCATTAACAACGTTGTGCCCCAATGTCTCCTCGTTCTTGTTGTTAGGATGTGGCATGCAAAGTCGTGCCCGCCTTCCGGGCTGTTCGTGAAGAACACATCGCTGGGGTGCTACGAGACGGGCTGGAGTGTGGGCCCAAAATGGATGTGTACAATGGCGTGTTCTACCACAGCCCTTTGAAAGCCGCTGAATGGTGCTTTTCAAATGTGGAGGACACGCAGGGGTACCTGCTGCTGGTCCTGCTGCGCGTAGACAACCCTGAGCAACCGGGGGTGCAGTACTGCTATGGTGTGGATGAGACTGACGTGGCACGGGGGCTGGAGAAGAAGAGGAGGATTTACCCAATGCCCCCCCGACCTCCGGCATTTCAGACATACACTGCGCACAGTGACGACCAGATCTGTATGAAGTACCTGCTCCGAGTGCAATTTCACTGGAACCTGTAACATTCTCGCTCACATATACACACAGACGGGTGCGCACGCATTTGTATTCGCACTCACTTGCACACTCGTGCTTACGCTCATAGTCAATCTTACTCTTACATTTGCGCTCACCCGCCCGAGGTGCCTCGGGAAGTGCTGCAATCCGGGTCCAACAGCTCCAATGGCCGCGACACCCCATGGGAGCCCCAGTAGTGCAGAGCTCTACTGGCCCGAGTTGTGCACACCGGACCGAACAGACCTATCACGGTTACCCTGCCCCCCCATTCCCTCGTCCTTAAGTATTATGCCATCTGAGCAGAATTCGCCTCAGGATTCAATGCTGCCTGGCGTCATTCACAGGAAGGCATTTGTGCGCAAGCCGAGACATACACATGCACGCTCTTCATTTGCACCTGCCAAGATTGGCTGCCAGCGCCCACTATGTCAATGTGTGCTTGCCCAGATCCAGCCCACATCACGTACAACCCAGCCAGCCCCAATCCATCTCTCAGCAGGACTCACCCTCACCTGAAAAGTCGTTAGGACATTATCTTCCATTCGTGCCAGACGTTGGTGGCCACCCTGTTCCTGCCTGCTGCCTAACCACGCACCGTTCTGTGTTGTTGCATCTGGAGGCATATATGCGAGACAAGGGAGCACGAGGGTTGCAAAAGGGTCACCATGTGCAAAGGGGTGATGCTATGCCAAGCCATTCCCGTGGGCCTCAATCCATATATACACACATTGACCCATGATGGTTCACCTCCGGAATAACGTTCCCCATACATACAGAAACATGCACACATCCCCACATGGGTGCAGATCTTACTCGACGACTAGGAGCCAGGGGTTTATAAAGGTCTACGGAACTCGGGCTGTGTTTTCTGGAACGCAGATGGTGGCCCACCCGATCACGCACCACAACATGGACACACTCTGCCTACCCCTGCCAACCCGCCATCTCGCCGTCCCTCTTGCCCTCCCTGAGTCCTTTGCACACACCAGATCCAATCAAACCCACACCCACACTTGAGACCCTTTTTGAGGATCACGAAACTACAAAGGCCCAAGTTCCAACGTAAGGCACTTGCTTCAGGGGATGCAGGGTCCCCAGAAATGTTCGGGCTACTGTCTTGGCGGTGACGCATGCATCCCTGCAAAATCAGCAAAATCTGGAGGGCTTACGCAGACAATTCAATGATGCACAGGTTTGGCCATGCCGAACACTTGCACAGACCATCCATGGATCACAGTTGGGGCCATTGCTGCCATGCACACAAGCCTGGGAAAAGCCTACCGTTGCACAGTCCCCATTTGTACATTTCCTAAGCTCCATTCACACAATGATTCCTAGCTATTGTAGTTCTGGGAAGTATCATGAAGTGCGTACGCAGTGCAATGACATTGTTTCAGCATCCTTGCTGTGCCACACCATGGTGTGTGGCACACACACACACACACACACACACGTGCCAAGGTGCCCAGACAATGCAACCCAGCCTGTCAAATCTTGGCTGCAGGCAAGGTACCACAGAACCTGATACCAAAGGAGGGGAAGTGTGTGCAGCAAAATTAGGGGAGTGAACTGCTGGGCAACGTTGAGCACAACGCCTGTTTGTTGCTTGAGCGGTTTCATGACTGAATTTATTGTTCCACCCAATTCAGGTGTGGGGTAGGGCTATCAAGTGAGGGTCTGGGAGGGGGAAGTTTGAAGGAATTTTGCTGTGCATCCAAGTGTGAGTTCTGGATTTTGTGTTTGGTCATGCTCCAGGGTGAAACATGAAGTAACAAGCATGAAACTCGAAGAGAGCATGCAAGGAGTGGAGTGGAAAAATTCAGAGGGAAGATGGGCGACTGTTTTGGCCCCGCAAGTCCATGAGTGGACAAGTCGTCATACATACTGACAACAAGGACCAAAAAGTGGGGTAGGGTGCAAGTGTGACCTTAACGGGTGAATTCAAGCATCCCATGGCAACTTTGGACAGCGCCAAAGTAGCATGCCTGTTGTGTGTTGTGTGGGGCACAGTGTGCATAGACTGTGCGGCTACTCAGTAGAGGCATTTTGCAATGCAATATCCCATGGCTATCAAGCAGAGGCACCTATGGCCACCAAACTGTCTTCACCAGTGCTCTTGGTTGCACAAACATTTAGCAAGAATATTTAGGGTTAGTCCACATTGCAAGGCCAATGTAGGAAGTGGGGCATTTCGGATTGGATTCCACTAGGTGGGCATGCACCCCATGTGATTTTTAACGCTCGCTTGTTGTCATGTTGTCATGGGGCCTAGATCCCCCAAGAACAGCTTGCTTATGGGTCACATGATGCACGGGATGTGCACGCACACAAGATAACTAGTGATGCGGCTCTGCCGCTTTCGGACTATTCATGGGCGCGGCTCTGCCGTGTTTCCGAACACATGTCACGATTTGTGGGCGCGGCTCCACCGCGAGTCATGGACAATTACACTGAATTTCCCAGCGGTGGGATACCGGGGGTGACGGCCATCATCGGATTATGGCTAAGGTCTATGTCGTTGTCCTTTTCCCTGATTTTTTAAATTTCCTCGCACCCCTGAGCGCCACGAAATTCTGTGTTTCTTGAACCAAGTTTCGGATGGGATGCAACAATCAAAGGTGTGCCATGTATCGTTGGCATGGGACAAATTGTTGCTTGCACAAAAGTGGTTGGGGTTGATACGGTTGTGCGCGCTGTGCGTGCACCAAAAGAGTTCCCCAACCTCTTTGGAGCAGGAGGATGCTCCAGCCCCATGTTTCGGTAGGATGTGACTTAGAGCTTCCCTTTTATCAAAGCCCTTCTGTGGAGCACACAGCCCCTGGGTAGATGGGCTGACAGTATCGGCGTGTATAGGTGTATCTGCGTGCTATGCACTTGTACAGTTTTTATGAGTGGGGGACCTCTTCCGTAACGAACCTGGTTCTGCACTAGTTGTTGGCAGTTTCTATGGTATTAGAGGGCGTTTGTTGGGGATGCCTGGTCTTTTCAAAGTCTGAACGCATCCCCTACCCCTCCCCCGAACCCCTGGGATGGACTGTGTCAGCACATGGAGGGTGAGGTTTCTGTCTCTTAGAGTGCCCAACAGGGGCATTAAATCACAGGTTCTGGCCCAGAACACGGAGGTGTAGAGGGGGCTCCTCATCACTACATGGTTGACAGGTGTATTCTGGGCAGTGGGCACCTTGTTTAACCCTTGAAATGGATGTCCAAAGGGCCATGGGGGCTGAGATCAGCACAGTGTAGATATGGTGCATTCATGGTGTGTGCACTCCGCTGCCCACATCGGGAAGCGCCCAATTTCCACACAGAGTGTGCACAACAATGTTTTCAGTTCGTTCAAGATGCACTATGCTTCTCTTCGAAAATCATCACTGGGCCCTCAAAAGAGGCTCCATATGCAGCATTTTGTGTCACGACCTGTTGCTTACTCTTTGGTAGCATGTCCTTGGAAGAGTGCAACATGCAGGTGTCTTTGATGTCTTTGACGTGATACTCTCAACTATGGCTGATACTTGCTGATGGTGCATCATACTGGTCGAAGAGTAGACGTGATTGTGCAGATTGTAATTATCAGCTGATGGTCCAGAGCGCTTAGGACTCCAGTCATGTGTGGTGTGAATGGGGAGAGTTTTGCTTGAAGAGGGCCCCTGCCATCACAATTGTCTACACCCAAAACAGCACTTACCTGCACCACCAAGAGCAACACCTAATACATCATGCCGTTCAGGGTATGCGATTGGACCAACAGTAAAGGAGTGTTCGAAGTGCCACAGTGCGCTTGATTCCTTGCCCCTTTGCAACAGCAACCTTGCACAACAACAACAACAACAGCAGCAGCAGCAGCAGCAACAACAACAACAACAGCAATACCTGGCGCTTTTTCCCACGCTACTAATGCCACGAAGAATTAAGATTTGGTGAGCAAAGGTGTCTTGGGTTTGGCTATGTCTTCAATGGCAAGTTGCACTTTTAGTAATGAATTCTGGGAGGGAAATTTGGGGCTTTAGTTCCAGGAAACCTATGTTGGCAATGGGCATTGTACACACGCTATGTGAGCGTTGTGCACAAGCCCCCCCCCCCCTCCCCACACACAAACCTCCTTTTGTATTTGAATACCTTCGATTGTTCCACAGCTCTCAAGATATTTTGTCCCGAGGGTATAGGTCATGGAGCCCTACAGGAGCCTGATTGCCTTCTATGTCTCCTCCTCCAACAGGACGAATCACAGGTGTATTCTTCTGTGTGTTTGTGTGCCTTTCAAACATGACTCAGTGTGCAAACAGCACATTTGGCATTGGTCTCCTCGTTGTATCTTCACAGAACCTGTGAGAAGTTTCATGATGCTTAGCAGCTACTTTCAAATCATTGAAATTTGCACCCCCTGCCTTTCTCGTGTTTTCTTCCCCAATTGTGGGCCTGGCAGCACCCAATGACTGTTGGTTGTTGATCTGGGAAGAACTTTTTAGTTATGAACCGTCAGGGAATGGGGAATCATGTGGTTGGATACATACCCCAAATGTGCCCCCCTTTCAAAGCCAACATACTCCCCGCCCCCATCTCATCCCAGGATTTCCTATTCTCAGCGGGGGTCTATTGCGCGTTGTGCGCGTGCTTTGCACACGCTCTGCAAAGTTCGTACAAGAGCAAACCCCAAGCCAAGAGCGACATGGAGCATGTACAAGGAGCGCCTCAGGGGAGGCCTAGATGGGCTTGTTGATCATTAGGCAAGAATATTGCTACTACCCTGAAATTCCCCAATTTTGCCCTTTGGCCGTGCGCTGTGTCCCGTTGTGCATGCTGTGTGCGCGAAGTGCACAAACACCCCCGGGGGCTACTGTGCAGTGTCTTTTGCCAGTGATTTGGTTCAAACCAACACTCTTCCCAATGTTGCGTTGGCGAAGGAGCATCCTCCTTCCTAGGAAGGCTCACCTACACCTTCCCAACCCCCCCCCCCCTCTTGCTTCTTCTGCCTACTTAATTCTTTAATCATCTCAGCTATTTCTGAAGCTTGTTTTGTGCAAGACTTATGTTTCCTGGAAGTTCTTGAGCCATGATCTAACCCCTCCCCTTCCGGTGCAGGCAGAATAGGAACAAGTTAGAATTTGTGAATTGGTCAAACATACTTACATGCATTTCCTGCAAAGTGCCCTATGGACACAAAGGAGGCAACACAGAAACACATTGATCACTATTCTGGTGAGCGGTTCGTCCAGTTGGACCCAGGGTTTTGCTTAATGTCCGTCCTACCCTACCCTGGGGGGGGGGTGGGTGGGTGGGTCTGGCAGAATTTCAGGGTGGGTGGGTGTCCAACCCCCCCCCCCCCCCCCGGGGTAGGGTGGGACTTTGTGGGGGCCTTGGGTCTATTGAGCCAGTGCCACTTCTTTCTTTCTTCTGTTGCAGGTTCCGTGTAACATGGGCTAGGATTGTTGATGCGGAGGGGGTAACGCTAGAACCCCACGGTTCTTGTCTCTGCCCCACGCCCATAAAGGGGCTAGGATTGTTTGTGCTTTGTGCCGGATGCGGAGGGGGTAACGCTAGAACCCCACAGTTCCTGTGTCTGCCCCACGCCCATAAAGGGGCTAGGATGGGTGGGTGGGTGGGTGGGTGTCAGCCCCCCCCCCCCCCCTGGGGGGGGTGGGACATTTGTCGGTCTGTGGGTATGCCAAAATTCTGGGTGGGTGGGTCCCTGAATTAACCCCCCCCCCCCCCCCTAGGGTGGCTAAGCAAAACCCTGGTTGGACCTCAAGAAGGAAAAAGACGCCACAAGTAAGGGGTTGACGTCACATGTTGAAGTCGGTGTCCAGTTCGAAATGCAAACGCTGCATTCATGACTTTGTAAGTAATGGTACAGGCATCAAGCACTGCCTGCTTAAGATGGGGCACCCCCTGCTGTGCCAGCACATGCACGGGACCGCTGTCCAGCGTTTGGCATTCCATCTCCGTCAGCTCTGAACTCAAAATCCTGATTCCCAAGCTCTGTTTACTGATGCTCCCACATAGCAATCCCACAAGATGGATAACAAGATGGGTGATAAGTCCATGCAAACCCATGGCTGGGCAAAGCATTGGTGGGGCATTTGGGGGCTCGTTACATCCAGCAACTGACCTTCTGTATAAAGATTTTCTCCAAGACGTACTGCTTCTTGTGTCAGACTAGCGTGCAGTCGAAACTTTTTATTTGCAATTCTGTAATTTAGTGGCCTGTGTGCAGGCATGTCCCACTATGGGACCAATGAGGCCACAAAGGGAATTTTTTGTTTGCCACTGTGCATGTTACATGCAGCGTTTCACCTGTAAGCCTTCTCTTTGTTGCTGTTGCTGTTATTGTGTTGGGTGTGAACAGGACCGTGCCTCGTGAAGCTCGTGAGGCACCTGTGCGTAGTAGTGCAGGATTTGAGGAATTGTGTCACAGGAGGTTGGAATGTGGAAGTGCGCTTCTATGGGTTGCATTCGTTGGTGGTGCTCTCTTTACCTTTCCAAAGGGCAACCAGTTCCTGACTCTGATGCGGACCCATGATTTCCCAGCTGCAAATACCCGATGTTCTGATCTGCAGTATGCATTTTACAGGCAGTGTACTAGGGTTGACCTTGAGCCTTCCTCAAAAAAGCTCTCATGGAACTCCCTCCTGTCTCCCTCATTTACGGTCCAGAATGCTGCGAAGGTGTGTGTAAAGTAAAGGTAGGGTGGTCCTAAGCGAGTCAGATTTTGCTTTATTGCTTATTGCCAAGAGCCGCCCAGATTGGCAATGAACTGATGGTGGCTGGCGTTCTTGCTGTGCATGGATTGATGAGGAATAGGGCTATGGGTTAACCTAGGGTCGAAATCATGACAAACATTTTGGGCACCTGTTTCTTTGGGCCATGTTGGCGGGCATGCTTATTGGGAGGTGGCATTAAGCGACAGGCATATGAAACAAATCAGACAGTTGGAGGTCCTGTCATCTCCAATGCACCACCCCAAAACACCATCCCTAGGGCATGTCTCTCAAATGCAGTCCCAACAGGTGTTCATGTACAGCGCACACGTGTGGGCTGCCTACCCTCCTATTGAAAGTCGCTGCTGGGTAACCGACAGTTGCTGCTTGACTGATGCTATTTTGAGGTTTCAGTGCAGCGCAGTCCATAGATTTTTTCGGACTGCATTATGGGCCAATCTGCACGTTGTGGTCACAGAGTGTGTAAATTTGGGGTTGTGGTCTGGTCCCTGGGCCAGCTTTGTGTTTCTCTACCAATGCCATAGTAGCCTGCATGTACACTGCAACCTGTGGTGTGCACCCCCTCAGGGTAATGCATTTGAAATCAGGCCCTGATTGTGAGCGTGGCATGGATCTTATGGCAGGCAATGGATTCACAGTGTATACTGTCCAGGTGGTGTTGCTAAGACACAATGTTGTATCATATACTCCTGCCATTTTGGGCCGCCCATCTTGTGCACACTGGTACCACAACACATGCAATTTGTTGCAAGTCTAGATCCTCACATTGGTCCGTTCATTTGTTGTGCTGTTGTGGGGAAAGGGTGAATGTCTTTTGCCAGGTCATCAGGTGTTACCCACACTCAGTTTCTAGCCACTTGTCATAACGTCTTTAGCAATGCACAAACCTTTCCCACCATTGTGACCAAAATGTCACAATCAATTCCTGAATGTTGATGGCAAATGGCAAAAGTTGTGGTGCCAATGGGCTGCAGAAAATACAGTATCGCTGAATAGGTTGCATAATGCGGGCAACCAAGCATGCATGTGTGCGGCTGAAAAGGCATGTGTAGACAATGCAATGCACTGCAGGGCCTGAATTGCCTTCAAATTGTCGTCAGCCCCAATGCACATGCATGCACCACAAATGGTAATCACCCACACAACCTGGAATGCTTACTGCACCAGTATGCCATGCCAGTGACGGCACATATCCAATGGTGTGCCCAATGACATGACCTGTGGCGCTTTGTAAAATCTTCAGGTGCATGGATGGACGGACCTACACACCCAGTTTAAAGGGCAGATTGTGTGTTTCAGGGCTCTACACTGCACGCACTCCACTGTCTCCCCTACTTCCTAGAGTTCACTGTCACTTACATTTGATCAAATGGAGACAGTAGTGTACCCCTGTTACCTCCCCTTGTAGCAGTTGGGATGGTCACCATTTCGCCCAGAAACCCCAAAGAACTGACAAGAAGCATCCACAGCCTCTAGAAATTGACAGCAAGCACCCCCCAAAGCGTAAAGGGTGCACCATTCTTAGGGGCACCAAGGAAATACCAATTGCCCAAGGTTTGTTCGCAAACCCTCCATTTTTTTTTGAGTGCACAGTCCTTGGAGGGCCACTCATATGTGCTAGTCTGCCTGGGGTATCTAAGCTGCAGATGGATGGTGGATAATTGAGGATCACCACAGTTTTGGGCAGTGGAACTGCAGAGGAAATGAAGCATCAATGCACTCCAATAGAGTTTGTCCATTTTGAATCGGTAAAATATACACAGCCCCCTGATTCCCAAAATTAGGGAGGAGTGCTGCATTCTCCACGAATTTGAGTCCCCTCACAGGGAGGAGGAAATTGCTTTTCAACCCCGCCATATCGGAATCCACAAAGCAAGAGGGTACACCATGCTACATTACCCCTACTATATTGGGGTCCCAACATCCAGGAACCTGCATTCCATAATCCTGACCATTTCAGGTCCTAGACAGTATGGCACCCAACAGAAAAATTGGTTGCTGATGCCGCTTGCTGTTCGTTGGCACCATGTAAGGTGGTACGCAGTGGTAGATTTATCATTTTTTACCCTTGCTGTACTGGGGTCCCCAAAGTAGGGAGGGGTGAGATGGCTACATACTCTTTTGGTTTCGCACACCACTCCCCGTGTTGGGCAGTTTAAGTCAGTTCGGAGATAAAACTAAGGCAAGGGATTTTTGAAGGCGCCTGGTGCAACGGTGCTATTGGTCGTCTCCAAAGCGAGAAGAATGCCAACCCCGACCGCAGCAGGCTCCCCAAGTTGTGGACATACATGGTGACATAACCCATTGCCATGTTGTAATATCCAAGCAGTGAAATGGCCACACCACCAAAATCCTCAAAATGGGGACGGGTAAAATGATTACATATCCCAACCCCCCTAGCTTCGGGCCGCGCTGGAGATTTTCCCAGTGCTTCCCCAACAATGCGGCTTGTTGGTGTACAAGATGTGCACATATCATGTAGAACCTCCAGATCAGAAAGGATCACATGCACTTTTGCCCATACACAGACTCTATTGAAAGACAAACTCTATTGAAGTATATTGATGCTTCATTACCTTGGTAATAGCTCAGTTGCAAATGCATTGTGCTCCTTTTGAGATATGTCAACATGCCCTCTCCGCTTGATTGTGCAATGTTTGTGGGAAGGAGAGGTGTTTATGCAAAGCTTGTGGCCAATGGGTTTGCTCTCCTGGGGCTATTGGAGGATGGGGTAAAAATCACGCCGGTCCGGGTGTACTTGCCGCAAAAGTAGTGCACGCTGCGCAAGTATAGAGCGAATAATCATCACAATCACTTTGCTTATGTTATCTTCCTACAGCTTTATCAGTCGTCTGGGTCTTGCTGGGCTCTTGATCAAGTGTATCAAGTGTAACAAATGTAGTGTACCGGACAGACCTTTGTGCCTACTTCCCCTTGTCTAGCCCATGTTCTGAACAACACAGATAATTTTGGTTCACGCAGGGCCGGGCCACCAAAAGCAATAGCTGTAGAGGCATACAACGTCGTCTATATCTAGTCAAATGGTACAAATTGGTTCAAAAGGGTTCAAACATTTTTTGCCGTTTTGGGTGTTCTGGGGTGGTCGAAAGCACAAGAAGGGCCAAAGGGCATCGCTAGTACTTGGAATACGTAGCATTATATTCATCCATATTCATCTCCGAATGGGTCTCCCGTCCCAATGGCTCTCGTAGCACGGTATTCTTCAAATATGAGGTGGGGGAAATCCATAATGGTAACTTTTACCTGTGCGATGCACGCGTTTCTCTCTTATCTGTGTATGTTGTAATTCATGTAATTTTTTTGCGGTAAATGCGTGTAACAAAAAAATTGTCTAGTCGTGTAATTTTTTTTTTGCGGTAAGTCGTGTAAGCCTGTCACACGCATTACCGCAAAAAAAAATTACACGACTAGACAATTTTTTTGTACACGCATTTACCGCAAAAAAAATTACACGATGTGACGATTTTTTTTGTTCCACGCATTTACCGCAAAAAAAATTACACGACTTACCCCAGAAAAAATTGCACGTTGTGACGCTTTTTTCCTGCATGCGTTTACCGCAAAAGTAAAAAAATTACATGACCTTACCGCAAAGAAACAATTACCAATTTTACTGAAAATGCATGGTTGTAGGCAATGTGCCCACTTGTGGGCCATTTCTGATTTTTTCCCCGTGCTTGGCGTTGGGGACCCCGAGAATGCAAGGATGACGTGGCACTTCCGCCCTCTTTTGGGCCCCTGGGAAGGCAAGGTTAGCCACTTCTGATTTTGTCCCCCTTTGCAGGGCGGTCCTTAAGGACCCGTACCTTTTTTTGTTAAGGGAAGGTTAGGGACTCACAATCCACGCTTTGTCGCGTGGCCCCTCGAGTTGGGGTTAGGGACTCACAATCCTCTTTGTGCCTCCCCCTACGGCCCCTGTGCCATAGAAGAAGGTGAAGGGAAAGAAGGCCTTGCCAAGTGCCCCCCCGAAGGTGAAGGGAAAGAAGGCCTTGCCAAGTGCACCCCATGTCGACCCTCCCACTTCCAAAAGGCGTACTCGAAGCACCATCCTGAGTGAAACAACCCCTTTGGGGTGGGAGATTGGTTGACACGCAAGGATATCGTGTGTTGGTTGAACCAAAAGCTTTGCCACAATGAAATCGATGAACCACATGCGTGGACTCTAGCGCTTCTATATATCAAGAGACTGTCCAGGTACATGCGAAGAGTTGAATCCGGAACAAGACTCGCCAACATGAGGTGGTGCCGCCGCCACATTTTTGTGGTTAATTCCGATGACAAGGAAGGGTTGCACTGGTTTGTGTGTGCCTTCGATTGTCGTGGCTGGTTGGAGCTTTTCACTATTTGGGTTTGGGGAAGGCCTTGGGAAACCCTAAGCTCCACTCATTTGATCCGTCCTTTCTTGTTGGCCTTGAAGAAGCTTTTGCTAACCACTAAGCACTGTGCCTTGGGATTCCAAACGGACAGTTGGTCTTGTGTTTTTCAAAGCTTGTACATCGCGAAGCTGGTGGTGGAGCACCGGGGTGCTTTTTCCGATGTGCCCCTCGTCCCAATGGGTGCCGGTTTTGTGGACTATGTGCTTAGCATTGTTAATGGTGATCGTGCTATGCGGGTTGTTCAAGCGCCCGGTGATGATGTGGAGGGCGTGACTAAGCTTCCTGGCCCTCCTAAGTCAACCCCCAGCACCCAAGTTGAAGGTGCACTTTCGGCTAAGGAGGAGAGTGTTCAGGCCACCCCCACCCCACTCGAAGGCAAGGAGGCCTCCGCCGAGCAGAGCGGCCCGGAGGCCAGCCCCCAACCTTCCATGGCCACCCCCACAGAGGAGGACACCAGTCCCAAGGTCCTCATCGTGGAGAGTGGCGCAAGCTGCCGCATGGCTACCCAGCAGATGCATCTGGCCAGCTGGAGCGTGACCAGCTTTTCATCAATGACCTGCCCAAGCAGCTAGTAGTAGAGTTGCGCGCCGCTTGTCAGTTTAACCCCAATCTTGGTGCAAAGCCCAAGTCCAGCGACACAACAACGGACTTGATCTACAAGTGTGCATTCTACAGCTACTTGTAGCGGGTGCATGTTTTGTGGGCTGTATTTTCCTCTGCCCGTTTGGTGTACCAATGGTGGAGCGTATAAGATTGCTATTATATTGGCCCCACACCAGTGCTTTGGTGGCCTATAATGGTGGCACTAGCGTTGGCCATGGCCCTGTCAGGACTCTTTTTCTTGAGCATGATTTTGTTTCCAGTGCTGGCACACTGGATGTTGGCCATGGCCCTGTCAGGACTCTTTTCTTGAGCCTGATTTTGTGTCTCATGCCCATGACACCCTGTGAAACTATGTTATATTGGCCCCACACCGGTGCCTTGGTGGCCTATAATGGTGGCACTAGCGTTGGCCATGGCCCTGACAGGACTCTTTTTCTCGAGCCTGATTTTTTTCCTAGTGCTGGCACACTGGATGTTGGCCATGGCCCTGTCAGGACTCTTTTCTTGGGCTTGATTTTGAGTCCAGTGCCAATGACACCATGTGAAACTGTGTTATATTGGCCGAGTCCCAACTAATTGGTGGCCACGCAGAGTACTATGTGCTTTGTGGACTCGGCGTCCCATCGTTAAGGTCGCTATGGGGTGCCGTACGGAACCGGCAGCTGTACATATTGCGCATGTATTGCAAAGGTTGCATTTCTTTCAATGTTTTAATTTTTTTTTGATAATTTACACGACTTACCACAAAAAAAAATTGCACGCCCTTACCGCAAAAAAAATTCAATTTTTTTTTATAATTCACACGACTTACCGCAAAAAAAAGATTACACGCATTTACCGCAAAAAAAAATTACACGCCTAGACAATTTTTTTGTACACGACTTACATTTTTCACCCCTTATCCTCTTGTGTGTTTGCTCCTGAAATGACAGAAGGCCGATTTCTCCACCCTGTCCCAAAAACTGAAAATTGAATTCAACATCCGAAAAGTGGTAAGCTCCAATAATCATCCAACAAGTTTGAATAGGCAGTCCATTCTCAACATTTTGTCAAAAAATGTGAAAGATGGGCTAAAATTGGTATTTAAATCTATTTCTGAATGTGCAAAAGGGGAATCGCATGCTTCAAGTGCCTAGCAATCTACGTTAAGACATGATGCGGGGTTTAAATGGCTCAATTCCCATCATTCCATCCATCCCCCTCCCAGCATGGCCGGGCCCGGCACCTTTCGCCATCACTGCAAGCCTGTAGCACCTCTAGCATCATGCACATTGGGTTTGGCAAGCACCCTTGACGTTGTGGATCCAATGCCTGGGAGGGTTTCTCTCCCCAGTTCTTGGGGGAACACAATATGGCAAGGGTTGTGTAGCCATTTGGTCTCCTCTCCACTCCAGGGGTGCCCACAAGGGAGAGGTCAGATGGCCATTTCACTTTTCTCCACTTTGGATCGTGATACGACAGGGTTTATGTAGCCCTTTCATTCCTTTCCGTTGTGGGGCCCTAACATAGGAGGTGTGATGTAGCCATTTCAGTGCTTTGGGGACCTGACACAGCAAGGGCCATTTTTTGGGCAGGCTCTGAAGAATCCCATGAACAATTCATGGAATCCCTCGAATTCAACCGGAGTGTTGCATTGATCCTCTTGAAGTTATTGAGCATGTGTGATTCGGGGGGGCATACGCGATGAGTAAGTGTGCCAGCTGGCACTACACCTGGCAGTGCCAATCCAGGGTATGCATTGGTTTGGGGATTCAGGGGGAAACAGTCTACATTGCTTGGACAAGTATTTTTGGTAGGTCAGAGTTGGACAATTATCTTCCTGCTCACAAGCGTCCATCCCATGCCAGCGCTAGCATTCTTCACATTCAGCCATGCCCACGACATGATCTGTGGGGGGGGGCAAAGCCTCCAAATGCTTCATCTCCGTTGTAGGTTTCCCAGCAGACTTGAACGGGAGTGTGCAGTCACCCTCCATTGTTGCGTCCGACTCAGAAGGTAACATGGTTGATGTATGAGACAAAGGGCAGAATCACAGTGTGTGTCCTTCCATGTGCACTGTGCAAAATCGTAAAAGAATTTTAGTGCCAAAAGTTGTGCAAAACTTTTTTTTTCACGTGGGACGTACAAAAAATTTGACCCCACTTGTGTAACCTCTCAAAAATCTCAGTTGTGTTGCGGAATTCAACCCCGCAACTATTCAATTTTTCAACAAGAAACAGGAAAACCAATTTGCCCCCCCACCCCCTGCATCATGCCCTCCTGACAAGGAAAAGCAACCTGTCCCAGCCTGCTAGGACTAGCTAATGCTGTGTAGCATGCTTAGCAAACACAGGCAACAATGCGCCCTTTTGGGCGTGTGGCCCAGTGGCCACAAATCCACACTTTGATGGGTGTGCAACACGGGATATGTAAACGAGAGGACAATGTGGGTATCTGAATTAAAACAATGTTGACCACAAGAGTGTGCTCAAATGTGTTCTTGAGTGGGATGCTAGGTTTCCAACACGGGGAGGAGATGGCTACCGAACCCCCGCCATAGCAGAGTCCCTACAAGGGGGAAGAAAACTGATTACAAAACCCCTGCCCTCAGGGTCCCAAAAGCAGGCAAGATAAAAATGGCTACAGTACATAACCCTGACATCCCCAAGGCGGGGTCAAATGAAATGGCTACTTCACCCCTCTGATATTAAGGTCCACAAAGTGGTGAGGATGAAGTAACAGAGCGGGGAGGAAATGTACATCTTTGTCCAGTGTCGGCTTACAGTTTTTTCACCCCCCTTCTGTTTGCCAGCACAGGGCACACAGGACATGCTAGCTTGGACATGCAGTGTCTCAAGTTTGTGGTCTTTTTTTTTTTACAATGAGTTGCTTTGTGCACAGTGTGTCCAGTTCCGCCAGAACTGCTGAAATCCACACTCCAAACAATGCTTGTGGTGTCACCAGTACTTTGGAGCATCGTGAAAGATTCATCGCCTCCGCTTCCAAACCAAGGTGCTGTTGCTGCTGCTGTGACTGCTGCTGCCGCCATCATTGCTGCTGCTGTGCTGCTGTTGCTGTCACAGCTGCTGTGCCCACCACAGCCCGGCCCCCAGCATCTAGTTTCAGCTACTGCATATTCTCAACGTGTATCCAGGACCTCTTTTCTCTGACGCCATGCCGCTGCAGCCCTCAAGCATTGCCCGCACAGGGGAATCGAAGCAGAAGGCCGCTTTAAAGGACAGGGATAAGAAGAAGAAGGCGCCGAAAAAAAACTCTGCTGAGTCGATCGAAACCGAAGACACGATTGTGGAGAAGTTGCAAAATGCGGAGACGAGGAAGAAGGCGGCGGCTCACCAAATCGCAGTCTCCACACTCGCAATGAAGAGGCAGTTCTGTCCGATCTGCCACGTGGTTACAGAGAATTTTGAGGAGCACCACAAGGGCAAAATGCACCAGTGCATTCTGAAGATGATGCCCAAAGAGGAAAGGGACAAGTATCGCATGCATGAGGGCAAACTGGAGAACCGGGAAAAGAAGCGCCTCGCCCGCAAGAGGGAGGAGAAAAGCAAGCAGCGGCTGAGCCATGCGGACGACTTGATGGCAAATGAGCAACAGCGCAAGCGGCCCCGAGAAGACGGTGAAGATGGTGACGATGGAGATGTCGCTGGCGAGGACCAGCTCCGGCCAAGGAAAAGGCAGAAAAAGAAGGTGCTGCATACTCCCCCCCCACCCCACGCCCCCTCTTTGCTAATCTTTGGCTCGCCTTTGTGGAATCCCCGCCCCCCCACCCCCCACCCCTTTTGGGGGCCCCAGTCAACGACGGCAGTCTTTTGGAGATTCTGGAGGTTCTGTCTTTCGGCTGGGGAATAGGGCTGGCTTGGGGACGCCAGACTTTAAGTTGGCACTGGAACGTGCACCGTGGCTTGTGCAAACTGCATGACTTGCGGAGGAAGGGTACTTCAACGGCTGTCGTCGAGCAGTTGTCTGTGCGCTTGCTGCCAACCCTTTGACTGCAGGTGGATCCAGATGCTCCCCCCAAGATTCAGAGGAAGCGTATCACAAAAGAGGGCGTTCGTGAGGTCTTTTGCGACGTGTGTCTTAAGTGGATTGCAAAACGCAACCTGAGGCACCACAACGCGGGGCAGAAGCACAAACGGAAGTTTCTGGCCAAACCCGAGGAGGAGCAGGACGCGTATCTCGCCAACGTCAGGGAACGGAAGGCGGCGATGATGAAAAGGCAAAGACAACGCACAGCGCCCATGCGGCAGAAAACGGCGCACTTTTCGAGTTGGGCCGAGGCAATCCAGAAAGGCAAACGGCCCATTTGAGTCCGGGATGTTGTGCCAGTGCTTTGGGTGCTGTTGTATGTGCCGGCGGTTGCAGGCCTTTTATGGTAAGAAATCCTTGTGGTTAGCGGTTGGCAGCAACTGACAGCGGTTGTGGATTAACCGACAACTGTAGCGCCACGGCCTAGCAATTCCGTGTACGAACCAATCGTAGTTGCAGTTGACAGTCAGCGGGGGGGGGGGGGTAACCGAGCTCGACACTAGAAGTGTCTGCCGTGCCACAGTCCAACGAATGCGAACCCGACCCGTGCTGGGCTCCACGGGGTGTAGCCTCACCTGCGGATGCCGTAGGTCATACCCACGAGTGGTTGTGTCGATGACAAGTGGGGGACACAGGGCGCCGTGCGCATGCTGTGCAAAGTTATGAGATGAGGCTGTCAGAGAGGTTCCATGGAGTTCCAAATTGGATGAATTTGCTAGAAGCCCTCAATTCCTTTTTCCATTCGCTGATGCGGTGCCAAGGATGGGGGTGCATTGAGTGATATTTGGACGTTTTGGTTTCGACAAAGGGAAGAATGCAGCCCCCAGCTTCTTGGTTGCCATGGGGATAGATCTGCTGCTGAACATCTGATCTATTCAATGAGTGATACGGTGGATTACGTCATTGCAAAATAGAATAGATCAGTATTGGACCCTCTATCGGGGAGCATTAGCGTGCCGGGTGCCTGCCAGGCAAACTTTTTTGACCGTTGCCCACCCATTACTGTTTTTGCCCCCCCCCCCCCCACCAAACAATCCACAAATTGAGTGGCCCGTCGACAGGGGAATCCTTGAGGAACACGTGTTTTTTGTTCAGGACCCCCCCCCCCCCCCCGAAGGGTTTTCTCCCCCCGGTCCAAGGCCGGCCATTTTTGTCCCCGCGTTGGGGACCCCCAAGAAGGCAGGGTTTATGTAACCGGTTTCCCCACATGTGGGTCCCGATATCCCCGATACCCGCGCTTTTCATTCCTCCTCTAGGGGCGAGTAAATCTGGGATTAAAGTCAGGATGCTCAATACAAAAGTAGTGCGCAGGGTGCGCGCAGGGCAAACTTTCCCCCTGAGGGAAAGCCAGACACGGGGCTTCTTCTGAGGACAAGGATGTTCGCAGGCCAGGGATTTTTCAGGGTTACCAGTACCAGTATATTTACCTCACATGATTAATTATATACACCACAACTACCACAGACCCCCACACGTAGACCGCCGTAGAGCAATATGGCTGGTATGTATGCACCCGGGGGCAAGAATGGGGGGGGGGGGGGGGTCCCTATTTCATCCGCACCTTGAGGGCGGTCCCGACGGCCCCCTGGGCCTGACACGCCCGAAAAGGCAACCGAAATCCAGCGAAGCGCGTGGCACCGCTCGCCAGGTAATCGGCACCAGGAATATGACAATTGCTGGATCACCAGGCCACACTCTGCCCACAGCTAGGGAGGATCAGGGTCTTGAGGAGCTCATTGAGCAAAGTCCCATTTGCACTGTCTAAGTCCACATGACCTTACATGGCCCGCATCCGAAAGTTTTTCGAGGCGAATGTGCATTTACAGAAGGGATTTTTCGGGGCCAATTTTCGTACACAATATTTTTGGGACCCAGACACCCCCCCCCCCTCTTCTAACAGGACGCTGCATGTGAGTTGCCCACTACAACTGCCACAAGCTCCACAGAAGCCCAACCTCTTCCTACTCCTGCCCTTTCAGCTCAGTCACCTTGCCCTGACCCCATCAAGTAGGTTGTTTTGGGGGGCGCACTTAGCGCAGTGCGCGCGCAGTGCAAGCGCAGTGCAACTATTTGGGCGTGTGGCCGTACTAGAGACCCATACTTTGTGATACTAGGGGGGCATCATTGTTGTTTGAGGGTAGGTTTTGATACTTCTTCCACATTGGGGATATGGCATTTTTGGATTTTCACCTAGTTTCACCCATTTCCACCCTTTTTCACACTTTTTTTGCTCATTTTCACCACATCCACTCTTTCCTAGGTTGATTTCCCCCCACCATGGGACCTCGAGAAGGCAGAGGTGATGTATCCATGTCTGTTTTCCCCCCATCATGTTGACCCCGAGTAGGCACGGCTGATGTTGGACCTCAGTGTCATGATCAAGGCCGAGGGACAATCCAGACAATACCACTTGGTGCCCGGTAACCCATGTGCTTCATGCCCGACTACATGCCGACAGGTACACGTTTTGATGTGGCAGGGTATACAAAACATACATCTAATTTTACTTACAAATGACCACCAAAGACGGCATTTTTGCGAGAAATGAGTGTGAGACGGCCTATGACGGGTCCTATTATCCTTTTAGGACTTGTCCTAAGCTTTCAAACGAGCCCAACACTTTGTTCTAACTCCACGGTATGTCGGAGAAGGATATCTGACGAATGGACCCACGAACCCAAAATGGCCATTTTTGACCAAAATGCCAAACCCCCACCCGAGATATCTAGGGGGCATTGGGGTTACACTTGGCAAACAAGTGGCCATTCCCATCCCTCTAGGTCCAAACTACTCAAATATACTTGGTTGAAGTCCCACGGAAGCATAGGGATGCATCCGGATCACCAGGAGGGAGACCCATGATTTTGGAAGGCTGGTGTTGTGACGACGCCTAAAAACACAGCTAACAAAGCTTGTATCTTGTAGCTTGTAAGCTTTGAGTTTTTGCCCCGATGTGCTCTCTATAGAGGCCATAGGGACGTACCATTGCTTATTCCCGTCCCATGGGACCCATACGGGACTAGCGTACACAAAGGTTCACTCCCTACGCCGGGATATAGCCTTTTGACAAAGCTGTACAATGGAGACATACGAACTCACTTGAGTACTACTTTTTGTACCTTTCATACCCTCATTCTAAGCATCAAGAAGAGGGTAGAGGGGTCAACCTTAATGCTTTTCACATCATTTGGGTGCAATTAGACTTGGAATGTCACTTGGTTTGTTGCTACAACCTCGTGGTTACGCTACGGCACGCCTTTAAACAGGCCAAAATGGCCAAACTAAGCTAACTGTATCAAAACTTGAAAAAGTCATGTCTTTGGCCTACCGGCTCGGATTTTGATAAACCGAAAGCTACATCTGGGTAGTTTTTGACGCTGAACACGAATATGAGCTCAAAACCTCGGCGTGTCACAGCCTCATCGCGGAAAACGACGATCGGTGCTGCAGAACAGTGATTTGTGCACGTTTGCGAAAAAGCGATTTGATGGGGGCGCCTTAAGCGCAGTGCGCGTGCAGTACGCGCGCAGTGCAGCTATTGGGGCGTCTGGCCATAGTAGAAACCCATACTTTGTGGTACCTTGGGCATCATTGTTGTTTGGTAGTAGGTTTCGATGCATTGGGGATTTGGCATTTTTGGATGTTCACCCTGTTTCACCCATTTCTACTTGTTTGCACACATTTTTTGCCCATTTCCACCACATCTACTCTTTTTCTTGGTTGATTGATATGGTGATACACCTTGAGGGTGCCTGCTACAGGACATCATACTTCCTTCCTCATTTCTCAGGCCCATTTTCTCCATGGATCTCAGTATTGGGCATAGGGTGTTCTACACCCGCTCCAATGGCCTGCGACCTCCTGCCATAGTGGTTGGGACGGCTAAAGACTGACTCCTCCACTTGGAATACTACCAAGATGGGTTGAGAGTGGTGAATCGGCAATGCAAGATGGAGTCCATCTCCTTTACCCACCCCAGTTCAGACTCGCCACCTGATTGCCCTCCATCTCTGCTGCCCAACACACAGTCAAGTTCCCCGCAAAGGCCCCTGGTCCTTCACCATGCCACAAGAACTGGGAAGGTCCCCCTCAAGGTCTCCTTCAGTCCAGTTTGGGTCGCCTAATTCTCAGGGTGTTTCCAAGGGGCGTGCCTAGGGGCTCTTCGGGGGGAACATAGTCTAAAAGTAGCGCGCAGTGCAAGGATTCCCCCGATAGCACTATTCGGGCTTCAAAGCCATTCACATTGGTGGTCTTGAAACTAATTTTTGTCCACTCTAGCTAGGGGCTGAGTTGGACAGGCCCAAACAAAGATTGGCAATGTCGGCGACTGCCACTTGTCACGCGTGCACGCCCATTTTGGACCAGAAATCCGGATTCTGGCCACGAAATTTTTTTTACAGTATAAACATGCGTAGGGCCCGACCTGCCATTCACAAATATGCTTTCGGTTCATTTCTAACTGCGTCCATTGCCAGCTGTATGAGAGCGCTGATCGGCGGGATGATCACAGTTTTTCAGCTGAACGTCGCTGGCGGCCGCTTGGCCCCTCCCCCACGGCCGGACAGTGACGGCGGGCCTTACGGCCCAACGGCAAAAAGTAGCGCGCAGTGCGCGTGCAATGCAAGGGCACCCCCTTGAGCTAAGTTTTTTGTGAACGGGCCGACATATCCCATGTGGATGCGTGCCATAATGTCTGGCATTCACGTGTTCGGAAACCAAGCCGTAGCTATGACTGCAATTTCGCCGAGGAAACTGGAGCCCCTCTGAACGTTCACAAAGTGCTCTGAACCACGGAGTTTTGTATTCAAGGATTGACACTGGGCTTGCCCTGGTCTGGGTGTCAGCCTCGGGACTTGGGCCGAATTGCCCTCATTCACACGGCCACACAAACACGTAACAGAGTGCCTTGGAGGGATTGGGCTATCAGCCTTTTGTTTGACCCCAATTCAACCCCAATTGAAGGAGTTGCGGTCCGCATCTTTTTGCAGATTCAGCGTTGCAGAATGCCCCAATGGTTAATGTTTGTTCATGTATAGCCTGAGGTCTAGATGCAAGAGCTATTGATCGCCTGCATCCATGCGGCGGAGGGGGGGGGGGGGGTTGTTTTGTTGTATGGCCTTCTTTTTGCTGAAATCGACGGCAAGAAGTGTCTCGACACTATGGAGGAACAGCGTCTCTGTGCAACGTAATGCCCATTGTTCAGTGAACGACGGTGACCCCAGTGAGTTCTGGACTAGAGTTGTGGTGCCCAGCAGACCATCAACAAAGAGATACTTTTGCAGAACACCTTCTTGACCCTATTGCTTTGATCTATTGCAACTGCTGGTGTGGATATCATTCTGCCACCCCTTGGGAGGGGCAAGGAACACCCCACTGGAATATCGTACTGCCACTCATTGGGGGGGGGGGTGGCGCACAGGGAGCACGCGACTGAAACATCGTTAGTCAACCCCTTGGGAGGGGGGGGGGTAAAGGGAACATCCTGCTGGGCCACAGCATTGGCACACAGGAGGGGCCCACTTGGGAACAAGGACGGGGGCCACACCAGTAACACTATACCTGACACCAGCAAAACACACGCGTGATCTGTTGGCAATGCGCCAAGCTGCCAATTCAAGTCACAATATTGGGTTCTATCGCCCAGGGGACTGTGTCGGGGGGGGGGGGGGGGGCAATGGCGATTCTCGGGGGGCAGCTTTGTTGGCCTTTGGGACTGAGTTGCTCAGGCCACCGACCATTGTTATGTACACACATACACAAAAGTTTTGGTCTCCTGCAAAGGTTTTCTGTTCATTTTTGCCCATGGAACGAGAAGCAGTTTTTGCCCATGGAACGAGAGGCAGCCCCCCCATGGAGGTCGACCCACACAACAACGTTGGGTGGGCTAGTGCTAGAAGGGCTGCGCCAGCAGCTCTACTTCAGTTCCGGAACCAAGTCTTAGGCCCCTCCGAAACCATCAAGACCCTCAAGGACTATGTGGAGAGTGCAGCCAACTAGCTGTTGGAGCAGCAGCACGCGCCGGTTGAGCAAAACATCGGCATCAACCAAGTCCAAGCCCTGGCGGGGGTAGCAAGTCCTGGGTACCTCCTGGAGGACCAGTTCCTAATGGGTTTGCGGGCATACACAACGAGAAAAGAATGGGAGGTTGACTTCACAGAGCTATCGTTCAAGAGGACACCCATCCCGGTAGGCGAAGGAAGGGTCGGTGTGCCACGTGGGTGCGGGCTAGGCATGCAGGAGCCCACAATCAACAGTGCACAGGTGGGCGGAGCTGGTCCAATGCTGGCGGCTACAAAACTCAAAAATGTGCGTCTGCGAATGGCAGCATTGCCCAACATGAGTGCAGCGGAACTGGCGAAGTCGACGGCAGAGGAAATACCATATGTGTGGCAAAAGTCACTCCACTGGCGTTGCACAAGTACGCCAGCAAAGACCAGTGATGGGCGGAACACCCCCCATTCAGGGCCATATGGAGAGTCGTGCATGAGGAACTACGGAACAAACGCCAAGGACTCATAACGGCCCTTTCCATTCTGCAGACGGGTGTCCCGGTGGCGGTAGTGGGGGAGCAAGCGGCGGTGGCCGTAGCGGGCATGCCCATAGCAGGACTAGCGGAGATGACTGGGTAGACCCATGGGCCAACCTATGCTTGGGACGTCCCACGCGCATGTGACATGCTTTGTTTGCGGGCAGATAGGCCACTAGGCCGGGAACTGCCCGCAAGGAGCCATTATAGGGACCCTGCACCATGCACCAGCCGCAGGTGCAAGCGAAGATTAGTCAGGTGGGGGACACAACCATCATGACAAGCAACAAGGGGTGGTCCTTCAACCTCAATGGACCACCCCCATCGGCGTGCCATAGGTGCGGGGGCAACCACTGGGAGATTTGCTGTGTGGCCCGCACGGGCAAGTATCTGTCGCCGGAGAGCCACGAATAGCCATAGGCCCTAGTACAGTTGGCCCAGCCCGAGGCCCAGCCCGGTGCACAACAGGCCATTGTGTGGAGGTGCCGCCGAAAGCCATGAACATGCGGCTGGGATCAAGGGGCGGACCAGCCCCAAGGCAATGAGGTCCAGCAAGCCCCCCCCCCCCCCCGCCCCCAGTCGGCCCAAATTTCAGCCACCGCAAAGCGAGGGTGCAGGCCGTGGGCTGGTTCCCCTTGGGGACCAGGAAACAGGGGAGCAGACCTTTGCTGCCCCTACCCCCCCCCCCAACAGAAATGGGGCCGGACCCAAAGCAGGCCCGGCACACGCCCCCCCAAGAATGCCCTCGCACCCTCACTGTTGGCCGACACATGGTGATAAAAGTCCCACCCCTCGCGGAAAGGGGGCGGACGCCGAACGATGAGTATGTTTCCCAAACAAGTGAGTACCATGAACCAATGAGTGGACAGGTAGACTCATCCACCACTCTACCCCCCCCCCCCTAGCCTGCGCCCCCGACGGGAGGGGTGCACGGAGACGACGCCCTTAGGGCCTGAAAAGTGGAGGCAGTGAAGGGCTCACAGCTTGACCGCTGTGGGTATCCCTTGAGTGGCCTGCCCAAGGAACCTCTAGGTGTGCGCGCCCCCCTCCAACTTCATCACAGACGCCCGGGCCAGCACAGCCCCATGCACTCCAGTGCAGTTGTCGGTGACCCCTGGAGGCCAAACAGCCACCTGCTGACCCCTGCCTAGCCCCCCCTTCCCCTGCCAGGAGGCGTGGTGAGCGGCGTCACCCTCGGGGTCCCGCCTCGTTAGAGGTGACCAGGGCGCAGTAGGCTCACTGGGAGCTCTCCTCACTTGAGTGCTCTTGGGGCAGGGAAGTGCTCAGCGCGCCCCAGGACCTTCCTTCTACTGGGACGCTCCCGGCCGGTCTGGCACTCTGTGCATCGCTACCTGTAACCCTCTGGGTCAGTCAAGGAGCACCTCAGACCACACGCCCTGTGCACTCCTCTGGGGTTCAATTGTGGGCTGGAGGAAGCTGCCGGTCCACCGACCCACAGACTGCCTCAGCAGCCACGTGGTAGGGCACCCATGCCCCGCTGCTGGGGCCCGGAGCACCGGGCACACACAACCCCCCACACGCGCCAACCACAGCCCGCTGGAGAACGACAAAGGTGTGCCCCTGCCTTGAATCCCCCCCCCCCCAGGACCTAGCGCGCGCGGACACATAGGCACGGCGGCATCTCCCTCCCACCAGCGCCTTGGTGGGGTTCGGGGGTCGTCAGCAGTCTGGGGGCTTTGAGGCCAGACAGCCGGGGTAGGGCCTAGTCGAGCTGGTGAGGGAAGGCCACGCTGGCCGTGGGAGCCCGCCTCCGGTGCAAGCCACGACCCAACCCCCCCCAACCCCCCCATCCGGTTGGCCCCTAGGCCCCCCCGGACCTAGCCCCCCTCCCCCCTCCCCCCCCCCCCCTCCGTGAAAGTGGCTAGAAAGTGGTAGGGTGTCAGCGTATGCCCCCCCCCCCCCCCCGCGCGGTCATTCGTGTGTGGGTGCCGTGCCATGTGCAGGGATGCAGGGTTTGGAATCCGAAGCATCTCGATGGTCAACACAAGGCACATGAAAAAAAAGAGGTGGAACTAAAAGTCAAAGCAGCTTGTTTTTTTTATTGTTTATGATGTAGCACGAGGAATTAAAAGCAACCATCCAGAGTCCACCTGGAAAATAATAGCACCCATCCAGAGTCCACTAGGAAATAACAACAACCATCCAAAGTGCACCAAGAAATTCACAGCAACCATCCAGAGTGCACTAGGAAATGAAAGCAACCATCCAGAGTGCATCAGAAAATAACAGCAACCTTCCACAGTGCACCAAGAAATATGAGTAACCATCTAGAGTCCACCAGGAAATAGCAGTAACCATCCAGAGTGCACCAGGAAATACGAGCAACCATCCAGGGTCCCCTGGGAAGTAACAGTCTAGCCCCCTTCACCCCCCCCCCCCCCCACCCACCCCCTCTGAAAACACCAAAAATGGGTCAGTGGCAGCAAAAACACCCAAAAGCACCCCAGAAACGCCCAAAAAATGGGGGAAAAAATACAAAAAAACCAACACCAGAGGGTTTGAACAAACCAACCCGCCACCCGCCAAAATGGGTTGTGGCGGGTGTATTTGACATGCTTGTCTACTGCCACCATCGGCCGCACCATCGTGCGACAACCCCATTTGCTTGGTGGCACCGAGTTTGCCCGGAACATCATCGCCGCCTTCTTCAAGGATATAGAGTCCCCGGTGCATAGTTGGCACCCATTCAAGCGGATGGGGGCGGCTTGCCACAGGGCGCTAGGCGCATCTCTGGCAGGACTCACACTATGGGCAGACTAGAGGACGAGAAAGGAGTGGATGTGGTAGAAATGAGCACAATGTGTGTGAAAAGGGATGGAAATGGGTGAAACCGGGTGAAAATGCCATATACCCAATGTAGAAGAAGCATCAACACCTACTGTCAAACAACTGTGATGCCTAGGGTATCACAAAGTATGGGTTTCTATTACAGCCACACGCCCAAATAGCTGCATTGTGTTAGCACTGCGCTAAAGGCCCCCCCTCAAGCTTGCCTCAACTCAATGGTGGTGCTGAGGTCTAGGGCTTCCCCAAAAACATTGTGTCATTTTTTTTATCCCAAATTGGCCAAACAAGAGAGTGCCAGGGCCCATCAGGCAGGTTCGTCATTGTCTCAGCTTCCCCAACACCATTGTGGCTGTTTCCCACCCCATGCTTAATGCTCCGGACAAGCTAGGGGATTGCCCCCGCCTTCACCGGCACAACCTTTATGTTCAAACACATGCCAACAGTTCAGTGGGCACGGGTCATTTGCTGTCCATGAGACATGGGGTGAAATACCCCATGTCTCCAGTGGGCCGGGGCAGCAATACCCTGGCTGGCATCTTCCACGCTGGGGTGTGTGCTATGATTCTGGTTGCCTACGGCTGGTTGAGTTCTCCCCACCACCCACCATGGGGACACCGAGAAAGCAGGGGTTATGTAGCCATATTGACACATTTTCGCCGGTCCCTTCACTGATCATCAAACAGGGATTCTGAAGAGGAGATGAAGAGTATGTGGCATCTTACGTGCGATGTTGATGTCATATGTTTGACATGATTGTGTGATATTGTGTCGGTACACAATGTTCAGGTGCAAGAAATTCCAGCACACAAGAGTTTCTGTAGAGTAATATGGATGCAACATTTTTCTGTGTGAAAAATGAAAAAAAATTTTCCATATCAGATCCCTTTGCTACTTTGCACCCCCAAGGCTAGGGTAGTAGGGGTTGCTCAATTTTAAGGCCGTTTGGAAGGGGTGTGCCCGGTGGCTCTTCTGGGGGGGGGGGGGGGGGGCTGATTCACAACTGGCCATAATGTCCACCTGGCAGGGGCCAAAAAATCGTGCATGCAGGGGTTGAAGGCCAAAACTGTTTGACAACCAACAATGGGTTTTGCACACTTTTCAGGGTGTGTTGCTTCAGGCAGGGATATGGGCTGACGGTTCAAGATTGATTGTGGCATTTATGATGAAGTCCTTAAGACACTGAAATTGTTCATGGCTGCATGCACGTGGGCTGCAAGTGCACAGCTGTGGGTGTATGTATGAATTCTTTGTCACTTCAATTCTGCTGGTTGCCGAAAGCAAGCCCGTTCACCACAGTCTCGGCACGATTTGTAGTGTTGCTGGTATCTCGGAGCACTGGGAATTGATTTCATAGCTGGGGCTCAACCAGTATTGCCTCATGTGGTATCCCTCTCGGGGACACACCTGTGAAGTTGCGGGTCACAAGATGGAGACTGTACATAGTTCTAGATCCAATGTCCATGCGCTCCCCGTGAGTTTAGCCTTTCTTGGGGACTGCTGCACACACCTAGCACTGGAACCCACACAAAAAAGGATAGCTGGGGCTCAACCAGTGTTGAACTGTGATCCCAGATGAGGTGACCAGGCACCAAAATCACCTCGCAGAGGTTGTTAGATCAAAGCCAGGCAGGCGTATATAGGGGAAAACGCCACATACCCCCCCATTTTGGCCATTTTGGGGCTATTCGCGTACCCTACCCCAAGGGGTTGAATTGTTAGTTTAATCCCTTGTAAAATCATTATTTTGTCCAATAAACGCATCCCCCAATGAGTTTTTGGTCCGGACCCCCCCCAGACCCCCCCCACTTGAAACCCACTTTTTTCAGGTTTTGAGGGAGGGGGGGGGGGGGGGTGGGGGGGGGTCAAAAAATGACCCCCCCTTTTTTTGGGTCGAAAATCATGAATCTTTTGGTTTTTTTCGATTTTGAGCCGAAAAAGTTTTTCCGGCTCCCGACTCTATGGGGTTTGTATGGGGCGGAGTGGGACGAGCGCTCATGCAGTTTATGCACTTTTCAGCCATTTTTGCTATGTTCGTCGACCTCGGTGACCCTGTGGTACCTACTCTGAGGGGTGCAAGTGGGGATGTTGTGACAGTATATGCCTACTAGGATACGGAAGGATGTTTTTTGCAGTCTCTAGCCTTGCCTGGGGCCGTCCACAACCCGTGCCAAAGACGCGAAATGACTGTTTCCACCAATAATGGCTTAGTGAATGGGCCAGTACACAACCTGCTTATGCAGTTTTTCAACCCGGGCAGCTCAAAAATCGAAGTTTTCGAAACTTGTTTGTTTGATATTGTGACCACCCAAAATGACATTTCAAGCTATGCAAAGCATGTTTTAGGCCGTATTTACGTGTTTTTCACCCTATTTGGGTGTTAGGTCCGGGGGGGGGGGGGGGGGTCTCCCAAGGGATTGGTACACAACCTGCTGGTGCAGTTTTTCACCCCGGACAGCTCAAAAATCGAAGTTTCCGAAACTTGTTTTTTTGATATTGTGACCACACAATATGACCATCCAAGGTATGTAAAGCATGTTTTAGGCCGTATTTACGTGTTTTTCACCCGATATGGGTATTAGGTCCTGGGGGGGGGGGGGGGGGTCTCCCAAGGGATTGGTACACAACCTGCTTGTGCAGTTTTTCACCCCGGACAGCTCAAAAATCGAAGTTTCCGAAACTTCTTTTTTTGATATTGTGACCACACAATATGACCATCCAAGGTATGTAAAGCATGTTTTAGGCCGTATTTACGTGTTTTTCACCCGATTTGGGAATCAGGTCCGGGGGGGGGGGGGGGGGGGGGGCTCCCAAGGGTTTGGTACACAACCTGCTGGTGCAGTTTTTCACCCCGGACAGCTCAAAAATCGAAGTTTCCGAAACTTCTTTTTTTGATATTGTGACCACACAATATGACCATCCAAGGTATGTAAAGCATGTTTTAGGCCGTATTTACGTGTTTTTCACCCGATTTGGGAATCAGGTCCGGGGGGGGGGGGGGGGGGGGGGCTCCCAAGGGTTTGGTACACAACCTGCTTATGCAGTTTTTCAACCCGGGCAGCTCAAAAATCGAAGTTTTCGAAACTTGTTTGTTTGATATTGTGACCACCTAAAATGACCATCCAAGGTATGTAAAGCATGTTTTAGGCCGTATTTACATGTTTTTCACCCTATTTGGGTATTGGGTTGGGGGGGGGGGTCTCCCAAGGGATTGGTACACAACCTGCTTATGCAGTTTTTCACCCCGGACAGCTCAAAAATCGAAGTTTTCGAAACTTGTTTTTTTGATATTGTCATCACCCAAAATGACCATTCAAGCAATGTAAAGCATGTTTTAGGCTGTATTTACGTGTTTGTAACCTTATTTGGGTATTGGGTCGGGGGGGGGTCTCCTAGGGGATTGGTACACAACCTGCTTGTGCAGTTTTTCACCGTGGAGAGCTCAAAAATCGAAGTTTTCGAAACTTGTTTTTTTGATACCGTGATCACCTAAAATGACCATCCAAGGTATGTAAAGCATGTTTTAGGCCGTATTTATGTAGTTTCCACCCTATTTTGGGTACGTGTTGCTCGGTGTAGATTCTCTGCGAGGTGGACTTGCCGAAGGCAATAGAATTTAATCAAAATGCATGAGCTGGACCAACCCGAAGACTGATGGAAGGCCAATGAGTGCAGGGATGGGATGAAGAAATCCAAAGTGGTTCACAATTCACAATGACCTGGATGGTGAACAAAGATCCTGTTGTTGAAGGGTAACAAGTACTCTGCGGCAGAGCTTGGGCATGAACATGTGATTTGCTGCATTATTTGGTTGAAGTGCAATTTGTGCAGTGATGAAATGGATTTTTCGCCCAAGCTATGGCTCAACAAATGTTGGTGGTCCCCTTCTTTATGTCAAGGGTGGGAAAGATGCATCAAGCACCATCAATAGTGGGTGGGTGTGCATTGCCCCCCGCCACCCCCAAAAACACTAATGGGCTAATGGCTAAAAATGGTTATCGAAGCAATATTCGGTCTCAGTATTCATTTTTGAGCCCCTGTTGAGACCGTAGAGTCCAGAAGGAGGGCAAATGGAGGTTAGGTGGAAACCTCGGTCTTGGAGCACATTGGGGCATAAACACAAAGGGGGCGCATTGAGTGCAGTGCGCGCGCAGTGCAACTATTTGGGCGTCGAGCCGTACTGGAGACCCATACTTTGTGACACTAGGGACATCATTGTTGCCCCTAGCGTAGGTTTTGATGCTTCTTCCACAATGGGGATATGGCATTTTTGGATTTTCACCCACTTTCACCCATTTCCACCTCTTTTCACACTTTTTTTTGCTCATCTCCACCATGGACTCCCACACTTTGGTGTGGGCCCTTGAGTTGGGGTGACGGACTCCCCAGTTTTTGCCTGACCATAGTCGAATGCCCTATGTGAGGCTGCATCACTGCTGATGAGGATGCGTGGTTGTACCACAAATGGAAACCGGAGGTTGACGTGGATTCCCTCCTGCAAGCCACTTTGCCCCCCGGTCCAGTTGAGGATGAGGTGGACACATACGAGGCTTTGGCACTAGCTGGTAGGGTGAGTGAGCTTTCGAATAAGGCCAGTCCGGAGCATTCTGATTTTGTACTTCGTTGACAATTGAACAGAAAAGAGGATATGTGTGTGGTTTTCCGCATTTTGCATGATGTCTTATGTGAGGGGAAGGTAGCTTGCATCTGTCTTTAGCTAGGGCAGTTTGGGTGACCTAAATTCAGGGGCATTTGCAAGGGGTGTGCCTGGGGGTTCTTTAGGGAGGACCATGTCTAAAAGTAGCACGCAATGCGTGCGACGTGCGCGTGCAGTGCAAGGATTCCCCCAAAATGCCGCGATGCCTTCCTCAATGGGTGCAAGGTTATCAGCACAGTGAGAGTCGTAGATACACACCAAAACCTGCAGCCAGGAATATTCGCACATTTGCGTTGCAGCCGAGTCAGCCATTGCACAATTCCGCTTGACCTCCTGATGTTGTGAAGCTGACCTCCTCCCTCCTTCAAGTTGGCGAGCCAGTGTTTTGCAACCCCATCAACATATGGTGCCTCAATTGTATCATACCATCATGTCCAATCCTGTCTTTGTACGGAAGGTTTTGTTTTAGTTGCCACGGTGTGGCTGTCTGCCTCACTGTTGCATTTGACCCTTGAACGTGATGAGTCATGCAAATCATGGCTCTCTCCCGCCGGTTCAATTGGCCACAACCCCGGGATTCTTCCCAAGTGGGTGCACAACTCCGAGAGCAGCAGGAGACCCTGTGCCCATCATGAAGGTCGACTTGGACGCTGTGTGCGAGCGACTGAACATCAGCACCGCTGCATTTGTGAACAAGCTAGGGCAAGATACAGAGAGATTCACTTTGAGTGGATCCCAGGATGGTGATGCTGTGGACCGCAGCAGTGCAATGGGGTGTGCATTGTCAGGGAGGGATGCGCTGGAAGGGGAGCAGGAGCGGTTCGAAAGGTTCGAGAGGGTTGGCAAAACGATTCGGAGCGGTTGCTGTTGGTTGCAGGTGTGGTTTATGGGGCAGTTGGGGAATGGAGAGATGAGCAGATTGAATGAAACCAGACAGATCAGCAGGCGAGGAAAGCATACTAGATGCCAGGGAGTGGCTTTGTCAAACAAGTTCAGTCTTCTGGAGGCTCCACTCACTTTTTCCCTGTGCCTGCCTGACGCAGTCATAACTGACTTGGAATCTGCACCTGCACCAGATTGCCCAAGAAGTTATTCACTGAATTCTGTAAAAAGGATCTGGATTTGGGCACTTTGATGTCTTCTGCAATGGTTTTTCAGCCTTTCCGTCATTGTGTAAATTTCGCATTTTTTAAAAGCGGATATTAAATTGCGCCTCTTTGATAACCCCCGCCACGTGCTCACAGACCCTGTCCGCAGCCATCCCGGACTCAGAGCCCCCACCCTCTCCCGTCTTGCGCCCACAACCTCTCTGTCCAGCTGTCCCTCTTTCCCCGCCCTCTACACTCTCGCCCTGTGCTCACAGCACCTCCACCCGGCGGGGCAGAAAGCCCCCGTTGACATCCTTCCCTGCGCATGCAGCCCCTGGCCCCTCCTCCGCTACACGCACAGCCCCCCCCCCCCCCACCCCCCCATGCTCATGGCCTCTGTCCCCTCCTGCCCTGCGCTTACTGCCCTGCGCTGTGCTCACAGGTTTGGGAGCGCGGACCTTAACCAGTCGCTGCTGGGACGATCCCCCCAGATCATCAATTCGCTTGTGGGATCTCAGTCGGGCAGGTGGCAGAATTCACACCCAGGCTCACTCTTTTCAGCGTCCCCCCAGTCTCTTGGTCAGTCTCCTCATGGTTTTGGATATCTTCTCAAATCAAAGGTATCATGAGAGCCCTGCCTCCTTCCCTTGGCAGACATGCAATGCTATTTGTTTGGCTTGCTGTGATTTTGACTTTGAGTGTCTTATTGAGGTTGATGAACAGATCCCCAACATGCTCATCATCAACCTGTACGGGCCACCACCGAGTCTTGCTTTCTAACGCTCAGGACTCATCGCTGTGGCAACCTTATGAAAGGTTATCGGAGAGATGAAAATTGCCACTGATTTTGCCGGTGTTCTTGAGCGGCACTTACATCTGTGCTCCTGTGTTTATCTGGTACATGCCACAACTGAAGTGGAGTAGGATGGAGGTCTTCGGGTTCACTGTCCATCACCATTTCATTCATTCACTGATCCTGGGGACCACAGTGTTACGTTGGTTATGTTGTGACGACTGTCTTGGGGAAGACACTGCCGGTGGGTTTTGAGTGCTTGTGTCAGGCCTGGCAGTAAATCTTCTCAGGGCGGAAACAAGGAAGGCTTCGGGTTGCCTTTTGGTACACTTCCGGTCGGTACAGAAACCATTGAAGAAAAAAGAAATGAATCACCGGGCCAATCCTTCACACTCTCAAGGCTGAAAGGAGGTCGCGTAACTCAGCTGTTATAGCACGCGACGCCCGCGTCAGGGGCCACGGGTTGGTAAGCAGGATCACATGGTTCTAGGCGCTAGGGTTCGTAACCCCAACGAGCCGCATGGGACACTGCGAGGGGGAAGGTTCGGCTGGAGTCTGGAGATTGCTCGTGCAATTTCACCTCAACCCAGCGACACGGCGGATCACCGAACGGAATCTGGGGGATACGGGGAGGAGGTAGCAATGTTACAGCAGGGAGCTGGCAGAAGCGGATGAAGGGGCTCCAAAGGCTACACGAAACAACAGCTCGGCGAGAGCGATACGAAAGCGTCCCACATCCCTCGAGTCAATTCCGACCCTGTCCCCGGGGGCTTCCTGGCCTTTAAGGGAGGGTAGCCGACAGGTATTCGACGAGGCTTGGCTGACACCCGACACACTGGTCGTTGGAGTGTGACGTTGGCTGACTGACTGGAACCAGAAGTGGAGACTCCTTGTTTACGAGCGGAGAGAGTGAATGAAGGTTTTGTGCATGTTGTATTTGTATCCATGGTCCGGTCATGTCATAATGTGCAGTGACCACACCCCGAGGAATTGCGTCGGTACATCCTCCTGCATATCGCCAAAGCTCTCAGAATAACAATCTAAGAGTATACATACTACTCAGTTTGAACCTATCAATAAACGCTGCTGCTCTAATGCTGTCATATTTGGTCCAGCAATCCCGATTTTTGCACAGGCTGCATTTGGGCTGGACGCCTAATGTCGTGGCACTGCTCATATCGCCGCTGCACTGTCTGCTTTCAGGTGGGATCCTTTGCGCCGTCCCCCACGAGTGTACGAACCCCACAGGCGAGCGAAAAGGCCCCGTTGTTGCCAAGTACAAACTATGGCACCTCAGTCGCCTCTAGGCAGGAATCTTTGGTCGTGCCCAGCCCTGGTGTGGTCGGCTTTCTGTCTCAAGAATGGCAGCTTCCACTTCGATCCAGACCGCAGGTACGCTGTCGATAGGCCAGTTGCTTTTGCTCCGCAGTGACTACGATCCCGCGTGTGCGGTGCGGTTGCCATCAAGGCTCATAGATGTGCCGGCTGGTGCTTTCAGATGTGCAGTTTGTCGGGTTTCAGGGAGGAATCTGTCTACATTGGCTGCCCCAGACGGTGAAATATGTTTTGGTAGATGGGGATGTGGCGGTTGTTGCTCTGCTCACAAGTACTGCTTCTGCCCCCGTGACGTCCACTCCACTGCCGGTGCCGGCCCCCTGGAGGGCGGGGGTGGAGAGGGGACAGCCAGTAAGGCATAGGGAGGGCAGGGGGGTGAGTGGAAGGAAGTGGGAGGCATGGTGCAGGGGTTGCCGGAGCAGTGAGTACTGGCATGCAGGGGGTCCGACGCCCAAATAAGTTTCTGCACCAAAAGTAAGCCTCAGAATTCGGGTCAGTCTGGTAAGTTTCATTTGCCGTAAGGCAAATTCATCCCATGTGGTTGGGTGGGTAGGTTGGCCAGGGTAGGCCAGGGTCCCGAATGATCATAGAAACAAAGTGAGACGCGACGAATCCCGAGGAGCGGAAACACTGCACCGCGAAGCAAAACACACACAAATGCGTGAAACCGAAAATCCCAACATACCAACCGGCAAATCTACTCCGTTTTTATGGTCCAACCGGGGGCGGAAGGCGGTCTCAAGAATGGCCTGGCTGCCAACCTGGATTTGGATGCCAAGGCTTCAAATGGAACGCGGTGCAGGGGATTCCACAAGGCTGAGGGACATTCGGCTGTGATTGAGAGGCATGTCACCGCACTTGCGGGGCATTTGGCCTGGGCTGCGGGGCATGTGACCGCGGGTTTTTCCTTTGCCTCTACCATTTCGGGGGGGGGGGGGGCACCTTTTTTACTACACCCTCCTTGAAGTGTCTTCGTTCCGGCTCGCGGAGGTCATGCACGACGCCCTAGTACACAGGATAGCCCGTCATCGCCTGCCCTACCTGCGAGTTGACCTGGTGACTGGTGACCACCAGCCCTGCTGCATAAGGAGGAGGCACGGGGAGCGTACTCAGGAGGCTCGACACTTTGCCTGACGGCAGTTATTGACCGGCGAGTGCTCTGCTGAGGTCCAGGCAGCGACTCGTTTGAGGTAAAGGGGTTCGCTGAAGGGGATTGGCCGTTGGAGGTTACAAAATAGTCTGCAGAGATTTAGGGGTGTAGACCAGCATTTTGTGAAGCTTGATGTCGTGACTCCTTCCCTCCTCTTCATTTATGTCCCTTTCTGTGCCCTGTGAGCTTTAATTTAGGCCGTCAACCCATATCCCTTTCTTGTCCCTCATCCTCCTCGGCCTCCTCGTCCGCTGGCTTTTGCTTTCTTGCTCCTCCTCCTCCACTTCTTCTTATCCACCATCCTCTGCCTCCCTCACTTCCAGTCCGGCGTGTATGAGGAAGAGGAGTTCGGTGCACCCCCCTCCTTCAACTCAAGCTATGACTTCACGCGGGGCGCCTCCAGTTTCTCCATACAAGGAAAGACTCTCTTGCAGGATCCTGCCTTACTGCATCAGTCTGCTTTTATCATTCCTGCTTTGGACGACGGTGTGTCGATGTGCAAAAGGAGGGAGGGGGCCAGCCCCAAGGGAAAGAGTGGAGGGACAGAAGGGAGGCTGCAGACGGGGGAGCTGGCGCGATGAGGATTAGGACGGGTGCTTAAACCGGCTACTGAAGCCGGCAAATGGCAAAGGCTGCAGCGACAGCACCCTGTGGCATGCGCATCCAAGCGAAATGTGGGTCCTTGATTCGGTTGATGTCAACGATTCCAGTGAAACGCTCGATTTCTATGGTTTTTGTGTGTGGTCGCTTCCTGCACAACCCACACCACCCAAAGCAACCAGTTCACTGCAGGATTTGAGTAGCTCAGTGACGTGTGTGAATTGATTTAACTCTTGTTATCAAAGGAAGAAACGAAGTTGCACACATCGACTGTGCCAATGCCCTCGTGTACAGCAAATGATTCGCTGTGCCAGGGCACGACTGTTTTTAAGAACCCCCCCCCCTTTTTTTTGTTCAGGACAGCCCTTAAGGACAGCCCCAAAGGACCACTAACCGCCGGCCGCCACCAACCGCCAACTGCCAACCACCAACCGCCGCCAACCGCCAACCATTGTTCAATACTGTTTCTGTGGTTTTGTGTGTTGCCTATGTCTTGACCATGCGGGGAACGTCCCGTGAACGTTCGTTTCCGTGTGTGTTACGAACCCCCCCCCCTTTTTTTCCGGAAGGACAGCCCCGTGCCAGGCCATTGTCACAAGGACTGGGACTGCAACTGGGGTACCATACTCTGGTACACACACGCTCATAGTCTTGGTGCATGCAAGGAGGAGAAATGGAAATTGGAACTGGTCTGCCAAGTCTGTCCATACGTTGGTTGAACCCGTATTGTGCATGTTGTGATGCTTGCTTTGAGCATCACGTGTGCGTAGGCACAGACACACACTACCATGCTAGTAAGGTGCGGACGGGGGCACGTGGGGCCAAACGGGAGTGTGGCGCTTACTTACAACCCCTGTACCCGAAGTGCTCAGTCATGTCTCTTCTGAGCCGCACTGTCGTACACTTCGGGTGGGGGGAGTTCCCCAGCGGTGCTGCGTTGCTCAGTGACCCCAATTAGATTGAGCCATCATGGCCTGAAAGGGCGTCTTCATTATGTTTTGGGAAGGGCGACAATACTGCGTCCAAACAGACATGCGTTTTGTGCTTCCGCCTCTCCGTGTACCCGCTGTTTTCGTTTTTTGGTCAGCAGCACCTGGTAGTTCTGCGGCACCCTGCCCAGCTGTCCTCTCTCCTGAGTGCACCGGTCTTTGGCATGGGTAACCGGTAGGGATGGTTGTGGATGGATAGGGATGATGCAAAGACACACCAGGCCTGGCTCCATCCCACCCCCCAACCCTTCGCTGGGGTGTGCTGCTGAGTGTTCTGAAGTATTTTTGGATCATTCGTGTTGTGCGGTGCATCTCTGTACACTCGTTCTGTGTGCCAGGTCCCGGAGTGGTGGCAGTCCCCCAAGTCCCCCACCAAGGCCCTTTGAAGGTGTGCACTCGACCCTGTGTTCGAGTTTGCATAGTGTTGTGCATTGGGTCCCTGTGCGCGCTTTGTGAGCCTTGGCGAACGTGGGGGCAAAGCAAAGCAATGGCCATGTGCTGAGCGGAGCCTGGGGTCCCTGTCCAAGTCTATGCATAACACCCTCAGTTACCGTCATGTGGTGCTGGTCAGGAGCGGGGGGCCACGACGGCGATCTTGGCCACCCACTGAGCGTTGGCGCAGTTGCCGGCGCAGGGGAGGCGCGTGCCGTGGTCGGGCTGCCAGAGGGTGATGCCCGAGCCCGAGCCGGGCCGCAGGGGTGGTGGCCCAGGAGGGGCAGGGCGACGGACCCTGAGGAGTGGCAGAGGGCCGGGGCGATCCTTGTGGGAGAGGGAGTGATCTTGCCCGCCTGGTCGGCGCGGGTCGCCATGAGGGAGGGACGATGGGGTGGAGGGGGGCAGGCAGGTTTGTTCTAGAACGTCAAAAATGGTCAAGGGTCACCCCCCCCCCCCATCAGGTGTGACAGACGATTCCTCAAGGGGGAAATCAATTTTTTTGGAAGGAAATTTTTGGGCGAATTCTGGTGCACAAATCGTTGGATCTCAGACCCCCCCTCCCCTCCCCCCACTCGAAGCTAAAGACCCCGAAATACCTTGTAGGCCTTTCCTCTTAAAGATTCCCATCACCCCAAGGGTCAAACCGGGTGAACCACAGAGTAAACATGTTCCCCATGCACCCCAGGGGCCCCAGTGGTACAGCAGTCAGTGTACTGGCCTGGTGTGCAGCAACCCCAGGTTCGATGTCGAAGAAGGGTGACCACCAGCCGTCCCTAGATCGCCGGCGCCCAACCCAACCACTGTCGGTTACTGTTCAGCCGTAGTACTCACGACCCCCCTCCTCTCTGTGCAGGGACGACTGCGGCTACCCAAGATCCCGGCTGAGATCTCCAGAGTGGAATTGTTGCAGAGGCTTGACGCGGAAACCCACCAGCCCAAAGTATATTTGGTGGTCGATTTTGCGCGGCCATTCTTTGGGTGGTTTATATTGGGAGTGGGTGTCTGGATGATGGCCACCGTGGTATGTATTGTTGAGGAGAGAAGGGGGAACCCAAGCAACCCCAAGGGGCCTGGGGGGTTGGAGTCGGTATAGCACAGCGCTTGGTATCTTGGCAGACCACAAGCAGCAGCAGCAGGGCTGTCCTTTAGGCATGACATACTCTGGTTTCGTTTTTCCCTGAGGACACAGCCTGGAGTGTTGGGCGGCAGAGTCGGGGTGGATCGATGGCGGGTGGCGCTCGCCACGGTGGGCTGCGGTCAACGAACAGCAGTTGACCGACTGGCTGCCGGTGACTGACAGCAGTTACTGATTGACCAGTGTTTCTTTGCTCTTCCCGAGTACAGGAATATAGTTTTTTGGGAGTTCGAAGAACACCCGTGAGCAGGAGCAAGCCGATGTCTAATGGGAGATCTGGGAGGCTCTGGGCAGTATTTACTGCATTTGTTGTTGTCCCTGACACAAACGCACCAAAGTCTGGACGCTGACACAACTTCACTGGAGACTCATTAGCTCAGATGTTCTGAAGCGGGGGGTTAGGGGCCGGGGGCAGGCAGGTGATGTGGGGGGAAATCATTTTGCAGAAAGCGGGATGCCATGATGGTCTGCATGACCACGGCAATGGGGCAGGCGCGTACATTTTGCCAAAGTGGATTTTCGAGAAAAGCTGAGCGTGAGCTGTTGTTGTTGTCGCGTCGTCGTCATCGTTGTCATCGTTGTCGTTGATGTTGTTGTTGCTGCCTGACCCACCTCCCCCAGCATCTAGTATGAGCGCTCTCCGTATGGTTTCTCGCGAGCATGCCCCCAGGAATAGGCCCCTTGGAGGGGCAACAGGTGCGTATGCCTGCTGCATTCCCGCAATTTTGCAGGGGCCCATTTCTGACGAAATATTGGAGCTGCAGGTGGACGGACATCATGTATCAGGTTTCCTTTTGGGCTCCTGGAATGCCCAAGGGTTGGTGTTGTGCTTTGGCATTTGGTATGCGTGCACCCTAGGGTGTGGGCTGCGGGTGATGCACAGGTGCGGCGGGAAGGTTGATTTGAGCCTGGCCAGTCCTCATCGGTTGCCGTCCGTTGAGCGCCAATCACCGCCGGTTGCCCACGAACAGCCACCGTCCGTTAAGCTGCAACCGCTGTCGGTTGCCAATGCTGCTAATGCGTCTCAGGAGATATTTTTCAGGTCCAGCTGGAGACGAATGATATGTGTGATGTGCTTGATTGCTCTGTTGCAGTGTTCCCGGCACCCATCCTTGTGCATGCAGCTCTGAGCCTACGGCCCCTCAGAGCCCCGACGCCCCTCCATTAATTTGGCATGGCCCCCACTCGGCGAGACCCCCCAACACAAGACAAGCGATGCCTTGGGAATCAAGGCCTTGAGGGCAGAGCAAAGGCTCATGCACTGGCTTGACAGGAAAGTTCCCAATTTTTGCTGTCACAGACGCTGGCGGTGGGCGACTGTCCCGCCAACCACAGCACTTGGATGCCCTGCTTTGCGACAGCTGACGCATATGTCCGGCGATTTGCGGGGCCCAGGCATCGCGTGTGTCACGAAGAAGGTACCACGCCGTCCTCACGATTCAAGCCTGAAACACGGCCTCCTCTGTCCCAAGTCCCTCACCGTGGACACGTACGTACCACTGGAGCCTCCCCCCCCCCCCCGCCCCCTCACAAGGCACGCCACACCGGGACCGGGTTGACCTGATACCCACTGCAGAGGTGCCACAGCCAGGGCCCCTCACCCACTGCCCCGGCGCTTCCCTGCAACGTGTTCCTTTGCGATACGCAGTATTGCATTTGAATGCACGTCCGTTTGGTGTTGTGTGCATCGCCAACGCACATCTGACAGGAGTTTGGTGAGCATTATGATGGGGGATTGGGATGAAGCCACTCACCGATACTTCTTCAGCATAAAAGGCATGACTCTGATGATGTTGTGTGGCCTCATTTCCGGGGCCGGATCTGGTGTGTCCTCTTCACCACGTGCATCAGGCTTTGTGTGGCGTTCCTACTTCCCACATCATTGTCAGTCCCCAGACCCTGTGCAGCCATGCCCCTGCCCATACCCCTCTGTCCTAGTCCCTTGCTTGTTTCCGTACCCATGCCCTGCACAGCCTGGCGCCCCCAGGTCCCTGAAGTCTTCCCCGTATTCCAGTCCCCGCACTCCTTTCAGTGCCAATGCCCCATCGTCTGCGCAATTTGTGCTGTGTCGTACATGTTCTTTTGTTTGCTGCCAATTACCATGCGACGGGAGAATGCAGTATTGCGTTCTGCAGTTATGATCTAAGGGCCCTTGGAAGGTTTGTCTCGATAAACTTGTCTACAAACAGTGCACTGAACCATTGCTAATTGGTGTGAACTGGGCCATCTTCATTATAGTTGGGATTGCTGAATCCCTTGAACCAAATCCTCACAATCACAACGAAATCCAAATTGATACCTAAGCCAAGGTACCATTGCCCACGTTGATGAATGTCTGGGCACATTTGTATGTACAAATAGGTCCATCTGCACGTCCACATAACCACACGTCTGCTTGTGTTCAGGGTGCTGGACATTATCTTTCGTGCACACCAGCGTTGAGCAGTCATACCTTTTCAACAGTTTCCATCCTACGCTCATCATTCTTTGCCGTTTGTTGGCATTAAAACCGGTGTGCGCCTATTTCGTTGTCCCCCCAAAACTGGGTTTGGGCAGGCCTAGGGTTTGGCTTAGGTGCACTTGGAAGTTTATGTGCATTGGAAGAGGATTTGGAAGCGGCATGCGCATATATTTTGGTATCAGCAAAGTTGCGTGCATTTTCTTGGATCATCCCGCCATTGCAACGTGGCAGCGGACGAAGCATATGTGGATTTTTGTTCTGAGTTTGTTTTATGTTTTTCTGATTCTCAATCTCAGAGCCGCCCAACGAAGTCACCATAATGGAAAGTTTTAGAATTTTTTCGTAGGTTTTTTTCGTTTTTGCGTGGTTTGGTATTCATTTACTGCGTATTGGCAGTATCTGGGCTGTCTGAAGGTCTCTGGTATGCTGCACCAATCCTCTCATTTTCAAATTGCAAGGTCAGTGGGCTGTCAGCGCCCCCACCCCCCTCTCCTCCCTGGTCTAGACCGCGTTATCCGCGTTATAAGGACTGAAAATTGCGCTGAATGCGCTTCAGACGCTTTGGACATGCCACACTCTGCGCATATTCGACGCACACGAGCAGCAACGTCGCCGCGAAGTCAGCCTGCCACCAAAGCTACAAGCACTTCAGCAAACCAAGAACACCTCAAAAAATACTGGAGTTGTCCATCGCAAATTCTGCACCGAAAAGGCAATATTTTAGTTTCTGCAAGTGCGGTTTTGAAAGACCGCAGTTTGCGTGGGGGGGGCGGCGGGGGTCTCAGATTGGATGCCCCCCAATGACGAAACCAAACGCAACAAACGTACCCGTCGCATTAGATCCTGGTCATCGTACAATGGGACAGGAGCTTCGGTTGGGGAAATTTTCGATGGAAAGCTTCAGCATTTGCATTTACTCAGGTGTTTATGGGTGAGGTCGTTGGGCTTCTCTTTGGACTCATTGGAGGTATGCCATGGCTTGTGGCGTGAAGTGTTTCTGCCGCGCAAGTGCTGCAAGGCTTGCACCTGCAGCACAGTGCACAATGGTCGTGCAAAAGTTGCATGCAATAAATTGCTTATTGATCTTCCCATCCGACACACAGTGTTGATGTGGAATGTTCCTTGAGTTATCACTGCACCTCTCTGACAGCTTTGCAGAGTTTGACGCCGGACCATTGTGCCCCATTTTTCCCCTTTTCGGGCCTAGGCGGTAGTTGGGTGGGAGTTCCGTCGGTTGCCGGGCTTTCACAAGGGCACCTTTTTGGCCACCAAAGTTTGTTTGCAAAGGAAATTGTGTTGGGGCCGGTGTGTGTGTGGAAACCAAGATCAGGTGATACGGAGGTGACAGCACGAGGATACGCTAACAAAGCAGTGCGCACAGCACGAGAATCAGCGGCGGGAACCAAACAAGATATCAAACCCATCATGGGCAGGCGGAGAAACTCATGTTTGGGCAGTGCGCGCTGAATGGCTGTTGGCGTGTACTGGCAGGAGTTTCGTGGGCCATTCGTAAGGAGGCGGCGCAGATCGGCTTTGAGGGCTTTTGAGTGATGTCGTCATTTTAGATGAACACCGTCCTAAACTGAGAGGGCCAAGAGCTGATACAAAAGAAACGGTCACCACTGACTTTGCGGTCCAAGTTTTCCGCAAACAGACTCTAGTCAGTCTGCGCACGCGCGCGCGCGCGTGTGTTTCTGAGTGTTTTTTTCGACCAAAAGACGTCTCGGACTGCTCTGCCGTTCCTGGTGAGTTTCTCAAACCGTTTTCCTTCACTCTCTTCTTGTCTCGCGGTTCTCCATGTGTGTGTGTGTGTGTGTGTGTGTGTGTGTGTGTGTGCCGAAGGTGCTGTTACCAAAAGGCAACAGCCGTGATGTCGTACCATTGGGGACTGTCAGACGGGTGGGCCCTGAGCCGAATCCTGAGCTAATCCTTTATCCCTCTGCCCGTTACGCCAGGTCTGATGTCTGGTCCAGCACGTTTTTCTAGGAAATAGGTGCTGTGTTTGTTTCTTGGCGACTCATCTGTCTTCAAGCACAGCTCGATTGATCCCGGCTGTAGTTGCATATTAGAGGAGATTATCTGCGCCCATCTTCCATATCCACATCCTTCTTGTACAGCCTGCATTAGTGCTTTTACGCATGACGACAAGCATGGATCAAAATTGTACGGTGACGCTCTTGCATTCTGTTCTTCGATATCTTTATGTTTCTATTTGATCGCCAGCAAGAAAGTAAGGTATAGCGCATTGCTGTGCACGTGCTGTAAGTTGGTTGCCGTCTTTTTGTCCAGTAATGCCATCCGTGAACGTGACCCAATCGGCAGCATTTTGTTGGTGGCAGTGGCGGTGCATCGTTGGAAGCAGACTCTTGCGTGAGGCCGCATCAGGAGGCATACCCTCTTGACGCTCTGCAGTCCAGCGCAAACCCGTGGCCTCATGTAGGCGAGTACGGCGCATCTATACCCAAACAACCCAAATCTTCCCCCGAAACTATTAACGCAGTTGCCGCCGACAGTCCAGACCAACCCAACAAAACGAAAACACACAGCACACCAACCTCCACACAAAAAGCGGACCAGAGCACCGCAGCACGGCGACACAGCATGAAAAACAGATGAGTGCATGTGCTTTGAAGGGGGGGGGGCGTAAGGGCGGATGTCGGGGCATGCACACAGATCCGCGGACGCATCACCACGAGCCACCGCACGCAAAGCACGGAACACCCCACCGCCACCACCGCACATGCACAGAGCGCCCCACCACCGCCTGGGCATACACTCTCTGTGCTCTGCAGTGCATATATGAAATATGAACAGTGTTAATCAGATCAACAAGTGTAGTTGCAAATGGGATCTGCTTTTCTGCTTGTGTGTTTGATGTGGTAGAAAACACGCTTCCAACGCTAACTCCGTGGGTCCATTGGATTTTGCACTATTTTCTCTGCTGCTCCCATCCCCACACTACGAAGCCGATCGCACTGCCCCATGTGTGCCAATGATTTTGAATCATCAAAGGGCAGTCAGGGTCAGGGCATTTCTGAGTGCCTCCCCCCCTCCCCCCCCCCCCCCCCACACACCTTGAACCCCCCCCCCCCCCGGCTGGAGGTCTAAGGCATTGGTGAGTGGATTGGTCAAGCCGAAGTGCCAGTTTTCCCTACAACTGCCCCCCCTCCCCCCCCCCCCGCCCCTGCCAAGGGCAGGGTAGAACTTTTGTTTTCAGGGTGCACAAGGGTCCCCATCTTGCTGGGAGTGGGGGGGGGTTGCACACAGTTTGCCCAGTTCTCAGAATTTTGTGCGCGCAGGGGACGCCGTGCCCTGAGGCCCACTGAAGGGACCCCTGCAGCGCAGTTTGCCCGGTCCTCGGGATTGTGGAGGACAGGGAACGAGCCCTCGACAAAACTGAGGTGGGACAAACCAAGGACCACAGTGAGGCCACCGTGCAGTGCAAACCACCCAGGCCACCATACAGGTGCACACACGCAGAGATGGAGTAATTGGGCCCCACACACACGGCAGCGTGGGAAGGCAGGTGGTGGACGACCAGGACAATACATGGAGGGGTGGAGCAATTGGGCCTCACGCACACAGAAACGTGGCGACCCATGTGGTGGACGACCTGAACATGGAGGGGAGTGGGCAGCAAAAACCGTAAAACGACCTCTGCAACAACCAGCACGGCCCCAGTATGCCAACTACTGGGCTCTGCTGACGCGGAACCGACACCACAAGGTACACAGGCCGCAGCAGCCGTCAGAACCCGACGCAGCACGCAAAGGGAAGAACGGGTCACTGTCCAGAGGCCTGTAAAGAAACAGCAGCCCGACAGAATGTCACAGAGGGGGCTGCTATGCCAAGAATTGCCCAGGAAGCGGTATGGGGAGTGTCCCATTGGACGTGCGTGAAACGATCTGCCCCTGATTTACCGCACCTGCACTGGAAAACACGTTGCCAATTCCTAAATCCGTCCCCCCAGGAGCCTTCGCATTATTGCCCCTGCTTTTGCTACCCACCCCCACACATGCACCGGAACGGACCTGTTCATAAAAGCCTGTGGAGTGCTTTGGCACTCATTTTACTGCTGCCTGGGCCCCACACTCCAACAGGAGGGCCAAAAGATTCGGCTTTTTTTTTTTTTTCAACAGAGGCGTCTTCCAGTGTTTTGCTCACGCAAGTGTGAGAGATTGGGCTGTATTTACGTTCAAGTCTTTTCTGGTCTGTGTCATGTCCCAAACATGACCTCATCTTGTGTGGTGGCCCGCCTGTGTCTTCCTCCGTCCCTGCCTCAGGCCCCATGTGCCACTGCCTGCCATGCTGACGGTGGTATGTTTCTTTTCGGCCGTGATACAAACCCTAATGGCCTTGGCGGTCCAGGGCACCGTCACACTGGACAAGAACCCTGCGCATGGAGCGTTTGGCTACTTGCATCCCACGTACTTGCACTGGTGGCTATTCATGCTGGTGGTGACCGGTGTTGGCCAGGTCGGTGCATTGCATTGCTCCTCCTTTTGCTGATCTTGTCCTGTTGGTGCGTGGGTTCTCGTGAGTCCGGATCAGCCGGTTGCCAGCAAATCCAGCAGAGTCATGTAGAAACCACGTGCATGCACAACATAGCACAACCCTGGTGATCCATCCCCCTGTGGTCGTGCAGCTGAGCCTTTGTGCCCCCACACTGCAATGCAGCACAGCACGACTTTTTTTTGTAAATACACTGTGCAAAAAGCCACAGCACCATGTTTGTGAATATGCAATGCAGCATTGCGCAGCACCAGTGTTCACAATTACCATGGATGTGTGGATGGACGAATGGATGGATGGGCAGAGCACGGATCGACCGACAGGCAAGCACTGGCAAAGCAAGGGTCGCATCGCCTGCCCAACCAGACACATGGTTATAGCCGTGCGCAACTGTGCGCCAACTTCACATCTCGCCATGCGCAACCGTGTGCTACCCTTGGATCTAGCTGTGCGCAACTGTGCGCCCAGTTTTTTTTCATTAGCCGGAAAGCCCCTCAAGTGCCGGCCGCATCCGATGATGGTGTTTATTGGTACGGCATCGGAGGGGTGGGGGTTCTGTGTTGTCTTCTCCATTGTGGTCAAAAAAAGCTGTTGCACGAAACCAACCGAGAAGCAGACCAAAGCTCCATCAAGGGCCCCACTGCGGAGAGGCAAGCATGCGGCACCAGGTGGATATATTTGAACAGAGACTACAGTATGAGAAGGTGGGTATTTGGCGCTCCTGTGGTTTGTGGAAGTTGGAAGTTGCTTGGGCGACAAGGTAGTGTAGTACGCTTATCAGAAGAAAGTAGACACCTGCTTGCGGCATGATGGGTGGGATACACGACAATCGTTGAAGCTCTTGACACCGGAGGACATGGCAGAAATGAATATTCTGCCGGGACATTGCCACTTGTTGGTGGTGACACTGAAGGATTTGTAGTTCCTGGTGCTTGGCCTGGTGGGGCGCCAACCTATTTTTGGGTGGCCCCAAAATTGACCAAGGGGTCTTGTACAATACACTGTGCCCTTAACATAATTTCCACCAGCACCACTTTTTATGAAAGAGCTCTGATATAGGGTGCTGGTCAACTGTGCACAGCCGTGCATCGCCTTCACATCCAGCCGTGCGCAACCGTGCATAGCCGAAGAAAGTAGCCGTGCGCAACCGTACATGCACAGCTATAACCTCTTCTTTTTCCCCAACCCTGAGACTGAGGCCCTCAAACTCGTTTTTGTGCCCTACCCGCCCTCGCTTTTGCCCTTGGCCAGGTGGCCAGACACACAGCCAGGCACACATCACATACCTCAGTACAGGACCAAACACACACACAGTGATGATTGAGGAATGCGATGCCATTCGCTGTTGCCTTAGGCTGGGTACATTGGCGCGCTGAAATACTTGAATCCAGTGGTGGTATCTATCTGTATGACAATGGAGCCTGCAATGGCAATTTTCGTACAGAATGCCATTCGCTGCCTCATTGGGAAGGTGCGTGTTGTCTTATGCTACACATGCTTCTGTTTGCTTCAGGATTTCGCTGTCTGCCCGGCTGCATTGGGTCTGTTTGTGTGCGTTTGGCTGTATGTCTGACTGCAGATGACGAGACAACACAATTCCTCAGGAGTCAAGCGCTGTACATCGGTGTTGTGTGGTTCCCGTCCACCCGCTCCCAAGCCCCGTTGGAGCCTGTGCTGATTGTCTTGTTTGTGGTTTTGTCACACACAGAAGGCCCTCCCCATGGTCGCCAATGTTGAATCTCAGGCCGATGTCCATATTTGTCAAAGAAGGGCACAACAAAGAAGGGCAGACTGCATGCGCTAGTCAGTACAAAAGGAGAGGGCACAGCAGGTGCAGAAAGCAGAAGCACAGAAGCAGATGGACCATGTACCGCAAGCCACACACTCCACTTCACAGAAGACCTAATCACAGCGGTCGGAGACAGAATCGCAAGTGCAGTCCAAACCACACTCACAGACACAATCACAGGAGCAGCAGAGGGGACCCCCCACCCCCCACTACCAGCCACGGGGAAGACAATGGACAGGAGCCGCATACAAAGCCGCAGCCCCCTTGTCAGGGCCGAAGGACACTGAAGAGGGAACACCCCACACCCCTCACCCCCACCCCCCGCCACCCACCTTGGGAAAGGGAAGGGAGGGACGCAGGCGGATCCAAAGCCCCTTGATCAGGGCCGAGGGCCGCAGGACCCTGCCCCCAGCTGAAAGGGCCTCGTGCGACGGACCAATTTCGTCGTTTCATCATTTTGTCATTTGGCTGAGGGGGGTACCCCGAGGGGGACACCCCCCTGTCACATCTCTCCCTGTGGAAGGGCAGCGTGGGAGGAACAGAGTGAAACACATTAGTAGGCATGAGGATACAGTGCATCACGTAGTCACAGCCTCAGTATCACCGCCAGGTGTAGGTCTGGTGTATTGCATTGGGATTTGCGGCCCAGCAGGAGCATATCGTGACCCATGCATCGGACGCTGCACCATGGCATTCTTGAGGATGGTACAGGCTTCAGCCGTCCCTCTCTCTCCTTCCACAGGCCATCCAGTGGCCCTCGCTGGTTGCAGTCATTGGGGGCCTCATCATTGTTTTGGGGTCCATTGTCGTCTCCTATTTTTCGAAGCATCATCAAGATGGAGTGGAGGTGGATGTATCAGCCGATGCAGAGACGATTGCGTACACGGATCAGTCTGGTGCTCAATATTCTCATTTGGAATAGTCACGGCACAGGCGGGGGGGGGGGGGGGGTTAACCGTCCATTTGTCGGTCCATTCCCCCAGGACGGCAAGACATTTCTGCCAAGTTCCGGCATTTCCAAGGGCCAAACAAGTGCAACCCTCCTCTGCATGGCACCCAGCAGCATGGGGTATTGAGCTGGGAACCATTCAAAAAAACGCAGGTGTAGTGCAAATCTGTTGCCCAGAGCTCAGAGGTCCAGTATTCCGGCTGCACAAATCAGTGCAGCACATATTTCTTCAAGTCCTTGACCTGTGGCCCTGGATTATGGGACCCTAAGTCAGGCATATCAGTAGCCTATGACTGCCATGAAGGCTGCATAGGCATATGGCCTGCAGTATGCTGCCTCATAATAATCGCCTCCGAGTGCTCATTAGACCCCCTGTTCTACCCATCCCCCAACTGCAAAAGTGCCCAGGAGGAGAAAAGCGCCAGAAGGGAGCATCGGGCGCTTGGCACAAGACACCAGTGGCACACCACCCTATCTGCCCCTGAGTCCTGGCAGCACACTGCTGCCCCAAATACAGTGAGCAATCCCCGCGAGCGGGGCTTGCAAGTGCACTGGAAGAATGAGCCGGCCATCTTTTTTGACCCCCCCCCCCCCCTCGCCTTGGGTCTTGGGAAAGACTTTGTGTGAAGCATGCCAGTGCTGAAGCCTGCACAGCAGGGGGGCCAAGGAGCAGAAGCAGCACTTGTGAGCAGAGTGACAACTGTCCCACTCTCACCGTGTAAAAATCCTACTCTCCAATGGCTATGAACAAGCGATGTAAACAATTTATTTCTAAGAATGGAACCACTGCGTGCGTGTATGTTGTAATTCGTGTAATTTTTTTTTTTCGCTTTAAATGCGCGTAACAAAAAAACCGTCAGGTCGTGTAATTTTTTTTTTTCGCTGTAAGTCGTGTAAGCTGGCTTACACGATTTACAGCAAAAAAAAAAAAATTACACGACCTGACGGTTTTTTTGTTACGCGCATTTACAGCGAAAAAAAAAAAAATTACACGACTTACAGCAAAAAAAAAAAATTACACGACCTGACGGTTTTTTTGTTACACGCATTTACAGCGAAAAAAAAAAAATTACACGACTTACAGCAAAAAAAAAAAATTACACGACCTGACGGTTTTTTGTTACACGCATTTACAGCAGAAAAAAAAGCGGCAGGGGTTATGTAGCCACCTTGCCCACTTGTGGGCCACTTCTGATTTTGCCCCCCGCTCTGCAGCGGTGGGGCTCCCCGATACGGCAGGGGTGAGGTAGCCAATTTGCCCACTTGTGGGCCACTTCTGATTTTGCCCCCCGCTCTGAAGCGGTGGGGATCCCCGATACGGCAGGGGTGAGGTAGCCAATTTGCCCACTTGTGGGCCACTTCTGATTTTGCCCCCCGCTCTGAAGCGGTGGGGCTCCGTGATACGGCAGGGGTGAGGTAGCCAATTTGCCCACTTGTGGGCCACTTCTGATTTTGCCCCCCGCTCTGAAGCGGTGGGGCTCCCCGATACGGCAGGGGTAAGGTAGCCAATTTGCACACTTGTGGGCCACTTCTGATTCTGCCCCCCGCTCTGAAGCGGTGGGGATCCCCGATACGGCAGGGGTGAGGTAGCCAATTTGCCCACTTGTGGGCCACTTCTGATTTTGCCCCCCGCTCTGAAGCGGTGGGGCTCCCCGATACGGCAGGGGTGAGGTAGCCAATTTGCCCACTTGTGGGCCACTTCTGATTTCGCCCCCCGCTCTGAAGCGGTGGGGCTCCCCGATAAGGCAGGGGTGAGGTAGCCAATTTGCCCACTTGTGGGCCACTTCTGATTTTGCCCCCCGCTCTGAAGCGGTCGGGCTCCCCGATACGGCAGGGCTGAGGTAGCCAATTTGCCCACTTGTGGGCCACTTCTGATTTTGCCCCCCGCTCTGAAGCGGTGGGGCTCCGTGATACGGCAGGGGTGAGGTAGCCAATTTGCCCACTTGTGGGCCACTTCTGATTTCGCCCCCCGCTCTGAAGCGGTGGGGCTCCCCGATACGGCAGGGGTAAGGTAGCCAATTTGCCCACTTGTGGGCCACTTCTGATTTTGCCCCCCGCTCTGAAGCGGTGGGGATCCCCGATACGGCAGGGGTGAGGTAGCCAATTTGCCCACTTGTGGGCCACTTCTGATTTTGCCCCCCGCTCTGAAGCGGTGGGGCTCCCCGATACGGCAGGGGTGAGGTAGCCAATTTGCCCACTTGTGGGCCACTTCTGATTTTGCCCCCCGCTCTGAAGCGGTGGGGCTCCCCGATAAGGCAGGGGTGAGGTAGCCAATTTGCCCACTTGTGGGCCACTTCTGATTTTGCCCCCCGCTCTGCAGCGGTCGGGCTCCCCGATACGGCAGGGCTGAGGTAGCCAATTTGCCCACTTGTGGGCCACTTCTGATTTTGCCCCCGGCTCTGAAGCGGTGGGGCTCCGTGATACGGCAGGGCTGAGGTAGCCAATTTGCCCACTTGTGGGCCACTTCTGATTTTGCCCCCCGCTCTGAAGCGGTGGGGATCCCCGATACGGCAGGGGTGAGGTAGCCATTTCGCCCACTTGTGGGCCACTTCTGATTCTGCCCCCCGCTCTGAAGCGGTGGGGCTCCCCGATACGGCAGGGGTGAGGTAGCCCAATGTCAGTTCGGGGGTTAAGCTTGTGCGTTGAATGTGTGGTGTAAGCGGGGAGAGGTGCTTGTAGCCTGGCGCTGTGTGGTCCAAGGCCACCACCTCAAGTTGCTATGGCCATACGTACGCACTTGCCAAGACCCCCAACCGGCAGTTGTGTGCAACTTCAATATTCCAGCCGGAGAGGGGGAAAAAGAAAAAACTGATGACCGGGGACGCCTGGGGCTCCTCATCAGTGTGGAGTCGCGATGCCCAACCCCCTTGTAAAGCGGGCTAAGCGAAATACCACTCCAGAAAGTCTATATATACATCGGGGTAACGTGCCCTTTTGCATGTGACAGATGCAAAGCCCAATAGAGCTTGTAGTCTTCCTACAGGCGTATCTTTTTTCGACCCTTAGATTGTCCAGTGGGCTGTCCCGTCCTATCTTTGTCGTGCCTTCTTATTTCGCCATGCAAGCCTTGCAAAAGTGGATCGATGACAATGTCGATGTCACTGCGGACCATTGCGACGTGGTCCAATCAAAACCACTGCTGGATGCAATGCGCAATGCAGTCCCCGGGCTGAAGAGTGCACAATATGGCAACCATTTACGCACCATCGGTGCTGTTCGCGATCAAATGCATATCCCAGGTACAGGTACTGTGGGTATATATCGCGAAATCGTGTGGAAGACACAACCCGTGGATAACACAGGCAACAACAAAAGAGCAGAAATGGAGGCTTGGCTTGACAAGTTTTTTGATTGTACCGGGTCAACCACGAAGTGGGTGAAAAAAAAGCCTACCTTGGACCATGCTTTGCAGCACTTCCGTGCCCCAAAAAGAGACATTAGTCTCTTTTTGGAACGCCAAGGCTTCAAAAAGGGTACAGAGGGAGGTGCCCAAGTTTACTATGGGTTGACTTTCAAGCCACCGCAGGGGACTGCAGAAACGTCCTCGGCGGAGGAAGACGCGCCCGATACCCCAACGCCTACCCTTGCAGGTCGGCACACCACACTCTCGGAAGCCATGGCGTCTTGGCGCGAAAAGGGCTTTCGTCGCCGACATGCGTCGTCCAAGACGCATGTCGTGTTGTGGTGTGCCACAAACCCGGCAAAGCCGGGAAGTGACCATGTGCCAAAGTGCCCTGCCACGGTACATGTGCGGTATGTGGAGTCCACGTCTCCTGATGACGTTCCTTTTTGGCAGTCAACGCAGGGGGACACACATGGTGATGCATGTTGCTACCACAACTGGGATGGCAAGGTGCCAAGTTTCGGCAACTGGTTGGGTGATGGTGTAAGGGAAATCATTCTGGAGGCATACTTTAAAACGAATTTGAAGGTTCAGCAGATTGCTCAGCAGCTGCATGGCAAGAATCGCTGCATTGAACATTACCCGGAGCGTTTATCCAAGATAATATCCAATTTCATTGCTAACGTGCGCCGCAAGCAGCATGGCACTGGCTCGAAAGTGACACGAGCGCAGTTGCACAGCATCCTTTCCAGTTTCCCTCGTGAGTCGAGTGATGATGACACACTCATGTTGCTTGGTCACACATACCAAACACCAAAAAAGATGTGCATGGTGTTCAGCACATTGCGATGGCTACGCAATGCCCGGTTGCAAGCAATTGAGGCAGAGCGTTGTGGCCCAGCTGTTTGGTTGGCAATTGATGGGACAGGCGAAACCATTTGCGAGAAGAATCGCATTCTGTTGATGTGCACCCTGACGGCGTCGCACAAGGTGGCTATATTGGGCATCGCAGTAGCCGGGTCAGAAAATAAGTTCTCTGTCCGCTACTTTTGTAAAACCATGCGAAGAAAAGTGGAGGCATTGTTCCCTGGCTGGAAATGGCTTGTCCAATATGTTACAAGTGACGGTGCACCTGCAATGGGGGGTTCTGCTCACAAAGTGTGGCGTACCCTGGTAGCATGGTTGCAATGTGTGTACCACGTCTTCCGAAACTTCAAAAGAGCTCTGTCCCAGAGCCTACCCGGGGCTGCTTTCAAGAAGGAGCGTCTTGCACTGTATCAATGCCTCCAGACAATACGGTGTAGTTGGTCTCCCAAGGTTAAGAATGCCGGGTGGAATGCCTTGACCAACCGTCCTTCTACCCGTCCAGAACACTTGGCACATATCAAGGAGCAATATGTGGACCAGCGGTCGAACTGGGCAGTTGGTGACTCTCCTGCCGGCATTCCTGCGGCCACCCCTTCTGAGCCGCATGCACATATGCTGAAGGTGGTCACCGACCATCGAAGGTCCACGTTGGTGGAATTCTTGCAAGTCACATTGCCAAAGATTGCCAAGCAATGGACTAGCCGCCCTTTTGCCTTTTCTGGACGTGCCCCACAACCCGAGCCGTGGATGTGGCAAGAGAGCCAAGCACTGCAGATGGCAGGTTCATTTTTCAACGATGGCGACGCCCTTTTTTTTGACCAAGGAGATTCCTCAAAAAAACGAGGCTTGAACGGACAACCCATTAAGGAGTATCGACCCATTGATGGTGCTGCCGTGGCCGAATGGAAAGCCACGTTGCGTAAGATAGAGGAAGGGACCTCAATTACGTGGGAGGTGTTTGTAGCCCTTCTCCGCATCCACCGCGTGACAGCAGATGGTTGTACTTGTGCAAACTATTGCACGTTCGCGATGTGTGAGGGTGTGTTGCTGTGGCTCCTCGTAAAAGAACCGAATTTTAAGGTACCCTCTCAATACTCTTGGGACATTCTTGCCCAACGCCCTTTTAAGTTGGGCCGCATTGAGCGCAAGGTGACTGCACGTGCGGAGCCATCAACAAAGGTTCGCACCCGCCAGTCCGAAAAACTTGCATCCCAAAAGAAAAAGGCACCTGCAAAACGCTGCAGGAAGGTGGTGGCCGGTAGCGATACCGATAGCGACGCTAATGGCTCCACGCTTTCTCTGAACGCACCCAGTGCTGATGAGTCTACGTCTACTACCGTTGCTGCACCCATGGAGGTGCATCGGAGAACTTGGCATTGCCTTAATCTCTTTCGGCCACCTTATGTGTGTGGCCAATGTCACAAGACCGTGTACTTGTGGTGCATGCATTGTGAGGGGTGTGGTTTTTGCCTACACACTTTGGAGTGTCCAGTTCGTGGAAGGGCCCACCCCAGCACGGACAAGTGGCTTTTTCAAAAGTGGTGTCAGGAGGTAGACGTTGAGGAGGTTTTGACCGCCACCCTCCCCAACAAGCCCGTGTCCGGTGACGAGGAGTTGGACGTCCTTTCTAATCCTCTATTGGCTTCTCCCCCAGGTAAGGAGGTGAAGAAAAAAGAGGTCTAGTCATCTGATTCAGAGGTGGACCTCTTTGCGCCTCCCCCTACGGCCCCTGTGCCAAAGAAGAAGGCGAAGGGAAAGAAGGTCTTGCCCAAGGCACCCCCTATCGACCCTCCCAATCCCCAAAGGCGTACTCAGAGCACCATTCCGAGCGAAACAACCCCTTTGGGGGTGGGAGATTGGTTGACCGACAAGGATATCCTGTGTTGGTTGAACCAAGAGGTCTGCCACAATGAAATCGATGAACCACGTGCGTGGACTCTCGCGGTTGCATATATCAAGAGACTCTCCAAGTACATGCAGAGAGTTGAATCCGGCGAAAGAATGACCAACATGACGTGGTGCCGCCGCCACATTTTTGTGGTTAATTCCAATGACAAGGAAGGGTTGCAGTGGTTTGTGTGTGCCTTCGATTGTCGTGTCCGGTTGGAGCTTTTCACTATTTGGGTTTGGGAACCCCTAAGCTCCACACATTTGATCCGTCCTTTCTTGTCGGCCTTGAAGAAGCTTTCGCGAACCACCAAGCACTGTGCCTTGGGATTCCAAACGGACGGTTGGTCTTGTGGTTTTCAAAGCTTGAACATCGCAAAGCAGGTGGTGGAGCACCGGGGTACTTTTTGCAATGTGCCCCTTGTCCCAATGGGTGCCGGTTTTGTGGACTATGTGCTCAGCATTGTTAATGCTGATCGTGCTGTGCGGGTCGCTCAAGCGCCCGGTGATGATGTGGAGGGCGTGACCGAGCTTGCTGGCCCTCCTGAGTCCCCCCCCAGCACCCAAGTTGAAGGTGCACTTTCGGCTAAGGAGGACAGTGTTCAGGCCACCCCCACCCCAGTCGAAGGCAAGGAGGCCTCCGCCGAGCAGAGCGTGGAAAGCCCGGAGGCCAGGCCGCAACCTTCCGTGGACACTCCCACCGAGGAGGAGGACACCCGTCCCAAGGTCCTCATCCGTGGAGAGTGGCGCAAGGTGCCGGATGGCTACCTAGCAGATGCATGTGGCCAGCTGGAGCGTGACCAGCTTTTCATTGATGACCTGTGCAAGCAGCTAGTGGCAGAGTTGCGCGCCGCTTGTCAGCTTAACGCCAATCCTGGTGCAAAGCCCAAGTCCGGTGACATAAAAACGGACTTGATCTACAAGCGTGCATTCTGCAACTACTTGTAGCGGGTGCATATTTTGTGGGCTGTATTTTCCTCTGCCCGTTTGGTGTACCAATGGTGGAGCGTATAAGATTGCTATAATATTGGCCCCATGCCAGTGCCTTGGTGGCCTATAATGGTGGCAGTAGCGTTGGCCATGGCCCTGTCGGGACTCTTTTTCTTGAGCATGATTTTGTTCCCAGTGCAGGCACACTGGATGTTGGCCATGGCCCTGTCAGGACTCTTCTCTTGGGCCTGATTTTGAGTCTAGTGCCAATGACAACATGTGAAACTATGTTATATTGGCCGAGTCCCAACTAATTGGTGGCCACGCAGAGTACTATGTGCTTTGTGGACTCGGCGTCCCATCGTTAAGGTCGCTATGGGGTGCCGTACGGAACCAGCAGCTGTACATATTGCGCATGTATTGCAAAGGTTGGATTTCTTTCAATTTTTCAATTTTTTTTATAATTTACACGACTTACAGCAAAAAAAAAATTACACGACTTACCGCAAAAATTAAAAAATTCAATTTTTTTTTATAATTCACACAACTTACAGCAAAAAAAAAATACACGCATTTACAGCCAAAAAAAAATTACACGACTATACGGTTTTTTTGTACACGACTTACATTTTTCACACTGCGTGCACATGGGAGTACCAACTGGCACACTTACTCACATCCCAGGTGGTTGCGGAATGGGCTCCACTTTCAGCGTCCTCTTTTGGGAAGGGGAGGAGGGGTGATCTCGCCCTTTCCTGCTTGTTTTCCCTTTAGTTCTGCTTTAATGGTGACCATGACCCAAAGCGGGCGGGGCTGTTGGAGCACTGAAAGCGTGGCATATTTTGATGGGGGTTTCCAAACACAAGCACAATGGTCGATGGGGGGGGGGGGGGATACCGCAAACCAAAGGCCAAACCTGCGATTTTGGCAATTCTTTACACATTTTTTCTCACCCGCCTGTTGCACAACCCCCGACACAGGAGACCAGTCAGGGTCCTTTCACCCCTTGTGTGCATGTCTGCAAGACGCGTTCCAGGCACACATGGCAAATGATGGAGGCTGCCCCATGGTGGGGAAAGGTCACCGATGTGGTGGCTGAAGCCATGTGCATGGCGGTACACCTGACCAATTTGTACCCCCCAAACACACACACACACACCACGGAGGGCTGGGGGGTGGGGAAACACAGCATGTGCTCGCCACAAGGAGGACTGAGTGCGAGAAATGTCATGCTGAAGTCTGTTATGTTGCCCCGTCTGGGAAGTGACCCCGCAAGTCGACATCCTGGGGCCCAAAAGCCGCCATTAGGGAGGTTTCCCCTTCCGCTAGTATGGGGCGTCCATTTGGACGCACATGGCCACGGGGGAGCGTGGGCCCTGGGATGCCAACCAGGGGCCTCTGGCCAACAGTTAGTTGTCGCCCTTAGGAGTCAATGGCTGCCAAAGGTGCCCAACGCTCCATGGGCACCAAGGCACCCGAAGGAAAATTTTGTTTTGCACATTCTCCTTAAACCCAACCCTGACCCTTACGCCCACCCCAACCTTCAGCCTAGTCCTACCCCTACCCCTACCCCTAACCAGGATTGAATATTGGTACCGAGGTAGTAGGGGGGGGGAACATCGTATAGGAGACTTCAACGACACCACAAATGAGGTACGCACTGGAAAGTGCATGAGAGCGGCTCAAAAGGGGCTCAAAATGAGCTCTTTTCATCCTTTTGGGCACCACAACTATAGGAGGATCATTTTTGGAAAACCATGGTTTTGACCTGTTTTTGAGCCATTTGTGGTCCCAAATTGGCCCATTTTCAAGGCACTTTCGGCCTTGAGAGGGGCCAAAATTGCTCCACATGGGCTCAAAATGGGCTCATTACACTTGTTTGTGCAGCCCAAATAGTCCAAAAGTGTCTTTCGCAAAAAACATTTTTGACCCATTTTTGACTGATTTTTGGTCCCAAAACAGCCCATTTTCAAGGCATTTTGTGACTTTGGAGTGGCCAAAATGGCTTGCAACGTGCTCAAAAAGGGTTCATTTCACTTGTTTGTGCACCCCAAATGGTCTAGGATCTTTTTTGGAAAAACACATTTTTGACCCATTTTTGACCCATTTTTGACCCATTTTTGACCCATTTTTGACCTCTTTTTGACCTTTTTTTTTTCCCCCAAGATAGACCATTTTCAAGGCATTCTGGGATTTTAGGAGGGCCAAAACGGGCCACCACGAGCTCAAAACGCGCCTAAAACACTTCTTTTGGCATTTGATGTTGTCAAGGATCATTTTTGAAAAAAGTAATTTTTTTGCACCTGGTTAACCTTGTTCACCCATTTTGGCACCCACCTCTTTGGGCTACCTCTTGCGGCTTGCCGCAGCCCACTGGGCCTAGGTACGGGGGTCTAGGTGTTGGTTAGGGCAATTTTGAGGGGTGGAAACAACCAAAAGTGGGTGGTTGTGGGTGGATTAGGTGCGCTCGAAATCGTGCTTTGAGCCACGTAGCCCAAGATATGGTCCATTTTTGGTTCAAGGTTGTCGGCGGCCACAAATTGTGGGGCTTTTGGGGGCCTTTTGGGGGCGGTTCGCGGACATATTGTGGAGTTAGAGGGCCCTAGGGGCCCCTTCGGCATGGGGAAGTCTAGGTGCATGTGTAGAGTAGCCACTATTTCCCTTCATTTGGCCGATTTCAGCACGTTCTAGGGCGTTTTCGGGCAACAAAGGGCTGATTTTGGCCCTAAACTGCAGATTTTAAAATGGAGGTCTGGCACTTGTGACGCCCGTTCCCGGTTGCCACCGCCACCGTTGAGTTTCAGCTCATATTTTGTGTGGTTGTCCCTCACACCCATAGATAGCATCCAACAAAATTTTGGCCGAATCCGAAGCACCACGATGGAGTTGTGATTTTCCCCCATTTTGCACGTGCTTGCTTGCTGCTTGCTTGCCAAATTTGCTAGGTCCACCCTAGACACTAAAAAGGGTTATAAAACCAAGACTGGTTCTTTCCGCTCGGTGACCCTAACCGTAACCAGGATTGAATATTGGGACCGATCTGGTGGGGGAGGGAACATTGTCTAGGGGACTTCAACGACAAATGAGGTACGCACTGGAAAGTGGATGAGAGCGGCTCAAAAGGGGCTCAAAATGAGCTGTATTCATCCGTTTGGGCACCACAACTAGACTACGATCATTTTTGGAAAACCATGGTTTTGACCTGTTTTTGAGCCATTTGTGGTCCCAAATTGGCCCATTTTCAAGGCACTTTCGGCCTTGAGAGGGGCCAAAATTGCTCCACATGGGCTCAAAATGGGCTCATTCCATTTGTTTGTGCACCCCAAATAGTCCAAAAGTACCTTTGGAAAGACTCCTTTTTGATCCATTTTTGACTCATTTTTGGTCCCAAAACAACCCATTTTCAAGGCATTATGTGACTTCGGATTGGCCAAAATGGCTTGCAACGTGCTCAAAAAGGGCGCATTCCACTTGTTTGTGCACCCCAAATGGTCTAGGATCATTGTTTTGGCAAAACGTTTCGTATCCTAGTTGGCATATACCGTCACAACATCCCCACTCACACCCCTCAGAGTGGGTAGCACGGGGTCACCGAGGTCGCCAAAACCGCCAACATAGCAAAAATGGCTGAAATCTGCATAAACTGCAATAGCGCTTGTCCCACTCCGCCCCGTACAAAACCGATGGAGTCGGGACCTAGAAACTCTTTTTCGGCTCAAAATCGGAAAAAAACCAAAAGATTCATGATTTTCAACCCAAAAAAGGGGGGGGGTCATTTTTTGCCACCCCCCCCCCCATCTCCCTCAAAACCTCAAAAAAGTGGGTTTCAAGTGTGGGGGGGGGGGTCCGGACCAAAAACTCATTGGGGGATGCGTTTATTGGACAAAATAATGATTTTACAAGGGGTTAAACTAACAATTCAACCCCTTGGGGTAGGGTACGCGAATAGGCCCAAAAAAAGGCCCATAATGGGGGGGGCGTATGTGACTTTTTCCCCTATATATGCATGCCTGGCTTTGATCTAACAACCTCTCGTGATTTTGGCCGCATCCGAAGTACCACGATGGTGCTGTGACTTTTGCCCATTTCGTGCGTGCTTGCTGCTTGCTTGCCAAACCTGTTAGGTCCACCCTAGACACTAAAAAGGGTTATAAAACCAAGACTGGTTCCACCAGCTCAGTGACCCCAACCTTAGCCCTAGCCCTAGCCCTAGCTTGAACCCTAGGCTATGGTCAGAGTTATTGTTTGGGTCCACAATGTATCCCCCAAATTGCCCCATCTGGACCCCCGAACCAACCAACCAACCCTCCCGGACCCCCCCCCCCCACCCCAGGCAAAAGCCCCCCCCCCCGACCCCCCTCCCTTCACCACCAAGGCCTTGTGCCAACCCCCCCCCCTTCGCCCCTCCCAGAACCTCCCCCCAAGGGGGCCTCCGGCCAACGGTTAGTTGGGGGGGTAGTTGGCGTCCAGAACCGAGGACACCTGGCCAATGTTGCGGGGGCTCCGTTTGCACAATCTAACAAGGGAAAGGAAGGGTGAGTAGGGAGGGAAGGATATTCCAGGCTGGGGGAGCATGAGGCGGAGAGGCCGATGCACTGCCTATGGAGTGAAAGGGCTCAAGGAAACGGCCAGGTCAACACACCAGGTGCCGTTCAGATGGTATGCCCCATTTGTGTAAGCGCAAGTCATGTGCCACAATAATGTGCTGCCTCAAAACAGACTTCTACCTTTCCTGAAAGACAATTTGCAGCCCATTGTGAAACCGGAAAATCCCACGGAGTTGACAGGGAATTCCCGACTTTTGCAAATAGAGATACGCAGCGGCAGCCCTTTCAACTATCCATCGCCTCTTGCACCCATTTTCTGGACACATACCATATTTCTAGCAGGTGGGGTGAGTGCAGTCCTCTGCTGCTGGTGCCAGTAATGGTGGTTTTGGTGTTGCTGGTGTTGCTGGTTCTGGTGGTTTTACTGGTGGTGGTGGTGTTGTGGTGGTGGTGGTAGGCATGCTGGTCCATGCTTCGATGCTTTGAAACTCAAATGCACCTCTGCGATGCCTTGCAGTGGCACCAGGGAACCGTCCTGCAGAATAAACCTGCGATGGAACCGCATCCAAGTGATATGTTGTTCTTTGACCACTGGTGTGGCGGGATGCCTTCCAGCTTTCATACAACACGAATAGCGGTCGCTTGCAGTGTATCATCGGAACGGAGTGTGTCCTGCTATGCCCTGCGGCTGCACCCGGTTTTACGCCGTTCTTTTTGCCTGCAACAACTGACCTCCGCCAAGCACAGACACTGTGTCTGTTGCGTTCAAGTCCCTTTCTCTCTTTCGTACCCCTTTCGGCTTGCACACAAACACGATGCAGCTACCCCATTCACAGTCTCTCCTCTGGGGACTACCGAATCTGATATGAGCTCCATGGCCCAGGGGTTGCAGGGAGCTGCGTGTGCAAACCGCAGGAAAGCCAGAGCTGCTCGAGCGAGAGCATCGATTCGAGCCAACAGATGAATGGGGGACTGCCCAGGCCCCGTAAAGGCATCAGCAGATTAGATGTCGCATAAGGGGGTGTGTGTGAGTGGGTCGGTCAGACCCCAACACACACCCATACTAACAGCCGAACCGCCGCAAGGCAAGTGGGGGTAAAGGGGGTGGATGGGCTGCCCTTGACCAGCACCAACGTCCCTGTTTGGTCGGATGGCTTTTTCGAAATCTGTGGGGGTTTGGAGTCCCACATCCACACTGACGCGGAGGAACGCGGCCCCAACGTCGTGCGGGAGAACCCATTGCCCCATTGGGCGGGGGGTGCTCTCGCTCCTGCGTAGTGTTGTACTGTGTTCCAGGTCACGAACAATGTCCCACGGGCCAGTCGAGCGGGGGAACTGTCACATGAGGCAATGGATGTGGGATGGCCGACCTCTCAAAAGCATTTGGACCCCCCCCCCCCCCTCCCTTCTGGTCCCGTTCGATGGCGAAGCGTTGCTGGCCGTTGTGGTGGTGCCTTCTGGCCTCCTGACCCCAAAGGGCAAAATAGAAATACAATGCCGGAAAGCTTCAGCGCAGGTGCTGGGGCAAGAGAAAAATTGTGCTGCGCGGGGGGGGGGGGGGGCGGAGCTCCTGGAGGGATGTCCCAGAAAGGGGCCTTGAAAGCAGAGCTCAGTGGTGGGTCCACACCTGACCTTTGAGGCCTTGTTCTTGCCTATTTCAGACACAGCTGCAAGGTGGCACCCAATGCGGCATGCCTCCGGTGCTGTGCAGGAGGCTGCACACCGCGCAGCGCCAGGCCTGCAGAGTGCCACAAAGCGGGGCCCGATCTCAACCGCGCGTCGGACTGCACGCAGCAGCGTGCTTCGCCGCGCGTCATGCACGTGTTGCACCAAACTGTGTCCCTTTGGGGTGACTGCCCTGCGTGCGGGCGGTGCACTCGGTGGTAGGAGCCAGGGCTCTGGAGGAGCGGGACGCACCGTGCGCGCACCGTGCATCTTTTTTATTTTGATAATCTACCAAACACCATTGTCCTACTTTGTCATTGCCTGGTGAGGTGCTGTGTTGCTGAGCTGGTGCCCCATTTCACCCTGCATGCCCTCAGTACTGCATTGTACATGCTATTCCTTGGCCTATAGCTCGGCAACACAATGTCGTTGTCTTGGGTTCGTGCCGGTACCCCTGTCTTCTACAACCGCAGCAGTGCAAATGAGCGAGTTCCTGCTACTATTCTGGGCCCCTCACAATGCCCTGGTGATTACATATGCATACAATATGCGGTGAATGGGAGTTCAAGTTATGTTGGGACTCTTTATACGGTGGCAGTGACTGTCGATTTTGCAGGCAATATTATATGGTGAGCTGTTACTCAGCTTCCTGTACGTATGCATTTGGATATCTATATGTTGTACACCAATCATTCTTGCTCTGCACAATCCAGATGCACTTTGGACTGCAAGAAACTCATGTGATTGGCTGTTTTCTGGGTGCCCATGTTGCCGTGTACTACCGTTCTGTGAGGGTCCAATGGGGGGGTGAAAGCTGGGTAATTGGCCCAAACGGTGTGCGCCGTGCGCGCACCGTGCACCCGTTCCCCCTCTGCCGCTGGATTTTCAAGGATTGGCCCCCAAATCCTGGATTCTGCACCTCAGATTCGCGAATCCAAGTTGAAATGCGCTCAGTCAGTCACGATGGACAGTTATACCGCACGTGTAGTCACGAGGACTGTGGTCTGCACTTGGCACACAGCCCTCACAGTGGTTCCAATAGGGCAGTACATCACAAGACGGTGTGTAGAAATGACTTGTCCCAAAGCCCACCTCCAAGTGCTTTATACCGTAGTTACTGAACATCCCCCCCTTTTGAGCGCTTCCATCAACATGTCACTGGAGCTGCCGGCATGATTGAGGCTGATGTTGCACTGCATGTGCACTCTGTGACCTGCCGCAGCACTAATGCCAGAGTCTCTGACGGGTAGAAGGCATCTGTGCATTTGCTGGGCAATGGGACAGTTCGTGGCACCTTCATCCAGCACCTTCATCCAGGTGCAAAGAAAATCCAGTCTGGGGGTCAAAGTCTGGAGTTGTGACCCAGTGCCCTACGCTAGCAGTGCGCACCCAGTACAACATCTTTCTCATAGTGACATTTTTTGCATTGCAGGGAGCCCCTTGTGCAACTTACAGCGGAGCAAAGCTTGCCTGGAATCGCACCTTTTACTTGCTCATTCAAAGCGCTTACCACAATTCCAAATTTGCTTTTTGCAGCATCGCCTTATGAGACATGTTTCGTGTGAACCCCCTCCCCCCAGAATTGTTTTCAAAATCACCTCGAAGAGAGGTTGTTAGGTCAAGCGCAGGCGCCGGCGTCGTGTACCCCCCCTTTTTGGGGTCATTCGCATAGCATACCCCAAGGCATGATATTTGATGTCCAACCCCTTGTAAAATCATTATTTTGCCGGCTAACTGACTGGTTGGCTAGTTGTCAGCCTCTCTTTGAGGTGCACTGCCAAAGGCAATAGAATCACCTTGCAGAGGTTGTTAGATGAAAGCCGGGCATGCATATATAGGGGAAAACGTCACATACCCCCCCATTTTGGGCCTTTTTGGGCCTTTTCGCGTACCCTACCCCAAGGGGTTTGAATTGTTAGTTTAACCCCTTGTAAAATCATTATTTTGTCCAATAAACGCATCCCCCAATGAGTTTTTGGTCAGGATCCCCCCCCCCCCCCCCCCAGACCCCCCCCCCACACTTGAAACCCACTTTTTTGAGGTTTTGAGGGAGATGGGGGGGGGGGTGGCAAAAAATGACCCCCCCCTTTTTTGGGTTGAAAATCATGAATCTTTTGGTTTTTTTTCCCGATTTTGAGCCGAAAAAGAGTTTCTAGGTCCCGACTCCATCGGTTTTGTACGGGGCGGAGTGGGACAAGCGCTATTGCAGTTTATGCAGATTTCAGCCATTTTTGCTATGTTGGCGGTTTTGGCGACCTCGGTGACCCCGTGCTACCCACTCTGAGGGGTGTGAGTGGGGATGTTGTGACAGCATATGCTTGCTAGGATACGAAAGGACGTTTTTTGCTGTCTGTAGCCTTCCCGAGGGCCGGTCAAAACCCGTGGCAAAGATGCGAAATGACTGTTTCCGCCAATAATGAATGGGCCGGTGCACAACCCGCTTATGCAGTTTTTCATCTTGGGCAGCTCAAAAATTGAAGTTTTTGAAACTTATTTTTTTGATATTTTGATCACCTAAAATGACCATCCAAGGTATGTAAAGCATGTTTTAGGCAATGTTTATGTGTTTTTCGCCTTATTTGGGTATTGGGCCGGGGGGGGGGGGGGCTCCCAAGGGTACGCAACCTGCTTATGCAGTTTTCACCCTGGGCAGCTCAAGAATCGAAGTTTTTGAAACTTATTTTTTTGATATTTTGATCACCTAAAATGACCATCCAAGGTATGTAAAGCATGTTTTAGGCAGTGTTTATGTGTTTTTCACCTTATTTGGGTATTGGGCCGGGGGGGCCCAAGGGTACGCAACCTGCTTATGCAGTTTTTCAACGGCAGCTCGAAAATCGAAGTTTTCGAAGCTTATTTCTAATCACCTAAAATGACCATCCAAGAAACATAAAGCATGTTTTAGCCCGTATTTATCTGTTTTTCACCCTATTTGGGTATTTGGTGGGGGCGGGGGGGAGGGGGGGGGGTCCAAACGGGATTGGTGCACAACTTGCTTATGCACTTTTTCCAGCCCATACAGCTCAAAAATCGAAGTTTCCCAAACTTATTTTCTTGATGTCGTGATCACCTAAAATGACCATCCAAGATATGTAAAGCATGTTTTAGCCCGTATTTATGTAGTTTTTACCCTATTTTGGGTGTGTGTTGCTTGGGGTAGATTCTCTGCGACGTGGACTTGCCGAAGGCAACAGAATTTTGGTTATGGTCCCTGCAATGAGTTGGCATTTCTGATGTGCAAAGCCCCAAGTACAAGCAATTATGGGCGTGCTGCTGAATACATCATCACTGATCTGAAAAGCATGTTGATGATCCCCCCCCCCCCCCCCCGCAGCAGTGTTGGGATAGTTTCCAAAAATCTGGGTACCCACCGCGGAACCCAGGCTATTGCTTAGTATCCCAACACTGCCCCGCGTGCACCCCCGCACCCCGTGCTTGTGCAAGTGTAAGCACTTCGACCCTATCTGACCTGCTGTTTTTCTGACCACCATCTGTGTGGTCAAGAAAGCAAGCTAACACATTTTGGGAGCCGGTTGTAGTGGAAAAGGGGTGCTGCGGCATGCCTAACTTTCTGCCAAGACTGCAATCCGTTTTGTCTGTTTTAATGTGATTTCCATGGAATGTTTGTTGTCATGGGGCCCAAACTCCCCAGGCGCCACACTCTGGGGACACGTGCAGGCACGGCCGCGTTCAGGCATGAGATCTCCGTCTGACCCGTTGTTCTCCTAGGTCTGGCCGTGCCTGCGCAAAGGGGGAGCGGGGGCATTTGCTGTGTGTAACGGGATGTTGTGGTGTGCAGTGCACTCTTTCTGTGGGCACACCTGCAGTCGAATCCTTAATTTGGAGTGCTCTCAACGCAGCATTGAGGAAGAACGCTTTTTCGGCTGTTGCAGGACTGCCTGTTGGCAGTCAGGACCGTCGGCAAACAACCGCTCAGCACATGTACCCCTGCTCGTAGTAGCAGGGGGGCAGGGCGCGGGAACTGTCACTTTGGCCACGCGCCTCCCGGGGTGGGAGGGAATCCGGTCGCGCGCAGCCCACTACTTCTACAGAGAGGCGGGGTACAGTGTCAATGTGCGGTCGTGGAAGCATAAACCGCACTCACACTTCCAAAGAAGGGGTTGCATGGGGGGAACGTTAGAGCGCCGGGCCGGGCATCTTTTGTGACCCGTGCCCTACCGGTGGACTGTTGCTGTCGATATGTTGGGCAACATTATATGGATTTGCCCCTCAGCCCCCGGGACATCAGCAGATGTTTTGATTTGGGATGGGTATGGACCTTCTCGTACCCGAGGTGATTTCTTTGATATTGAAGTTGAGGGCCATGATGGTGCTTATAAAGGCCGGATTCATGTCATTGTGCCTCTCATTGGAAGAAAGAATGGCACTTTGACAGCCCGCCAACAATGTTACAATGACGTGCACGGGTGGTATAGGGCACACATTGAGCAGCTGTTTACTCGGTTGTAGCACGCAAGATGAGGCAGAGGATGAGGCAGAAGTGTGTGTGTTGTGTTGCCAGAAGCGCTCCACCGTCGCAGTTTGTGATGAGTGTAAGGAGCACTATTGTACTGAATGTATTGACACCCACACTTGTGTGACCAATGTTGTTTGTTAAGTACAATACAGATGACAGTTGGAGTTGCTGAATTCACAGATATTGCTTTATTATGCAACGTGCTTTGTAGGGAAGGTGTGCAGTGCAACGTGGTCTACTTGGGGGGCTTCTCCATGAGAGGGTAAATCTGGGGCTGAAGTCGAGATCGTTAATAGAAAAGTGGCACGCCGGGCGCGCGCCAGGCAAACATTCCCCCATGGAGAGTGGGGGTGTAAGGCATGCTGGCAGAATGGAGAGCCTTTTCCAGACAGTATTTCAATCCAGCAAGGAGACATCTTCTTTTTTTATTTCCTCGCCCTCAGTCACTCCCGAAGCACCACAGCAAACGTGCGTTGTCCAGGCCACCACACATGCGTTGTGTGGTGACCTGGACAACGCACACTGTGCACATCTATGTTGCTTGGGTCAGGCCAATGCATGTTGATGTTTCAGGTCAGCACATGCATGTTATGCAGGCCAGCACATATGTTGTCTAAGTCGGCACATGGATGGCTGTCCAGGAACACATGTATGCCGTCCCGCGCTCGGTTTGCATCTGTGTGTCCCCAGTCTCGGAGACCTGCCATTAAGGACGGGAACGAAGCCCCCAACAATTTTTGTCAAACTTTTTTTTTTAATTGGAGTGCCCTTGCCTTTGAAAGAAGCTTGGTTCCAAAGGACACCTGAAGTACCAGTGCAAATTTTTTGTGTGGATGCTCCTACAAGGGCAGCATTTCGATTCAGCTGTCCACCGAGACATCTGCCCCCCTCGCTTGACGTTATGTGCTGAACTCATGAGACAATTAAGGTCTTGTGAAGGCAGGCGCGACTGGAGTCAAGTGGCGGGTCCACACCTGACCTTTGAGGCCCACTTACGCAATGACCGCTCAGTGCAACGGCCACCCCCTTGTGACACTACCAGTGTATCCATGGGATTGACCACCGCCACCCCCCTGTCTAACGGCGTTTTTTGGCTTTACAACATTGTTCAAACGGTGAAGCATTGCTGTTTGTTGCGGAAGGGGGGGGGGACTTTTTGCAAATGCGGCATTGATCGCAGCCAATGCCCCTTCCCATAGGGCAGTTGGACGTATAATTCATACCTCATCACTGACGCGCATGTATTCGATCCATGCTCGCAGGCTTCATTATAATAACGGCTGTGGTTTGTCAAGGATTTGGCTTTTTTTTTGGATTTATTACATCATGTTCACATGCCATACGCCTGTATGGCTTCTATCAGAAGTGCAGTTTTCTCATCTTCTTGTGTGCAAAAGGTTGGACAACTCCAGAGCAGAGCAGACCCAGAGGGTGTGACGGAAATGCCGTTTGCAAGACCATTTGGGAATTGGGCACACACTGATATAATATGCAAGCCCCTGGGGGACGGCCAAGGTCTCTCTCCTTCCTCCCCCCCCCCCCCCCCCCCTCCCCCTCCATAGTAATCGCCCCTGCTTAGTAAGTGGGGGGGGGGGGGGCGCGGGAATCGTCATTTTCCTTTTTGCAAATTTACTCGGAACGTCGGATATTGAGCTTCTCCTGTGCGTTTTCTGGCTCGACAAGGGAGTATTATTGGTGCATTGTTGTGTACTTCAGATTTCTGGCATCCAAGGCACACTACTGTACCCTGTATTATGCAGAACACTTGAGTTTTTCGAAATTTGAGCAACGAATGTTGATCATATTGACACGTACACAGCTGGTGCTGTTGTCAATTTCAAACGTTCTGGTGGCAGTATTGTGCCTGCCAAGATTCTGGGCCCCTCAGAGCGCCGGACCATCACATATGAGCACTCTGGCACTGTGTTTTCAGTAGAGCTGAACACGCATCCCAACAGGCGGTTCCCGGCTCATTTTGTTGTTCATACGCCTTTGTGTCTGCACATCTTGTTTCGTGTCGCGCGTCCTTTGCATACTGATCGGGGTGTGAGGGGGGGAACGTTAGCGCGCCGGGCGCGCGCCGGGCGCGCGCCGGGCATCTTTTTGGACCCGTGCCCCACCGGTGACCTTTTAGGGGGTGCGCTAAGGGGCGCACTTAGGACAATCTTTGAATCCACGCTTCGTTGCGTGCTGCATCATGGTGACCCCCGGCGTAGGTTTTGACTTCCGATTTTGTTCCCTTTGTTGGGGACCCCCGAGAATGCAGGGGTGATGTAGCATTTCCGCCCTCTTTTGGGCCCCAACCGTCCGGTGCTATTGAGGAAACCGGGACAATCTTTGAATCCACGCTTTGTTGCGTGGTGCATCATGGTGACCCCCGGCGTAGGTTTTGACTTCCGATTTCGTTCCCTTTGTTGGGGACCCCCGAGAATGCAGGGGTGATGTAGCATTTCCGCCCTCTTTTGGGCCCCAACCGTCCGGTGCTATCCCTCCACGGAAAGAGAGTACACAGCGGAAGAGGTTGCGAGGGAGAACAAAAAGACAGAGGATGAGATTTTGGAATATCTCCTCGCCGTGTCTAAGAACTTGGCACACCCTTTGCACCCCGTCTACGACGATGGCAAGGGTGGTGGTGTCCAATGGTGGGTGAAACGGTGTAAGTCCACCTGTGTGCGTACCCAAGTTGCACGGATGGGTGCAGATGCCGAAACAATGGAGGAATTTTGGATGAAGTACGGGCACCCCGAGCTCCTCGACCGTGAGTCATTGTTTCGATTTTTTTTCTGGATGAAACACACCCCACCGGCAGAGAGCGGTGCTTTCATGTCTCACGCAGAAGGTTCGGAGGTTGCCTGGCGGCAGAGTGTTGCCCGTGCTCGCGAATACCTTAACCATGTTGTTCAAGAGATTCGATGGGCCGACAGGTTGAATCCTTTCAACCATTGTCCCCATTTTCCATTCTTTATGACGCATTTCACAGACTCCATGCCCATCAGTTCCATTGGCGGGATATGGAGTGCAGACCTGTGGAATCCTAAGTATGCGTCGCATGTTTACAAGGTCACTGTTGCCGTTGATATGTTGGGCAACATTGTATGGATTTGCCCCTTGGCCCCCGGGACATCAGCAGATGTTTTGATTTGGGATGGGTACGGACCTTCTCGTACCCGAGGGGATTTCTTTGATTTTGAAGTTGGGGGCCATGATGGCGCTTATAAAGGCCGGATTCATGTCATTGTGCCATTCATTGGAAGAAAGAATGGCACTTTGACAGCCCGCCAACAAGGTTACAACGATGTCCATGGGTGGTACAGGGCACGCATTGAGCAGCTGTTTGCTCGGTTGTGGCATTGGGGTTTGGTTAGGAACATCTGGCGTGGCGGCCCCAATGAGTTGCACCAGTCAGTCCGCATTTTGTTGCATTTCACTCAGTTTTGCATCCGAAGGCAAGTCCGTCACCCCCCCTACGGACCATGGGAGCATGTCCCGCCTCAGGTTTGGAGTGACCAAAGCAACTCGGCCGCCACGCAAGATGAGGCAGAGGATGAGGCGGAAGTGTGTGTTTTGTGTTGCCATAGGCGCTCCACCGTCACAGTTTGTGATGAGTGTAAGGAGCACTATTGTAATGAATGTATTGACACCCACACTTGTGGGACCAATGTTGTTTGTTAAGTGCAACACAAATGACATTTGGAGTGGTTGAAGTCACAGATATTGCTTTATTTTGCAACGTGCTTTGTAGGGAAGGTGTGCAGTGCAACGTGGTCTACTTGGGGGGCTTCTCCATGGGAGGGTAAATCTGGGGCTGAAGTCGGGATAGTTAATACAAAAGTAGCGCGCCGGGCGCGCGCCGGGCGCGCGCCGGGCAAACATTCCCCCAGGGAACCGTCACTGGAGGTATTTTGGGGTATGTTCCCTTGGGTGTACCAGGGAACCATTGCGCACGACCGCTTACTATGCAAGGGGGGGGGAATTGTGCTTTATGTGTCCAGTGTGTATCCAAAATGAACATCCCGTGTGCAACACCCAACATGTGTATCCTGCATGTGCAGGGATACACACTACTGCCACCTCCAGGCTCGTGCTATGACGCAGCCCTGTATCTTGGTGACCAGTGATCTGTTGCAGTGCAAATGTGGTACATCAGGCTTAATACCTCGAAGTGAGTGACAATGGTTTTGCATTGCTACTAATGCCATCAACATCGCAAATATGGGGTGGGAAGCCTTGCACGTGCTCGTGCCATTCCAACACGACTACGTGCATGGACTGGCCATTGACGGCCTTTCCGTAGATTGCACAGATTCTGAGGCACTTTGTTGTCATTGGAAAAGTGGTGGGAGAATGCACTGCTTTGTAGCGTCAAGAGGCTGCTAATGCCAGCTAGCATCTTCGGTGTAATGCTGGGTACTCTACCCAAAATCCCATTGTACCATCAAGCCTGTAAGAGATGACAAAAACCAAAAGCAATACTACAAGAGGTGTTGTGTGAGTGACCTTTTGTGTGTGATTACAAAGCGTAAGGGTTATCTTTGGCAAAGCAAAATTAAAGGAGAACTGTTCTCGGTGTACACAGCAAGGAACAATTTTTGTCGTCCCTGGTGCGCATGCCTCTCTGGGCTGCTGGGAGCAACTGGGGCACACCAGATTACATCTCAATTGTTCCTCAAGTTGACCAATTTGTTTTCGCAATTTCTGAAATATCTTGCAATGGTTTCACATGATTGGTTGAAAAAAAATGGAGCATTTCATTTCCATAATGTTACTGCTGAACGAAGATCGCACGTCTTGTGGGACCCACCCATTCCACTGTAGGTCTTCTCTAATTCCATTCGCACTATCTTTGAGTCTGGAGTCCGGAGTCTGGGTGGGGGGACTGCTGGCAGAGAGAGGGAGCAGTTGTAGGGCAAAGAGGGGCAAGGGGATGGTAACAGTTTTCCCCTGGTAACAGGCACTTCATTGTCACCATGAGAAGCAATTGTGCTAACCTAAAGGCATCCCTTGAGTGACATTTCATTGAAATTTCCGAAGCCACCGAAGGGGAAGGGTATCGGAGGGGAAGTAGTTTGGTAGCGCGGAGACTTGACCCCCCCAGAGGAATAGAGACTACAACCCCTTCCCTTCTCTTCACCTCTCCACAGCACGGGGGGGGGGGGGGGCGGCCGGGCCCGGTCCTTGTATGCGAAACCCCCCAGCCCCCCCCCCCCCCCCCGGGGTTTTGAGAGATAGTAGTGTTGGGGCCATGGCGCCAACGGCGCCGAAGTTTTTTTGTGCATGCTTCCCTTTCATCAAACCATCCATGTTTTGAGCGCCAGATTAGCAAGACGAGGCGCTAAACAAATGTTGTTTGTTGCGAAGTGAAGATCACCACAACCACTGTGGACACACCTGCCAATCTGCAGCCCGTGCTTCACAACATCCACCAGCAGCTTCCCCAAACCCGCCCCAGACACACATCCCCCCTAGAGGTATGCATGTGGTTGTTGTGGGTCGCGCGTAGGCCCCCCCACCTTGGGAATGCCCCCCCCCCCCCCCCCCACGTCCGAACCCCCCCCCCCGACCCTCCAGGCGACCCCCCCCCCCTAGACCCTCCAGCCGCCCCCCCCCCCCCCCCCCCCTCCCCCCGGACCCTCTAGCCGACACCCCCCCCCCCACTTGCCCCCCCCCCCAGCCCCCCCCCCCCCCCCCCCCCCCCCCCCCCCTCAAGTTTTGACAGATAGCTGGGGGGGGGGGGGGGGGTGGTGTCGCATCAGGACCGGTTGTAGTCGCCCCACCCGTGCTCCACAGGCAAGCAACAACATGATCAAATATTGAGACCATGGTGTGGACAGTAACAGCCTGCCTCAGGCAAGCCGGGTCATTTGCAGGGTATTTTGTAGGTTTAAGGTTAGGCAGAGATGGAGAAATTGGGAAACCTGCATAGTCCACTAGGTACAGGAAAGCATTTTTACGGCGCCGCCGCCGTAAATTTGTACAGGTCCTTGACTGCTAGCAGAATGGCCTCAGAGGGGTCGTACCGCAACAACAAACTACTCGATTGCAGGTACTAGATATGAATAAGGGGCTCTGCAACAAATATACAGCAATGTAATTGGGTTTTGGTGAATCGGAGCCTATACCCCTCGAATATGGTGGCAGGACCTCAGTGGCCATCTATTTGGTTGCTTACGGTGTTGGTTAGTTGTGGTTATTCACAAGCGAATAAAACTTCTTTTATGCGGGTTAGTTTGTTGTTGCCGTAACATGGTGTTTTTTTGTTGTGCTTTCTCCATGGTGAGAAAATTGTTACGACGAGACCACACACCGAAACGCTTGGGCAGAGGTTGCACATCCAACTACGTTTTTCACAGATTAGCATTTCTGTTAGGCCGCGCAATTTTCCACATGCTGCAGACAAAGCAAACATTGTATTTTCTGCAGAGTCTTGTTGATGGGCAGCATGCAGCTTTGTTGTGGAGTGGTTTTTTCATGTGTGTCGGGGTGCCTGGAAAGGGGAGGGGGTTCACGGAATGAAAATGTGTGTTGGGTTGGTTGAAATTGGCCCTCTAGGTCACCCGCGGGCATCAAAAGGCATCAAAATGGCACCCCGCGGTGGTAAGCGCTACCCTGCAGCTAAGGAGCCTGTAGCACCTGACAACAAGATAAAGGAGGTCTGCAACGGCCGCCCCTGTAGTGGCTGGTCAGGTCACCTAGGACGCACTTGAGGACAACTTGAGTGATGGTGACACCAAATTTGGTGTAGTGGAAAATGACAAAGCTGAAGTGGGTGTTGTAACACTCGTCTATGAGGACACTGCCGAGCAGGACAACATTACAGTACACAAGTACACAGTACACGGGTTTTGATCCTGCACGTGCAACAAATGAGGAGTTAGATAGTGATGTGACATCGGATGTAACAACCGGTGGGGTTAAAGCCCTGTCGTGCACCTGTGCATTTTTTACTGCCCCCTCAGTTTGGGGGTTTACGGCTGTGTGTGTTTGCATAGTGCACCCCAAGTTCGACCCTTCCTGAATCACCCCCCCCCCTTTCTGCAAACGATCTCCCACCCCTACCTCATATTTCAGAAGGACCTCAGTGCTTGGAACGGCCAAAGGAGCGCCAGCATCAGCCACCAGGTGCAGAGGCAAGATGTAGTCAGTACCTGCTGTCGCCTGTGGCATGATTGCCATGAGACATGTAGTGGTCACTGTTATGTCACGCATCGTCCTTGTTTTACCCCCCCCCCCCCTGTCCTTCCCCACCCCTTGTCCTTCCCCCGGGGGGGGGGGATCACTTGGCCAACCCAAAACTTTTAGTTTTGGCTCGCTGTGTTGTTGTGTGGGTGACTGTGTTGTGGGGCACTGCCACTTGTATCCCTTGTAATCATGGTAGGACATTTTGCCAACTTTCGCTAAAATGGAATTTGACAGCACAACCATGTTTCCCCCTGGGACAAATGTAATATTCATCCGCTCCACGGGGGAACCTGTTTTGGCGCAGGTCGTTGGACATTCGGAGCACGGTGATGCATATGGCCGCATCACTTATGAGCGCGATGGCAGGACTGTCTTGCACGACCGTGTGTCGCCTCTCGCTGCCCAGCCCTTTGAACGCATCTTATGCTTAATTCTTTCGTTTTATGCTGCAATTTCTGTGCCTGCAAATGTGCCTGTACAGTGGTAGTGTGGTCCCCGGGGGAGGGGGGGGGGGGCGTCACTTGGCAACCGTCCCCCATGGGGTGGTGGGGGACCATCTTCCCTGGGGTGGGGAAGGACAAGGGGGGTGGGGGGGACCATATCAGTGAACATTTGCAATTTCTCCTCCACTGATTTTCAAACTTTCAAACTGCAGCTGTGAAGCATGATTGTGTCCAACTGGTGCCGCGTGGGGACAGCTATACAGAATCTTGATATGCTCATAATGCCAGTTTCTTCTGAGTACTTCGAATATGAGCAATACTTCGACCCTATCAGAAGGCCAGCCCCCCCCTTCACCCCCCAATCCCCTCGCCCCAAAAACAGAAGCAACAAGCCTCCTCTGCACCTCCTCTTGTAGTCCTGTCTTGTGCCCGCTTCGATGCTGGCGTAAATGCTCCGAGTGCATGGCACAAAACTGGCCACGGTACTGTTTGCGCTGGTGGCGGTGTTCTTCATCATTGCAGGGCGCAGCCCTGGAGATCCGGCAAGTCTCCACCCGCAGCATGGGTCCGTGCGAAGGGCCTCTGTACCCGCTCACACGCCTCCCGGAGCCCAGTCGTTGCACAGCCGAGACCATGCAGACAGCCTTGTCCCGGGGGCTTCGGCACAGAGCACTGCTCAGACTGTGGCAGCGTCCGACGTTGCAGTGGATGCCACTCCATCAACGACTGTTGCATCTGCAAGCAGCAGTGCACCGGAGCCTGTGTCCCAGTGGTCCCACGACAGTATCACAGGTACTGTCTCTGATGATGCACGGCCGTCGCCAGTGGCGCGGCCAGTTTCCAGTGCACCGCCTGCCTCACAGATAGCACCACCGCCTCCGGCAGCACCAGCGCCAGCACCAGCGCCAGCACCAGCGCCAGCACCAGCGCCAGCACCAGCAGATGCACCTGTGCCAACACCAGCTGCAGCTGCAGAGTTAGCGCCAGCAGCGAATCCTGTGCCGGTGGCCGGAGGAGGAGACAGTGAGGATGCACGTGCTCCCGCAGGGGGAGAGAACAGCACCATGCGCATGGGCCATATTGACAATCACGGGCTGTGTGAATACTCTGAGCCTTCAGGGCACAAGGCCTGCGTGTCGACGAAAGAGGACGTGGTCCCAGTCTTTGCGTCACACGACCAAGTGTTTGCGCTGGGCATTCACCACACGGCCAATATGTCTGCGATCTCAGTGAGCTACCGCTTCCAGCACACGTACTTCATCAAGCTGCACAAGATGCTGCAGTGGATGGAGGAGGAGAAGCACCATAAGATGACCCATTACGGCATGAACATTGGGGCCAATGATGGCAAGACCCTGGGCCCTGATCCCATGTACCATGTATTTGACGCCAAGAAGCTCAACTACAAAGGCATCTGCGTGGAGCCTGATACCGTGGCTTTCTCCAAACTCCGGAAGAATCTGCCGGACGAGCGAATCAAGAAGGTCAACATGGCCATGACCCCCAGGTTGCCCCCCTCCCCCCCCCCGCGCCTTCCAGCATGACCACTGCAGGGTCCAGGGATGGTGGGCAGGGAGGAAAGCTGAGGTGGACAGTGCGCACAGACGCTGTCGTCGAAGGCAAAGGCGCTCGGCAGCAGACGCGTTGTTTCCTGCTGCAACTGGCCTGCCCCTCGTTGTTTGAGAAGTCTTTGGATTCAGTTCTGGACGCAGTTGGCAAAGTATTTGCTCCAGTTGCCCCAATATCCGCTTTCTCTTACTTTTGACAAGTTTACTCCACTGATAATGGGGAGGAGGGGAGGGAGTTCCACTCTCACCCACAAAAATGCACTTCTAAACCTCCCCCGAGGGGATGAACCATAAAGGCGGAGTAGGTTGCCGCTTGGCACTGCTAGTTGTGTGTTCCGGAGGCGTGCTTCCGGGGGGTGCGCATTGGTCAAAAAAAGGTGATAAGCCCCACTTAGCCTCCCAACCCACCCCACCTCATCTGTCAGCATACATTTTTGCCCAAGTCTCCCAATCCCATAAGGTTCAAAACATGGCAGGTCGCACGCTGCTGCATGAATATCATTGAATACTGTGCAAGACACTGTATTCTCAGAGAAGAATACACTGTCAGCCTCCTCCGGGTAGATTGGAGGTCGGGGCTTACGGATGCATGGGCTGGCCCCTGACCACCTGCGAAAGTGCAACAGTTGCATGTGACATGCCTCAGGGACGTGCCAGAATTCCTCGAGAAGTACGAGGTCCCGCAGAATCCGGACGTCATCAAAATTGATATCGACAGCTTCGACTGTGACCTTTTGGAGGCGTTCCTTCGGCGCCGTGAGTTCAAGCTGATCTACACGGAGATCAACTACGAGATTCCGGTCCCATTCATGTTCTCCCGCAAGTGGTCGCCGGGCATCAAGTTCTGTATGCGGCCCTTCGGGTTCTACGGCTGCTCCTTGAGCTACCAGGTGCACATGATGGCGAAGTATGGCTACGTGTTGTTGCAGTTGTGCGGCTATGACGCCACCTTTGTGCACGAGAAGTATACGTCTGCCTTCCCGAAGGCCCGCTTCATCGACTACGTGACATACTTCTACAGCACCCTGAAGATTCAGGCTGGGCTGCAAGGCAAAACCACAGGACACCTGAAGCACCCCAAGCGCAAGTGGCGCTGGCGGTCTAGTATCATGGAGCACCGCTTGGATGATGCCTGGAACGGGATCTTGGACCATTTTTCAGAGGCGGCCAACGACTGCGCCGCGCGCAAACTGGACTTCGGGAATTACAACAGCGCGTTGAAGGGGGACTTTGCATTCAAAGGGCTGATCAGCGCCAGCTCCAACCGCACGTACTCCGTCAATGTCCTCGGCCCTGAGGAGGTCGCGCAGCTGGAGGGCACAACTGAGAGTACACGACGAGGCCCTGCCGAGGGTGAGGCGGCTGTGTGATTGAAAACGGGCAGCAGGGCGGTCTCACGACGTCTGACCCCCCCTGCCCGATTGCCACTCTTGGCAAAAGCCGTTGGGCGCTGCTGTTCTGCGCACGGCCAACGACGGCAGTGGACGGTCAATCAATAGTTTACCGGAAAAGCAGTTTACTGAATGACGGTTGCCTTGAAACCGGCAGCGGTGGGTAACAAGAATCGACCGGTCGAACGATGCTTTCTCAACCTGTTTTTCACAGTCGTCCCTTCCCTTCCACTCAAAACTGCCCCGACAGCAGGAGTGGGGACAGGCAGCTGAGTGGGTCAGTATGTTGCCACGAGCGCCCAGACGGGGTTGCAACAATGCCAATGTGAGCATGGAACTCGACTGTGAAGTGTTCCTTTCCGATGGGCTCCGAAACGCGTTACGAGATGCGCGGCGGTTGCCCCTCGTGCATTTGGTACACCGACACGGACGGATATGTGGGTCAGCACTGGATACGGCTCCTAAATTTCATGCTTTGTCGGCCGCCGTGGAGGACGAAATCTTTGTTGTCAAGCGCAAGGGGATACGGTCGTGGCAGTGAAGTGAATGCTTCGTGCCCATGGGGAGGCAATGGCCTGAGGTTGGCACACGTGCGTGTTTATCCAACCAGTGCTTATGCTCCAAATTGTGACGAATTGGTGACGATCCCTGCCCCTGACACGGAGGGGCAAATCAAAGGGGAGGGGTGAAGCATTGAACAGGACGTGTGGAGCATCAAATAGGCGAGGGGGTCAATGAGTGGGGAAAAAGGCAGGCCAAGATGGAGCCCAGAAAATCAGAGTCATCACAACGGTCAAGACACAGAAAACTACCCGTTTCTGAAAGCCCTGTTGGTAAAGGGTCGTGGTGCCTCCTCTGCGTGCTTTTTGTGATAGCGGTCTGGCCCATGGATATCGGAGAGGAGGCGAATCGACAAACGGTGGAATAGATAAGATTGGTGTGGCCGGGGACATCCACAAAAGTACCCCTGGTACACGTACTGAGCACGGGTCATGGAAAACGCCTGCTCCCGTTCAATGCATCGCGTTTTCCACTCAATGCCTCGCCAATTCCATTCAATGCCTCGTACCTTACCCTCCATGCTTCTTACTTTTTAGTTTTAGCAGGTGCTAGCAGGTGCACATCCATATGGACGCACACAAATGCAAGCACACACGTGCACGCACACAAGGGCAGGTGTCGGCCAGTGTCATGCAAAATATTTTGACAGGCTCGCTACATGCGTGCCTCACACTCCCATTCAATGCTTCATACCCAATGGGCGAGGAGAGCCAATGCCTCTCCTCGCCCATTCAGTGCCCCACACATCCCCAAATGCCTCACAGCAGCAATTCAATACCTTGTACGGTATCCTATTGAATGCCTCAGAGCTATCAACACACCAGAGTGCTGATGGCAGCTAGCGGCTGCTGGATACTGCTGCTGGTTGTCAGCATCCAGTCCCTCATAGATTGCAGTCATGAAATTGACTGGCCCCTTCAATTGCTTTTTGTGCCAAGATTCAGCGCAATCCAGGATGGTGCAGCAACACCAGTACATCATCTACTGGCCTGCCGTCGATGGATTTTTGTCATGTCCTGAGGTCAACAAATTGCATTGGCCAACGCTTTACTGCCCCCCAGCGTGCACCACCCTGCAGGCGCGCACAGGCCTCAGCTGAGCGCAACCGAGCACCACAGCCAAATAACAACGAATGTTGGTGTGTAACACAAGCCAGGTGCGGTCAACAAATTTCATGCATTGCTGGTGGGCTGCTGACTCATGGCTATTTCACAACCATTGCCGCTGTACTGTGGATGTAGCATCGACGGTTGGTGTTTTTGTCCTTTGACATATGCGTTTAGTACATTTGACATGTTGTCTGTACAGTGTTTTCTGTTCATGAGCACACCAAAGGGGAAAGGATGAGGGAAAGGAATGGATTGGCTTGACAAACTGCCTTTTGAGTTGCAGTCTCTGTGCAGCTTTAGTGGCAAGCGGCCGCAGGCACTGGCAGAATTGGGGTGTGTGGAGTGCCCCTTTCAAGCGGAAGCGAGCGTCACTTTAGGAGGCTGGAATCGCGCACTTCGGCGCGCCTCAGAAGTGTTTATTTCTGCATGGGTAAACGGCGTTAGCAGCTTGTTTTTTTTTTTTGGGAAAGGGGCAGAAAGTAGGCCCCCTTTCCCAAATATTGTCACTTCTACAACATGTCGACAGTGTCCACAATTACCAGGCACTGTCTACAGACTACAGATTGCCATGCGCACACAGGTAAACAATGTTAGTGGACTGTTTTTGGGGAAGGGGGCCTTTGGGCCCCTTCGCAAACATTGTCATTTTGTGTCTACAATATGCTAACAGTGTCTACAATTAGTAGACCATGTCTACGTGGGGGGGGGGGGGGGCGCCAGGCATCTTTTTGGGCCACTTTTGACATGGAGCCGTAATCTAGGCCTCTTGTGTGGCCCCTTTCCGGTTGAAGATATGGGGAACGCCCCTTTTCACAAGTTTTTTGTTCAATACCCGCCATGGGGATGCGGAGAAGGCAGGGGTGATGTAGCCATATTGATCTATCCCCACTATGGGGACCCACGAGAAGGCAGGGGTAATGTAGCCATTCCGCCCACAAGTGGGCCCCTGAGGCGGCAGGGGTGATGTAGCCCGTAGTACGTTGATCGCTTCTGGGGGCAAGTGCTAAGGAAGTACCTTCGGGGAACCCAAGGCCATCCTGAGCTTTGCTTCGGTGGTTTCAGTACCTACGGGGAACCTAACCGTCCTTTGTCTTCGATTCAACCTTCCGGTGCTATTGAGGAAACCGGGCCAATCTTCTTTTGTGTCACTTGTTGTGCACGTCACTCAAAAAGATAACCCAGCCTCTTTGTATGCACTCCACCATCACAGTTTGTGGTGAGTGCCAGGAGCATTATTGTGAAGAATGTATTGATGCCCACACTTGTGGGGAACAAGTTGTTTATTAGGCAATACATGATGAACAAACATTGATGTTGAATTCAACGATTTGGATTTATGCAACTTGCTTTGTAGGGAAGGTTTGCAGTCCACTCTGGTCGACTGGGGGGGCTCCTTTGGGGGAGGGTAAATCTGGGGTTAAAGCCGGGATAGTTAATACAAAAGCAGCGCACCGGGCACATGCCGGACAAACACCCCTTGGGGCAGACACCGTTTACGGACTGCAGACCTCCATGCCCGTGTGCACACGTAAACAATGTTAGTGGACCGCTTTTGGGGAAGGGGGCCTTTGGGCCCCTTCCCAAGTATTGTCATTTCGCGTCTGCAACATGCTGACAGTGTCTACAATCAGCAAATTGTGTCTACTTGGGGCAACTACACCGGTTTGAGCCCAGGTGGATAGTGGTATGAGGTACAATTAAATTGAAATGGAAGATTGGTGTACACATCGGTCACCCCTCCCCCCCACACCTCCCAGGTGGGTCTCGGCGAAGGAAGGCTTGGTAGAGCGTGAGGGCCTGCCATGGCTCCGTCGCACTGCATTGCCAGGGTGGCCTGCAGTGGACAGTTGAGCTTGGGCCGGTAGCGTGTAGGATGGTCCCTAAAGATGGACCGGGCACTGCCGTGCACTCTTGTGGGGCGTGTTGGTGGGCGGGGCTGCTCACTACCGCTAGCAAGGAAGATACTCCGCCGTGGACAGAGTGCGAATACTCTGAGCAAAGATATTTTTGCAGCGCGCTCGCCATGAATGGCGCAGGGCGCAGAAGATATTACCGCAAAGCACTACCAACAAGTCACACATTGGTGAGCTAGCACCCATGGCCTTGTGTGACATTCACGTCGCTGGTTGTGGTGAGCACCTCCCAGCTTGGGGTCTTCGTGATGACCGCATACCGGGCACTGATCAGGCCGTCAGGGGAGGATGCCATGGGCAGAAGTTGCATTCTGGATTCCCACCCAGGAAGATGGATGCCCGCGGCAGTGCGGATGCCCGCAGTATAGTGCCCGGGGCGGTGGCAACCAAAAGACAACCGGGCAAAGTGCCTTTGGACGCCCGGAGGCCTATGTCGACTCTAATACGGACGCCCTGGGGCAAATGCTGCAATGGGTTAATCTATATTTTCACATCCAAATGCGTCAACACGATGCTGTTCGCCATGTTCCTTGCGTTCCCAAGGCCTCCCTATCTCCGCACCCCATTCTCCAACCCCCTTCCTTAGCCTACTTTAGTACAGATGCCTGCTTTTCATAGCAGAAGGTTCAAAGGCGAGAGGCCAATAGGCACCGCCACAGGCTAACAGAGCCAACCACCAAGGCCTTGTGCCAAACCCCCCCCCCCCGATTCAACGCATGACGTGGATGCCTCATCAACAGGGGCTTGCAGGCGCCGGAGGGGCACAACGATCCCACCCAGGCAGGTGGATGCCCGGGGTAGTGCGGATGCCCGCAGTATTGCGGATTCCCGCTGGTCATAGCAGAGGGAGAGGAGTTCTTTTTGGAGAACCTGTATTTCCCAGGAGTTCTTGACCTGGATTTCATACCCAGGCAGGTGGATGCCCGCGACAATGCGGAAGTCTGCTCGTCATATCGTCATAGTGGAGAACCTGTATTTCCCAGGAGTTCTTGACCTGGATTTCCCACCCAAGCATGTGGATGCCCACGGCAGTGCAGAAGTCTGCTCCTCATAGTAGAGAGAGAGAGAGAGAGAGAGAGAGAGGAGTTCTTGTTGGAGAACCTGTACATCACACCCAGGCCGCTGCAGCCCGCAGCGGCGTGGATGCTTGCAGTAGTGCGGATGCAGCAGTGCGAATGCCTATTCTGGGCACTGTGCATGTGACGTTTGGAGGGGAGTTGGCTCCTGGACATCTTCCCCAATGTGCATTGGGCCCGACAACCCCCAAGTAGGACCATGGTGCTCGCCGCACTGTTGTATCACACCTATTGCCTAATTCTGGGATTTACTCGAGTGTCGGCTAGCCAGTGATCTTATTGAAGGAGTGTCAAATCACAGGAATACCAATGGGGAAGCCCCTTCGCGCTATCAGAAAAATTTACATGGGGGCAAGGGACTGCAAGAGATTTAAAGGGGGTCCTGGCAGTTTTGCTCTGCGACATTTTTCACCTACACAGCATCACAATTGCGATGAATCAGTGGTATGAAAGTTCTTCTCAGCGTTGACCAAAGCCTCGCGAGTGTTGGTTGCGTGTCACTGTGTCCTAATTTACCTCCCTAGCCCCACTATTTTCCAGTTGTCATCTCTCTTGCAGATCCAAGCTGCTTTTAAATGGCCCCGTGCCCTACAGGATGGCCCAGCAGTCCTGAGACAAAATCTGGCACAGGACGGCGTAAGCGCAAGGCCCCACAAGTCCCGATGGACCACAACGCAAGACCTCCCAAAAGGCACAAGACTACTCCTCTGCAGCATTCCCCTTCTCCTGCCGTGGTTGGTTGCCCTGGGTCTGGTGCAGTGGAGACACCCCATGCATCAAAGTCCCGCACGATTGCACTGGTAGGGCTGCTAGAGAGCGCCTCGCCCCCCCCTCTACAGGTATCAGTCATGTTGAGAAAGGGGCTGAGGGACGTGTTAGGTCGAGTGGGCAGAGTGGGGCCAGTGCAGGCAAGCGACAGGGTGCGTGGACTAGCAGTAGCACAAAGGTAGGCCACTCCAGATCCCAACCCCTTCCCCCTTGGTCAGCTGTTTAGTGCTGCGGCGGTTGGTGAGTTAACCTACGATTGGCAACTGACGGCGGATGGGGAGTCAATCTGCGAAGAGCTAACCGACAGCAGTTGTAGGCTTAACCGATGGATGGGGTCATGAAAACCGAAACAGATCGAGAGGAAGCCATGTTCTTCTTCAACAGATGGGCAAAAGGGGCCACTGTCGGTTCAATGAGGTCCACCCAGCCTGCCCAGAGTACGCACCCATCCAAGCTCCTGGGTCCAGCCAGCACCCGTGAGTCGACCCGCACTTTAGGCCCAAGACTATTTTTTGGGGGGGGGAACGGCGCTTTTGAGAAATCGTGACGTCTGCAAACCATGTGGCACCAGAGGTGTTGAACATTACTCTTCCTCGAATGATACAAGTGCGGAGGGTGTGGACAGCGTTGCCGACTGTGCTTGCTTTGTTGAGGCAGAGTCTGACAAACGAGCTTGTGTGAGACACGCACGGTTCTTCATTGAACCCACAGCAGCAGAGGGTCTTTCATAGCGTCACTGGACTATTAAACTACTAAACATGCATGCATCGTGTCTCAGGAGTTTGTCTACCGAGGCCTGTTTCGGACAAATGAGCCCGGGTTTATGTATGTGTTAATTGCATTAGATGCAGTGTTGCCCATCGTCAATCTTTTGGCGTTGTGCAGTTGAATGTGCGCAGTGCATTCCCTCTCGACCGAGCGGCTGTACACCCTATTCCGATTTACTCCAGAGGCAGGGGCTGTACGCACTTTGCAGATACCACACTGTGCAATGCCATACTAGTAAAATTTGTCCCCGTTTGCAACGGGCTACTTTGCATAGAATCTGCGATTATGATTGTTGGTGCATGTTTTGGTACACTGAGGGCGTTCGTTATTGGTAGAGAGAGTTCCCATAGTCCCATGGTCCGGCTTATTTATTCGGTTGCTGTTTGTCTACAAGGGCTGCGGCGTTGTTTTTTTTTTCCAGGGGGGAGGGCCTTCTGTGCAGGGGGTGGGGGTGTTTGTTCATAACGGGGGGAGGGCCTCTTTGGTCACTGGAATGTGGACAGGCTTGTTGTGGAAAACCAAATTGGAACAAGGAGGGTCACCCTGCAGGTCCATGACATATTCCTCACGGAAAACAATCAAATCCAGACAGATGTTCAACCCCCGAAATTTGGGAGACAAACCGTTGGGCCTCGGACCCCCCCCCCCCCCCCAAGTTCGTGCCGGGGGCGCCTGTGGAAGCATCGCGCTCATTGCACTGGACCTGGTTTCCTGGCAGGCATCACCGAGGCAGGACTCCCGTGACGATTCAAGTGGGGGCCACGGGCCGCTCACGTGCAGTCTCCTGAGCAGCCCAAAGCCCTGGCACGAGGACGTGCAGGAGCTGCTGGCGCCCAAGACGCAGGTGTGCCCCATCGGGGCCACGCAGGTGGGCCTGTTTACCACGCAACCGATGCGGGCAGGGGAGGCCGTGGCGGTCTATGGCAGCGAACTCAGCGCCGTCGACGCGGCGCCGGACCAATTCCAGTGCAACGTGGCCACCAACGTCAAGTCGAGGGCGATCCGGTTCGGGTGCGCGGGGAACGCCGGGCTGCGGTGGGAGCGCCACCAGGGGCAGGAGTACCTGCAGGTGTGATATGAAATGGATGTGGGTTTGGGTCAGACAGCAACGCGAGAGGCAGAGGTAGGGGCAGATACGGACGCGGATGCAGACGCAGACGAAGAGACCCAGGCAGAGGCACAGGCAGAGGCACAGGCAGAGGCACAGGCAGAAGCAGATGCAGAGGGAGATGCGGATGCAGAGGCAGGTTGAGATTCAAGTTCTGCATCAGAATTCAAATTCAGACTACCACTGGGATGCACACATCCGCATCCCGGTTTGATTCCCGAGCCTCCTCCAGTGTCATGCCCTGGGTCCGCATCTGCATGCGCATCAACCCGGGGTGTCGTTGATTGATGCCGCTAGGGCTCTCTGGAAGGAATGCGATCCATCATGTCAACTTTTTCAATGAGGTTGTCAGGTACATTCAATGGAGTTGCAGGTTGGATGAAGACCATGGAGGAGCGTAGTCCCATTTTCTTTTTGTGACCACCCAGGTCACTGATGCTATGCCAATTGAAAAATTGCGTCCGTTGGGGAGGGGCACGCAGTGGCACTTGTGAACTCCGAAGTATGCTGTCAACACGGACGTCCACACAGCATCTCCACACATTACCCGTCCACACAACTGTGCTATCCTGCCCCCGCCCCCTCCCCCGGAAAGGGGCCCAATGTGTTTACCCCCAGCCAACAATTACGCCCCTCGTTCAAGCCGCCTCCCCCGCCCCCCCAGCCCTCCCATCAATCACCCCCCACTCCCCCCAACTTTGGCACACCGCACGGACGGGGCAACAAAAAACCCAAGGGTAAAATGCTGGACATGCTGCGCACCACTGATGCCTGACTCTTGGTGATCTGGAGCCCTCTGATCAGAACCAGCCCTAGTCAGCAGAGGGACAACAATCCCACTCTTCCCTGGTGTAAATACTGTCCCCCCCTGAGGCTTGGGGCAAGCAATGTACACAATGCCCTCCTGAAAACCAGTGCGTGCACGAGGAAGTACCAACCGGCACACCCACCCAGGCTTTATCCCCCTCCCCCCCCCCTTAACGGTCAGCTTGCGCCCTCCCACCCTCTCATCCACTCGGCCGGCGCCCCCCTCCCCCCCCCCATCCCGCGCGCCCCCCTCCCCCCCAGTTTGAACGGATGGTTAGGGCATGGGCTGCATCGGGGCCGGGTCCAGCCAAGCCCCCGTGCCCACCATCCCCAGCCCCTCTGGAGGCCCTCCGTCGCTGAGCGGAATGCCGGGGCTGCATCCGTGACGCCCGTCTCCCGCAGGTGTACGTGCTGCGGGAGGAGGGGCTGCCGGAGGGTGCGGAGGTGGTCCTCGGGCTGGGGGCCGTGGAGGCGCAGTTCATGGAGAGCCCCCAAGGGACGGCCGCTGCCTCCCCCACGCCATTGACGGCGGCGGCCCTGAGCCAACACCAGCAGCTGCTGGGGCCCAGCCCCCCGCGGGCCAAGGCCTGCGGTGCGGCGGTGCAGAGGCTGTCGTGGCCCAGCACCACCGCCTCCCGGCGCTCCGGCACGACGGTCACGCGGGAGGCGCTCCGGTGCGACGAGCCGCCGCACGCGAAGAGGTACGGGAAGGAGCTGCATCCGTTGGCTGGGCTGCCGGCGGTGGCCCAGCAGATGGGCCGCGTGCTGGACACCGTGGCCTGTGGCGGGGGCCATCCGCCCCCGCCCCCGCCCTCCCGCCCCTCGCCCCCCGAACGTCAGACGGCCCCTTCGCAGAAGGTGCGGAAGAGGGCGCCGGCGCAGCGGCGCGCGAAGGAGCCCCTTTCCCCCTCCGCCGCGGGGCCTGTGCCCCGCAGGGCCCGCGCTGAGCCCCGGGGCGCCGAGGCAAAGGGCGCCGCCCCTGCGCCGTCGGCCGCAGCCCCCCGCCCCCCTCCCCCTCCCCCTCGCCGGCACTGCACGGCCCCCCCCGCCACGGCCACTCTGCACGTCCACGACGCATCCGCCGCGCCGCACGCGGGCAGCCCCACCGCAACGCGCAACCGGCGACGGGGCGCACGCGGGGCCCCGCCGCGCAGCAGCTCTGACCCCGGCGCAGCGTGCGGCGATGCGGCCGCCGCACCGCCCCTCCCACCCGCCGCCGCTAAGGCGCAGGGCCGCGGGCCCCCGGGGGGCGCGGGGCATACCGCGGGGCAGTCCGGGCCGCTGCCAGACTTCGAGAAGATGCTGCTCTGGGCCGCGAGTCAACTGGAGGACAAGTTGTGCCACAGCCGCAGCTTCAGTCACGAGTCCGAGGGGCCCGTGCGAAAGCGGAAACTGCTGCCAGTGCCCTGCAGTGCGGAGGGCTGTCCTTAGGGACTCGGATTTCTGACTGAGAGTGGTCCCTGAGGACAGGCCTCGGGGCCAACGGTTACGGGCCAACCGTTGGCAGTCCAGTGCAACGCGCAACCCCAGTCAAACGGTCAAAGGCCAAAGTTTCGTTCATTCAGCACCGACTGCGCCCAAGTGCGGTCAGATGAATGCCGCCGCTCGTTGTCAGGTGCTGGTTTTTTCGGTGAGGCATACCGGAACTTTTTCCCTCCATTCCGGTCCTGCTGAGACGGCCTCCTGCCTGTCTGTAGATATGTCAATCGATATTGTAGATCTGCAATGCAAGAAGCAAGGAACAATGAAAAAAAATGTACATTTCCCTTTTTGTTGTGGGATGAAGCATTGCGACGAAGCATTGGACAAGGGCATTGGACAAGGGCAATGCCGTTGCAAAGGGGGGAGGGCCTCACTTTCGATCGATGAATCTCGATGTGTGATCCCATCCATCCACGTGTCTCATAGGCACGCCCTGAAACAGGTCGATTGGACACCAAATGGCCGCATCGCATGGGGCGAATGAAGGGGCGCTCCGGACAATCCTGCGGTGTGGCAGCCTGATCCATCGGTGTTGGTCAGTGTGGCCCTCCACTTCCGGAGGTACCTGTTGGCTGTGCCCAAATCAGTGTGGGCACTGCGGCAGCAGTAGGACTCTTTCACACAGGTTTCTCGAAGCCCTTCCGGGATCATGTGCTGCCTGTGGGATCCACCTCCTTACTGTGATTATCATGTTCTGTCTCCCTCAATGCTGCGCATCAGTCGCATGGTTCTCTTACAGCCCAACCCATTTGCAATTCTAATCCGCCTGTCATTGAACCACGAAATTGAAGGAAGACATGAGCGAATATTTCATTGGTGTTGGCGTCCGAGGGGATTGGTTGGGGTTATGGTGGGTGCTAATTGGGTCCGTTACGAACCAGCCCCTCCAGTTGCCCCATGTATTATGCTTGCAGGAAGCACCTTGTGGCCCTCCGTGCGTGGAAACCGGCGGAGCGCCAAAACTTTTCAAAATCCATGCCCTCGTTTGCACACAGCCCACTGGCCACTAATACAAGGGGTTGGTCAAAATGGCATAGCGCACAAAGGATGTGCGGTATGCGGACAGTGATCATCGTCGGCCTTGTGTGTCCACAGGCGCAAGTGCCGGTGTTCCTGTTCGCATGCCGCGATTTTCAGGAAGAAATCTGAGATGTCGGGCGGATCTTCCATGTCCAGCACGAACCCCGTGTGAGACGCTGTGTGCATTGGGGGCCTGGGAGGCCTGGCCCAAGCACCCCCCCCCCCCGAATTTCGCGTGCTTTGGGAGTGGCTGTGCGCCCAGGCGCACCCTGCAGCCCCCCCCCCCCCCCCCGCCCCCCCACCTCCTGATTGGACTCCAGTTGCGCATCAAGTCAGCCCCCATATCCTCCCAATCAGCTTGGACTTACGTAAGTTTGATTTCCAAATGCCAGGCCCCAAATACTTTTCGGTTAGAGTTGTCGCACAGCGGTCACCTTGTTTTCGTTCACCCACATCTTGAAACCCGTGCAAACCGGCCCCGCGCGTCTCTTTCTTGCAGCCGGCTCCCCCTCCCCCTGAACCGGGATGGCCATGGCCCTGGGATGAGCTCGCCTTGGATGCTTCATAAGGCAGTGGTGGAGGCTGATAGTGCCTCTGCTGGGAACCAGAGCACCACCATTCTTTGGGTATAGGTCGCCCCAGCACGCCCCCTACCCAGGGCGCCCTCCGCAGCCTCAGGGGGCGAAACACCAACGAAGGTGCCTGAGCTGCACAGAATCGAGAGGGTCTCAACTCGTCATGAGGCCACGCCCCCAAACCCCCCCCAATCCTCGTTGACAGAGGTCTTCTTGGAAGGCATGATATGCCATGCAGTATTCCAGAAATCATGCGCTGTTGTAGACATGGCTGTGCAGCACATGCTGAGCCCACATGGCTTGCGTGATATATATAGTGCAGTGTTCAGCAGCAGCAGGAACCTTAGGTGTGCTGGATGAGGATAAGAGAGAGACATGGCACTTATATGAGAGCAGACCTTGGTCCTTGAGGAAAACTACGATGGTGACAGATGGGGGATTATGCTTTATGTTTGATTATCCGTACCATGAAAAGCCTCAGCAAACCATTCTCAACGTATGGGAACATCTGCCCCATGCGCACACAGTGCACGAGTGACAGGATTGACCGGGCTACATTGCTACAGTCGCAATCTGGATGAAATGGCAGATTTTTGGTTTTCAATTGTACAACTTTGGTGCAGCACTTTGCAATGGTGGGTGTGACCCCCAAGTTGCCACACACCAATGATGACGGTTGCTGTTGCTTGTGCAAGATGAACCCCCTCCTCCCTCCCTTTCCCATATGAAATGCCAATGCCATTATTGTGACCCCACAAATGTTGTATTCTGGTTGCAAATAGATCACTGCCTGGCGAGAACTGTCTGTTGTTGCAACGCATGTGCCCATGCCAATACTGCAGGGCTATTAACAGTGTTGCAAGGCCCATGCAGGCTATAGCGTCCCAGGATATCTTGTGGTATCCTCAAACCTTTTTCCGCCCTAAGCCTGTCGGCTACAGCTCGGTTTCCAGGGGGAGTATTTGTGCTGCGCGCACACACCGCGCGCTACTTTTATGGCAAGTTTACCTGGAACAGACTGAGTTTTGTCCCCTCCCAAAATGGACCACTGAGGGGAGCAAATCCATGTGCCACATGACATCCATTCTTCCCACTGACATTGTAGAATCAAAAGGCCAACACAAACAATGACTTTGATCTTTGTACCACCAATTCATCCCCACATCTAATCGACAGCTGATTGGTTGTCCCAGACGGATAGGTCTCCGTGCATGTGCTGCGTCAGGTCCCCCCCCCCCCCCATCACTGAGGCCTTGTGCCAGCCCCCCCCCCCCCCCATCACTGCTTCATGTGCTTGATACATAGACCTCTGGGGCCCTGTGCACAAGGACTGTGAAGGTCTTGATCACAGAATCATTGCTCTGATGCCCCATTCCTTTTTAGATTTGCATGCAGTCCTGCAAGGCATAATGTCGGAATCCCTTGCAGGTTGCACTCTGTACATATGTAAATTCCCTGGAGCAGCACACAATGCTGCTATGAATGGTTATGTTGTGTGGTTTTGGTCTGCTCCCTGCTGCATGTGCTCTGGAACTTTTTGAACCCCCCCCCCCTGCCCCGCCCCTCACCATGCCGCAGGTTTGTACTAGTTTCGGACAGGGAGGCCAGCCACTCTTTGTGACTCACCCAAAGGTTCATTTCTCTTGGGCTTGACCTTTGGCCACAGGGCCTAGCAAACGATGAGGTTCACAAGAGGCAGTTTCTTGCCCAGCCATTGTTCGCCTTGAAGGTATGATGACCTTGTGTTGCTGCTCTTAAAACCTCTCAGAGCTAGAATGTCCAGGGCTTGGGTCACACTTGGCATGGATACGAAGGAGTTATGATGATAGGCAAGAAGTGTCAGCCACTGTTGTCATCCAAGGGCCTACCACTCAAGTGCTGAGCATCTCATACATGCTGAATTGACACCCATATGAGGTTAGGTCAAGTCATGTCAGGCCAGGCACAAATAGTAGGCTATGTGCAGCTGAATAGTCCCAGGCAGCATTTTACTTGGCTGAACCTTGGTTTTCCATTGCAGATAGCCACTGATCAAAAGAATACGATCCACCGACGAAAGAAGTGCTCACCGAACAAAACATATTTATGCCATTCTGGAAACCCTGGGATGCAACCGCCGTCCGCCGGCCAAGAAAGTGCGTGCAAGAGTGCACAGTGCACCTCAGATGGGTCTTGTTGCCGAGGTGGCACTTCTGATCCGCAAGCACTCCCAATGGTTGGCAATCCTTAACAAACTGAACGTGGAGGTCTGACAGAGGAAATCTTTACCATTGTTTTAGTTGAAATGGTGTTTTTATGTCAAATTAACCACGAATCGGACCGAACAAGAATTCAAGGAAGAGATATCACACAGTCGATAGGTGAAAGCATGACCACCAAGTTGATGGGCATAATTGCTTGAGTGGGAAAGAATGCCAAGGACACTTCCCCTTGGTGTCAACACAAGGCCTGGGGAAAATGGTTTAAATACTATGGAGTATGGGTCATTTGAGCCCCAAACCACCCAAATCCCCATGAAGTTAGGTCAGTTAGTTGTGCTTAAACAAGGTGAGGCATCACGAGTGGCGACACAAGTGGTGAGGCTGGTTGCTGCCAATATGTGTATTCTTTCGAAAGCCCAGGAGAGCATGGAGATGGATGAATATTCTTCCAAAAGCCTGGGGGGCGGGGGGGGCTGCCCTTTGGGGCCGGGAAAGGGTCAGTATTGCATGGCCCTCACTGCCTGGTGGTGCGTGCCACCAGGCAGGCTTTGCCCCCCAACCCCCCAACCCCAACCACAACCCGCTCCTCTGGGGGGCCAGCCAGAATGGGGGGGGGGGAGGTTGTCAGGTGTTGACAGATACGCAGATGGAGAGAAGTGCAAGAGAGACAGTGGGGGGGGGGGGAGGAGGAAGCATGATCACGTTTGCAGAGGAACAGAGACTGAGGGAGGGAGCAGGCTCGCTAATGTGAAACAGAGAGATGCGGTAGGGGGAGAGAGAGAGAGAGAGAGAGACAGAGACAGAGAGAGATAGAGAGAGAGAGAGAGAGAGAGAGAGAGAGACAGAGAGACAGAGAGAGAGAGAGTGAGAGAACACACAAGAGAGACAGATAGATAGAGGGGGACAGTGACAAGTGCATGTGATCTGTCCCACAGCAGCATCAGCTTCTGTACAAGTGTGAGGTACAGGTGAGCTCTGCAATCAACCACCTTCAGCTCCAACTGTACCTGCGTTTTATTTTTATGAATGCGTTCCAATATCAGCTAGCTCCCCAACCCTGCTCAGTTCCAGTGATCAGTGCAGAATCATAAGACAAAATATCTGCCATCAAAGTGTGGGTTCCTCTTTGGATGACTTCTGGTGCCATTAAATAAGCTGTCTCAAAGGAAACGCATCAAAACGTGGTCCTTTCATTAAATCTGGTGCAAACTCTAATTTATTTCATCATTTTGCCATGTGTCACCTGTGCACACTGTGTCAACCACCAAGATGTGTCAGATAAAGAGGAGGGAGACAGTGGTCAGGCCATCCCTTACAGTGAGTTCCCCTGCCCCCCTCGAAGGTACATTCAGTGAGTGAATGTTCTCATTAGGGTTTTAGGTTGTGCACCTGTGCTTCTTACATACTTGCGGGTGGCAGGAGGCCAAAGTATGTGTTTGCATTTAGACTTCACTATGTGTTGTAGCATAGCAGATGATGTTGTTTGTCCTGAAACACTCATGAACATTGGCTGGAATGTCCGGATCGGGACATCATCGTCACAGACCGAACAAAATTGCACCAGGATTGAGTATTAGGACCAAGCTATTGCACACACCCCCCCCCCCCCGCGACACACACACGTGGCAACGTGTTGCACACAATCTGCTGGTGCATGCTGCGCATTCAGGGCATTATGGGACTATTGTCAACCCCAGGTTATCAGGGCCCCAAAAAAATTTTTTGGGCCACCTCAGCAGATTTGGAAAAGGGCATTTTCTGCCTGTCTTTGACCCATACTTGGTGCTGAAATGCACCATTACAAAGTATTTTGGAAATTTGCCGCTGCGGACGGGCCAACCATGGGTATCCATGGTTTGAGAACATGATTTTCATCAGTCTAGATGGTCCCTGGTGAGTATTCGGAACATCATGTTGGACCCCCTGGTGTGCACAGTCTTCCATTCCCTAGTGCCGATGGCCTTTTGAAGCATCAGTGGCAGGTAGTGGTTGGAAATGGTCAACCATGCCACAGTCCACCAACAAGACTATAATAATGTTCAGGGTTGGTATAGGGCTCAGGTGGAGCATTGCTTTGCCCAGCTTTGGCATCAGAACGTCATTCCTGAGGGGTGAAAACGAGGGGTAATGTGGTAATAAGACGACACTGCAAGACGACACTGCCATCTAACGATACGTCTCTTCATCAAGTAGCCCAGGGTCCATGGATCGTGCAGACACCATGGAGACAACATTGAAGGCACAAATGCAGATGGTCAATCTGAACATTGCCTGATTGACCATTGTTTGCTGTGCACATGTGCCACAGCAAACATTTCGCACAGAACAAGAGACCGCACCAATTATGTTGCAAGGACACTGCTTGTGTGAGGGTGGTGGCTTCTCTGTCCCAGATGCAGGTGGTTGAACAGCCTCTTGATGTGTTGCCCTTCTGGACTGCAGTTGATGAGTTGATGACCCATTCCTATTCTCCATCGCGCGAGACGTATCATCAACTGGGGGCCTATGGGACGTATCAGTCTCCGTCCGTCCGAAGCAGCCCAAGCAAAGACCTCCCGCAATGCTTCATGGACCGCACGCGGGTGAATTTCCCTCCGAACATCAGCCAAAACCTTTGCCTGGGTGAAGAGCCCACGCCCCCTCGGATGCGGTACCCCCACAACCCCTTCGACCTGAGCCCGGACACCCTGTCGCGGCTGCGCAACACCCACGCCACCGACGACAGTCTCCAGGCGTTGGAGCGTAGGCACCGGGCCACCAGCTCAGGCCCGAAAAGCGATGCAGCAGTGCAAACGGATGTATTCATTCAGGTTTGCTGGTCTTTCCTTGTACAGAGCTGTACCCTTCCCTGCTACAGTGACAGTAAGCACAGGGATGTGGCTGTTGCTCCGTTTATAATCGCCAAATGCTGGTACTTGACCGCCAACCGCCGGCGGATAATGGCCCAGTCTTTTGTTGATTACTGACTGCGGGTCAAGGTACTGTATTTTCTCCTTACCAATATCACACTTTGGATGGACGTATTGCTGGATGATTTGAAATTTTGCTTTAGTGCCTGGGTGTCTTCTACATGGCGGTGTGCACATTGGTTGGGTCAAGGGAGCATCAACGAGAGGGGTTTTTTTGGGCTTTAACGACCGCCCTGGGCACCACCAGCTAGCCTCATTTTCTCCCCAGGACTCCACGTTCTTCAGTGACTCGTCGGATGAGGTTGCCAGTCTCGCAACGTCGCTTGCTGCCCCGGGCCATATTTCTGCAGTCGCCCCCCGCTACTTTTCGCCCCCTGGCCGCTCTGTCACTCCGGGGCTGCACCACCAGAGCCCAGTCCCCCACACCTCTACCCAGAAATTTCTGCAGCGCACCCCCGCCAGCAAGCCACCCCTCACCCCGATGTACAGCCCCTCCCCCTTTGCACTGCCACAAAGCCCACGCAACATCTCGCCCATTCGCTCGATGGATCCCTATGACACGCCACTACGGCGCACTTCGGCGTACCACGTGTCCCCATCTCCAGCCGTCCCTGCCTCCCCCGAGCTGTCTCGTGTCACTGGATACTCTTTCAGGTGGATTTGCAGTGGTGCGCTCAAAATCGTATCATAGGCAGGCGGCACAGCACAACACAGCACAACAGAATGAAACCGAGCACACCACAGCGGAACACAACGCCACAAAACACAACATAACACAACACAGCATGGCACAACACAACAGGACATGACACGACACTGCACAACACCCCACAACACACCCCACACCACCCCACACCACCCCAACACACCACACCACAGCACACCATACCACACCACACCACGTTCCTGGTGGAGCATATCAGCCTACCAGTTCCGCTCCTTTAGTTGTGCAGCCAGTATGCATGCATGCTCTATTGGCGCCTACCGGATGGGTATTATGGCCAATGAATAGTAGGCCACGGGTGCTTGCACACATACCAAGAGCGTGGACACTGTGGTGACAATGTCCACCACTTGCATGCCCATGCCCTGAATGTGGCATGCCTGGCCCCCAAGGCTGTCATCAACATTGTGGTGCTCCCGTCCCACCAGATCACGGACATCAACACAAGGGTGGATGTTGCCACTCAGGCCGAGCCGCAGGTGGACCTCACGTGGATGCTCCGCCATCCTGATTCATTTGTCCCGCCTGACCGTTTTCAGGACCACTATCGAGTGGCCCCGTCGGACCTGTAGGACTGGCTCCACGAGCAGGCGGCGGTACGCCGCAGGTATGGTATGAGCACCAGCAGGGCAAAAACTACCGGCACGGCCTGGGGCTGCCCTTGGACTGGTTCACGAGTGACCAACGGCGGCACCTCATGGCCCCACCGTGTGCTTGTAGAGCGCTCAGAGCACAGGAATGTATGGCTTTGTGCACCGTGCTTGCTGTGCGGCGACTGCCCGGGGACAGCGCAGCATATCTGGGAGTGCAAAGTGCAGTCCCATGAATGGAGGCCAGCCCGGCAGCGTCTCCATGAGTGCCTGGATGCCCATGTGGGCAGCACCGCTGTAGCAGCAACTGCGGGACCCGGAAGCCCTCGAGAAGTGGGCAGCAGCCACAGCCACGCTGTCCCTACCTACAGTGTGCATGCGACTGGCAGGACTGCATGGTGTGGGAACGGAGTTCATCCAACAGGTACTCAATGAGTCCCTGAAGGTCTGGCTAGCCCACGCCAAAGCACGTACCATCCTTATCAAGGCCCACTCAGGGCCCCAGGGGACGATGGCGTGGACCCTGTAAGGGCTGCAATTGCACCAGCAGTCAGAGAGGCAAGGCGTCCCCAGGGAGGCCTTGAACTACTGTGGCACCCAGTTTGACGGGGGGCCAGGGCCGCACCACAGGTGCATAGGGCTTACTGTTGGATGTTAGGGTCAAGGATCAGGGCCCACTCGTTTTGCATTTTCCTGTGTGCAAGACATCCCCGCCATTGCCTCTTGGTAACATCGCCTTCGGCACACCACACCACACCACACCACACCACACCACACCACACCACACCGCAGCGCCCCCCACCTCACCGCAGGGCACTCCACCGCACCACACCACATCACATCACACAGCCCTGCAGGTGCACTGGAAATGTGATGTTCTGGACTGTGGTGCCTTTGTCTTCTCGCGTGTTCTTCAGGGACATGCAGTCCCCCATTTATGGAGCATCAGGTCCCCCACTGTTGGATCCGCGAACAGCCGCTCCCGAGAGCGGGCGGCATGTAGCCGCCAAGCAGCTGTTCAGCAGCCACGAGCCCTCTGCTGCACCGGAGCAGCCGCATCCGTCTGTCACCATCACGCCCCCTTCGGACGTCACGAATTCAGCGTCCAACAACAGCTCCAGCGCAACGGTCGTACACAATCCCTCTTCCTCCAGTTCAACCGCAACGCCGGCACTCAGCAGCCCCACGGCCTCTGCGACTCCGCAGACCTCCACCGACGGCATGGCGCCCGAGACTGCAGCCCAGGCACTAGCGCTGCAGTCGTCACCCGGCAGCTCCGACCCCCAAATTCGTGAGGGATCCGAGGACACCCTGCAACCATCTGCTGCATCGCAGGTCTGTGGGACGCGCTGAGTCTCTGTGCCATGGCGGTAAGAGGTGGTGAGTCTTGAATTCCCATTTCTTTCGGGTTGGCGAATGTACTGATGCGGGTTTGGTGTGCATGGGGCCTCTGAAGGAAAGGGTCAGCCTTGGTAGGAATCGGAACAGTGGGACAATGACTGCTTCATGCTGTGTGGGTGTGGAGCTGTGCCCTGTAACCCCATGCTCTGTGCTCTATCCAGGGATTGCCGGCAGGGCGCGGTTGCAGGGTTCAAGTGCTGGCTCATACACAGAACCCACAAGGGACGTCGCTCGCTGGAGATACCAGGGCAGTGGCTATGAAGGTTGGAATCCGCTCCCCCCCTCCACCTTCCTTGCAGCCCTTTGCCTGGCGCGGGGAGTGATGTTGCAGGCTCGGTGTTCATTGGTGTCTTGTTTTGGTCATGTGCCTGGGGAAGGGTGGACAGTGTAACTGTGAGACAGGGGACCCAGTTACTGGGGGAATATCTCGGCCCCATGTCGTGTGCCCTATGCTCTGCGTCCTGCCTTGTGCACTGACCTCCCATTTTTTGAAGGAAAAGCCTCACCCGGTGTGCTGCTCAGTTTGGTTGCGTTCGGTGCGGATTCTGGGGTAGAGATGGCTTGGCCCTGGGCCGAGTGAGGCTGTGGGTCATCATCCCACCCCCCTCACTCAGCCTTTATGGCAACCCCCCCCCCCCCCTGGCTCCTTTGCTTGACACAGGGGGTGCCATAAGGAGGGGGGTGGGTCGCATCAGTTGTAGGCGCCCCCCCCGGGGCCTGTGCGCCCGGGGGGGGGGGGGGCAGCGACAACGACACGGGGGGTGGGGGCCTACAGGGCTCGGGTGCCGCGTTGGCGCCCACAGGGCCATCGAGGGCAGAGGGGGCAGACACCTGACTGTGGGCGCCCAGTCTTTCTGTCGCGCTGCGACACCAGGGGTGGGTGGGGGGCGGGGTGGGGGGCGGGCGGCACAGCCAGCCCCTAACCCATAACCCCCTCACCTGACCCGTCGCAAGAGCGGCCAGGACATTAAAAGCCTTCAACCCTCGTTAATAGTACAGCGCGTGCACACACACACACAGACACACGACGTCGACCTCGACGTCAAGTAGCCATGGCCGGGGTGGCAGCAGCAGCACAGATTGCACATGCTCTGAGGTCCTCATTGGGGTCGTCAGGGGTCGAGGTAGAGTTTGCGTCAGATCCAGAGGTCAGGGATCGACCAGTGACCAATGGGAGGAGGGTGGCTAGGGAGCAGAACAGCAGAGTGCGGAGGCGTGCCGCACAGCGACGTGTCTGGTTGTGTCATCAAACCCTTGGGATGGTTGTCGGGCCGTTGAAAGCCTATGCACATTGCTGCTGTCTTGATGTTGACCTCAGAACTACTGCCCTTGGTAGGTACGGTGAGGTACGCAAGAACGCCAGGATCGCTTCGATATGAGTTGCAGCCCCCCCCTTCCCCCCTGACCCCACACACACGTCCTGTCTGCCTCCGAAAGCAGAACTATGCGCACCCCTGTGAAATGTAAAGTATCATTTGCGTCGTTTCATGGCGCATATTTTGGGGCACCCTCCATGCGTCCGCATCGCAGGGCAGCGTGCCCCCTCTCCGCCGTGACGCGCAGTGCCTGATCGACTGCGGGCCCCTCGTCCTCTCCACCGCGCCCATCGACCTCCTGCAGCCCCACATCGTCCAGCACATCTTCAGCCACTTCTGCCAACTGCTGAACGTGTACTACTCTGCGGTGCTGCACGCGCAGTTCGCGCTGGCACCCCCGCCTCCGCCGCTGGGGCTCGCAGCCACCGGGCCCTCCGCCCCCCCGTCGCACCCGAACAGCAATGCCCCGCCGGAGGCCTCCGGTGCGGCCGACGCGTCGCCGCCCGCCGCCGGCCGCGGTCCGTGCCTCTCGCCGGCGCCGGCGCCGTTGATCTACGACGCCGCGATCAACAGCGCCAGTGCCACATCGCCGGCCGGCGCCACCGCTGCGACACAGTCCGAGGCCACCCCGGGCCCGTCGCAGGCGGACACACCCTCAAACGCGGCGCCGACTGCGTCCCCGGCCACGCAGGACCCCTCCTCCTCCTCGCGCCATGAGCCGCTGTCGTCCCTCGCGTACCAGACGCAGTCTCCGGCGTCCGCCTTCACCTTCACGCTGCCGTTCCCGGTGCCGGTCCCTCTCAGCTCGCTGCTGCACCCGGAGGCCCAGCCGCCCCTCGCCGCAGGTCTGCCCCGCCCCCACCGCGTGACTGCAGCCGGTGGTTCCCTGAGCCCCGATCCCTCGACTGCGCCCCGCACAATTTTTGGAAGTGCACACCGCGATGTGGCGGACCTGCGCGCGTGTATGTGGGGGGGTACACGTAGGCCTGTGTGAGCGAAGGCACGTGCCCGTGTGGGTGTGACTTCCATCAGCCTACCCCCTGTGCCCCGTACCCTGTACCCTGTGCCATTCGCCTGCCGCTGGCGGATTTTCTGGAGTCAGTGATTCTTCTGCTTTTGCTCCGACAGCCTCGGCTGAGGAGGGCCGGGGCTACTTGATGCCGGACAGCCCGCCGTCTCACAACGGACAAGATTTGCAACTTGCGCTTGTTTCGATGGGCAGTCAGTTGCCTGCGTCTCATGGCAAACCGACGGGGGTTGCGCGATGCGGGCGGCGCGAAACCTGCCATTCATTTATGAATGGCTGACTTCTAAGAAGAGTGCACAAGTTTATGGTGTCAATCCACTGCGCCCCGGATCAAGTGCGCCGCACGAGCAACACGTGTACAAGACACAAGACGAACAGCAATCACGGCCGGTGTTACTTGGTCATCGCGGGGCAGGCACAAGCGCAGCAGATGCAATGCGATGTCCGAGTTCTGTTTCTGTCTTGGAACCTTCGGGGCAGCGACACCCTGAAAAGGCAGATCGACCCCTCCGATGTGCAGAGTGCGCAGCGCCTTAGAACTGCTTCGATTTTTGGCCCTTCAATCCTGCGTTGATGCCTCCCCTGTTTGTGAGAGGAAAGGGGTGTCTGGGGAGGGCACCCCCCCCCCCCCCCGGAGGTGCTACCACTGATGATCGTCCCGTCTCTGTTTTACCCCCTGCCCCAGGCTGTCGGGGGGGAGGGGGTTTGGGTGGCACGAGTGCACAAAACCGACACGGGCTGGCGCTTAACCAACGGGGCGGTGTTCTGAGCCAACGGCTGTTGGTGGTCGACCGACGCCACGCGGCAGGTACGTGGCAGCATTCGCTGGTCCGCCGGTGCTCTGTTGAGGTCCAGCCGTACCGATGCCCGGCAGGTTTGTCGTTTGCCCTTGCAGTGCGGACAGTGCGGACGCCCCCCCCCCCCCCAACATGGAACACAGATTGCACGCCACGCCCCGACCTCACGCCAGTACAGTGCCTCGGCAATAAAGCCCCGAACCCCCCGCACTGGTCCCCGTGCCTGTCCACAGACTCACAGCAGCAGTCGCCTGGCCACACCAAACCGCCCCCCGGCGCCAGTCCGCACGATCCGGCCCGGCCTCTGCACACGAGCCGCCCTGGGCCCCACATCCCCCTGCACTGCAGTGTGTGCGGCGAGGGGCTCACAGAGACGCCCTGCACCCGGCGCCAGGCCTCCCCGGCGCCACGCGGCGCCGCGCGCTCCGCCACTTCCCCCCGCAACGACTTCTTCAGTCCCCCGCGGGACCGCTACGCCAGTCCACTGCGGGAGGGTGGCCTGGGCCTCAGCCGCAGTTCCCCCGGACACTTCTACCACGTCCGATTCGGAGACGCGTCCCCATCTTCCGCGAGCACGTCCCAGCGACGGCCGATGGCATCCCCGTGTGAGACCACCGATCTTCTCAGGACGATGTTTAGCACCGGGGGCACGCCGGGCAGCAGTGGCAAGCGCAGCAGTGCCCGCCTCTTCCCCTCTCCTTCTTCCAAGGCCTTGGCCTCTATTGTGGTCAGTCAGCACCACCACCGCAACCCAATGCCGTCCATCCTGACGACGGCCTATGGCCTGCACGCTGGCAGCACCCTCGGGCTGCAGCTCGTGGGGACGCAGGCACTGCCTAAACCATTGACCTCCTACAACTACCAGTTACTTAGGTCGACTTACTTGTCTGGTATCAGTGCCATGCACGACTGATCCAATGGCTTTGTGTTCATGAGTGTGCGCACGTGCGCCCGTGTGTGTGCTGAAGAGCTGGTTGTTGGAGAGTGTTGGTTTTGGGTGATTTGTGTGTGTGCGCATGCGTGTGTGTGAGTGTGAGTCTGTGTGTGTGTGTGTGTAGTTCTCATCGTGTGTGTGTGTGTTTGGCTATGTAACTCGGTGAATGAGTGGAGAATATTATGTCGCTATTGTATAACAGTGAGTCCAGACGCACTCACGGTTGCCTGGTTTGCGAGGGTACCACCCTCCCGTACCCAGGGAAAGGGCCAGGGAGTGGTAACTCGACGACCATGGACCCGTCTACGGCCTTCAAACTGCCCTGTGTATGCACATGTGAGCACCTGGCGGACCGAAATTCGGCTCACAACAGATCAGTGGGGGAGGGTGCAGCGCAGCACTGTGGCCTCTTCCGGATCTGCGTCTCTTTGTTGACCCTCTTGCGTGCGAAACCGGCTGCCTGTCCTTGGGCCGCTCCTGCAGTCTTTTGTTGTCGAACCCGATTCACATGGGAGGCTGGCAGTCAATGGATTGGGGACAGCCCCAGCTCTAGTGACATTAGGATGGCTGCATTCCTACGCTTGCTGTGCTTTGAGCACACGCCGAGCCTTGTTAAACCTCGGGAATATCACGTCTCTCAGCCCATGTTTTGCTTTCGGGAAGGACGACTGGCATTCCCTGTCAAACACGTGCATGAGGGTAGCCGATGTTTGCAGCCCATGGATCGGGCAGAGGGGTTAGGGGATGTGGGCTATCGATTGTATTTGTTCAAGTGCCCGTTGCGCGGGAGTGACTGACTTTCATTTCCCGGCGTAATCTACGTATGGATCTGGTGTGCATGAGAGCATGGCCCATGCTTTGCACCGATGCGCCCGGCATCTTTAGTCTGCACCCTGGTACCTCGTGACCCATTGGCCCGGCCCACAACCCTTGCCATACACGTGTAAGTGCCTGCGAAACTCCCCAAAACCTGAAACCCCCAAAGGTCTTCTATTGACGTTGATGCAAAAGCGCAGTGTCCGTCGACACTTTTTCAGACCGTGTCTGTAGACACATTCCCAAACAGTGTCATTTTTGTTGTCCGTGCAGCCAGTCGATAGCCACTCGCAGACGCATGCAAGTGACAGCTGGCCCCCCCGCTCCTGATCGAGGGCTGCATCTCTGCTCTAACCAGTGACCCAAATGCCATTTTCAACGCTGAAGCACCGCAACACTACAGTCTGTCATTGGTATCCGCAGCTTGCCCTGCTGACATTTCATGGGTGTTGTCTGCTGCTACCCCCGCTCCAAGTTTGGTCCTCATCCGTCCATGCATGTCAGATGTGTTTAGGCCGGGTTGGCGTGTGGTCTTTGGATCAGCAGCTTCTGACAGGGCGCTGCACATACCGTACCTGCGTACCTGCACATACAAGGGGGTGGCGCAACGAAACAACAAACACCATAAAGGTGCTACCAGAATCGGCAGAAACACTTAAATCGCGAATTTGTAATACAAAATTGCGAAGTAGAGCATCAGATTGCACATATCTGTAACGTGGCCGATGGCAGCCACAAAGTGGGATTCCTGCTGCACGGTTCACAACGCGGTGCGCGCGGTGCGTGTGCTTCCCTCTTACTCAGTCACCACCTCTGTTTAATGTCTGGCCTACAATCATTTTCCACGGCGTGACCCCATTGTGGGGGTCTCAGCGAGACGATCAGCCCCCCCTCTTGCGAGACGCCCTTTGTCAGAGCAACAGTTGGTGTTGGTTCCGCAATTTTTGGAAGTGTGGAATTTGGCGGTTCCTTCTCTGGTGGTCCATGAAGATCAAGTTTTTTCTGTGATGATTTTTCAGTATTTGCGTACGGGGTGCCATTTTGGTGAAATAATTGTGCACTGTTGGAATTTCCCTTTGTTGAAGCTCCAACACTCGAGGACCCCCTTCTTCTTCCTTTGGAGGGAGGAAAAAAAGCCACTAGGTTAGCTGTATTGAGGTCATCAACCAACACCCACAGTTGTCACCACGATCGCGTCTTGGGTCACAAAAACCACCCCACCCACAAATACAAAAATGCAAACTGAGTGCAGCAACAGTCCCGGCTTGAGGGGCTGAGGGGTTTAAAACCTGGCATGGGGCCACCCACAACCACAATCATGACCCTAGCCCGCTCACAACCACAACCATGACCATCACAACAGCCACGACCATGACCTTGATCACGATCGCCACTAATTCCACAACTATGGGGGAGTGTCACCATGCCAAGCACACACTGGACACCTTTTTTTCGCTGTTCTGTCCCCCACCAACGCTGTCTAGGGTCCTGTCCAACACTTTCTTGCCTTGGGGACCCTCATATGGTGGGGTTTATGTAGCCATGGGACGGGACGTGGGGATGGGGGCCTCACGGCCCCAAGGCACCACCTGTGAACATTTTTGTTCCGCGCGGCATTTTGCACTGGAGCTGTTGCGGCTTTCCTACTTCATGTGCTGAGGACACTGGAGCAACTCCGTGGGTGACAACCATCAGTTTCTGACCAAGGCGCACTGCCTGTAGAGGCCGTATTTTTGTGGCACCGGGTTTGGGTCTCTGGGTCATGACGCTTGATCTGCATTGGTCGTGTGGGTTTGGAACAGGGCTCAAGTCGACGGTCTGCATCCAGCCATTAGGAAGGATTGCACCAGAAACATGGCCTGTGATGGCGACACAATTTCAGTTGGTTGCGCACACGCGACGCTCTGAGGCTGTCCAAGTGACCCAGCCACAAAGAGACCGCAATGTTTTGGGGCATGGGCACAGCGTGGGCAAGGGGTTGTGGCACACACCCTCAGGCCTGGGGGCACTTGAAGGGTTCCGTGAAAGTGGAGGGTTGTCTACGGCGCAAGGGCGTTGGGGAGGACACAAGCCAAACAAGTGCAACAACAGGGCGTACAGATGACAGCAAGCCACCAAATCACTCCCCAGACGGCGTCTCATTCTCATGGTGTGCGAGAGGTGACCCCAAAATGAGGAAAGTGTGACTCCAAATTGTGACCCCCCCAAAAAAGGAAACTCGACCGCGCGAGGCACATTCACGCGCACTGTGTCACCCTTTGTCGAGATCCAACTGCTTCGAGGGACCACGTTCATTGCACAGCGGTTCAGCGATAAGGCCCACAGAACGCCCAATACGCCTTCTCTTTTTGCGTTTTCAGTGCATTGATTGCAACCTCTTTTTTGGGATGATTCTGTACCAACAGTCTTCAGGACAGCCTGCTGCCTACCCGGTTGGCGGCAGCAGTACCGGCCCTGTGTATCGGTCTGTTGTGCCCAACACCCAGCTGCCCCAGTTGCCTCAAGCCCCAACTGACACTTTCATGAGAAGGGATTTGAGTATGCCGCTCGTGGCTGCCCCGGGGCAATGGGTGGCCGCCCCAAGTGCCTACCCCGTTGGGAGTTCTTCCGTGGGATATGTTCATGACTCTGCGGCAATGCCTGCGCCCTTGGCTCCGGAACACAAGCAGCCTCTCAGCAGTGACCTCCTGCCCGATGCCGCAACGCACGCCGCATCTACATCTACATCTACGGACAGTGGCCGTACGAAGCCCTTGGTGCCCCCGATACCAGCGGTGCCTACCGCATTCAACTCCAGCAGGTCCTACCAGACGCCCCGGATACGCTGCGGTGATGATGACGCCTCTCCGCCCTGGCAAGACACCAGGATTCTCTTCATTGACGCCGAAACGGCAGCTAAGGTCCCGAAACTCGACCTCACCGCGGCCTGCAACGGCAGCGCCACGACCGCACTGCGGCTCCTCAACGCGCTCGGGGAGGTGTGGCCATACAGCTACGCCACCATGTTCAGCCAGCACAAGCAGCACTGGCTCCTGCTGGTCCGCTCCGCCATCCAATTTCCCGAGGCACTGGACACCCTCGACAGCCCTGCCCTCATGATGTCCCCGCGCTGGGCCACCGGCTCCGGCATTGCGGACAGTCTCCCCTCGTCGCCACTGTCCTCCAACCGCAGGGCCTCGTCGTCGGGTCTGACGCCATCCCCATTGTCCAGCGCGCGGTCTTCGCTCTCGGACGGCGCGGAGAGCGAGGCCCTCCCGCAGCCCTCGAAGGCACCGCTCGATGACGCGCCTGAGCCCCAGGAGAGCGAACAGGAGTCGTGGTCCTGCGTGCGGGCGACATACATTACCGCGTCGAATGCAGCCAAACTCTGGAGGTACGACGTCACGAATGCGGCGGACCGCAGTGCCGCGGCCGCATGCGTGCTACTGAACCAGCTGGGCAGGTCGTGGCCTCATCGCTATGCTGTCGTGTACAGCAGCTTCAGCGAGGCGTGGTGGCTCCTGCTGCACGTCAGTACACCACCCGAGCTGTCCACCGCCAAAGCCGCGATGGAAGCCCATCTCAGCCTCAGCGACGGCACATCAATTCAAGGTTTCAGCCGAAGCCCCAGTTTAGACCCAGCGGCGCTGTCTTGTTTCGTCATGTTGCCATGCTCGCCGCCTCCAACCCCCACCCACCTGACCCACGCCTCCCTCTGTTAAAGCAGTCGGCTCACAGCCGCCGCAGTAGCACAGACACGTCCTTGCGTCCCTGAAGGACGTGTGAGTTTTTTTTTGTCAAGCAAAATCTACACCGGCCGGTGGTTGGGGGTGAGTGGCGCTTGTCAGTGGCCAAGTGCCTGCAGGTGGCGCATCGAATATCATGAGACAAACCTGGGGTTCGGGAGGAGTGTGCTCTGATGTGTTGACTCTGCGCTTGAGGCACCGGAGGGGCTCCGCCACTCGCAAGTGTTGTTGCCTGCCGGAGTTATGCATGTGTTGTACCCTGCGGGAGGCATGCGCAGGGCTGGGGGGTGAGCGCCCAGCACCCTTAACGCTGTTGCAGAGCCCAGTGCAACGCCTGGGAAGGGGTTGAGGAGCGTCTCGCTGAAGGAGAAGTTGATGCAGCGGGTGCTCGGGCAAGAGTCGGCCGTTGGCGAGGTCGTGCGGCAGATTCAGCGGCAGGAAGAGGGGTCGCGGTTGGGCAACCGCCCTGTGACGATGCTGTTCATTGGGTGCCCGGGCACTGGGAAGATGCATTTGGCGAAAGAGCTGACCAGACACCTGAACGAAGGGGTTGTGGATCCGAAGGCCAGTCTCATCCGGTTGGACATGTCGCGGTACAGCCAGGTCGATGAGGTATGATTCTCGGCTGTGCAGAATCTCCTTTGGGGCTTGCACTCCTACAGCCCCACAGTCCCCCAAGCCCCCCAGCCTCACAGTCTTGATGCCCCACCCCCCCCCCCCCCCCTCCGGTGGTGCCCTATGCCGGGCGGCACCCTCCAACATTTGGTTGCTGGCCAGACTTGAGGGTGCAGCCAGTGAGGAGGCCACGCCCCACACAGTGGCCTGCAGCATGCGCCGTCCTGAACACGGCACCAGGCGAGAACAACTGCGGTGCCTGCGGTTAGCGGCGCGAGGGACGGGAGCACCAGAGGAAGGGGGATGGGTGGGCAAGGGGTGGGAGACAGAGCTGCCAACCCCCCCCCCCCCCTTGGGTGCACCAGCCGGCCCTGTGTCGATGCCGGCTACTGCCCCGACCCCGGGCCCTTAACGGGGAACGTGAGGGGCAGGCGATGCGCCGCCCCGAGACCGCAGGGCATACCATACCATACCATACCCCCCCCCCCTCCCTCACAACGCATGCGAACACAAAGCTATTGCAGCTTGAAAGTGATTTCCCCCCCCTCCCTCCCTTTGTTGCAGTGCAGATTGCAGTACTGTGTGACACAGATGATCTGCAGTAGGACAACACCCATTGGTAGGCCTGCTGGTGCTGATGGAATGCCAGTTTGCATGGCCCTCTCCGAACATTACCCATTGTGCCCAGGGCCCCCCAGTCCCACAGCCCCCCAGTCCTACAGCCAAGCATCACAGTGCTGCAGCGCAATCGTACAGCTCCACATGGGCGGGGTGCGTGTGGGTAGGTACCTTCTAGGTGTCACGCATCTCCTTCCTGCGAACCCCCCCCCCCCCAATTGTATATCAGTTGTGCTGCTGCCTCGAAGCAGTAGTGCCCATTTTATGTAGTTCAAGACAGCGCATCGGGTAGATTTCAATATCTGGGACATGTGAACCAACGATTGCATGCAGCTGTCAGGGGCATTCAGTCGATCATTACTGAGAAAAATCGGACCATTGTAGAGGACAGGCTTTCCTTTTTTTTTAAAGTTGTTTGTTTCTATCCGGTTGGCCCTGCGTCACCAACCAACGTTTGACTGCCAATAATTATTGGACAGCCAATCGATGGTGGACAACGCTTACTGCAGTCGACACCGCTTGTCGGTGGCCCGCCAAACGTCATGTCCGCCCGCCAACGTCTGACCAGTATCCCTGTCAGGTGCTTGTGGCCCATCCTGACGACTTCCGGGCGTCAACAGGTGATGGCTGCTGCATACCCCATCGGAACATGTGCATTGGCTGTGCGTTCGGCCGTGACGACGCGGCATTCGAAGGACCAAGAGGCAGCCCCCGCTCACCGGTCCACATGACATTTGACCCTCGTGTCCTTGCTTTTGGGTGGGTCTCCCTTTATCCCCCCCCCCCATTTCGCTTTGTGATGGGGCCTCAGGGTCCGCAGTCCCCCAGCCCGTGTACCAAACTGCTTAATACCCCCTGGCCTGTGGCACAGTGGCTGGGAATGCAGCGCACCACTGGTGAGTGAGAGGGGGAGGGCGGGAGGGATTCGACAACCTGAGGTTAGCAGTGACGTCATAGACTCCAGGAGAAGGGGCGCAAAGAGAGGATTCATGTGGGCACCTGACGTTGTCTTTTACTTGTATTTCACGCTCAATGTGATGCTGCATTGAGATGCAGCTTGAAGCCCAAGGTTTGTGTGGAGCACACCGCAGAGAACCGGTTTGCCGGTTGCACTTTGGTGTTGTTGTGGCCATTCTGCGCACCAGCTTCACTTTTACCTTCTGGTTCGGGGCCCACCACATCGCCGTGCCTGGAATCAAGGGGCCGAAGGAAACAAGCGGCAATTATGAGCAGTGGGACAGACATTTCACTCTCAAACCCCCCCACCCCCCCTTTCCCCAGCCCCTCAGCTGACCTCGACCAAGTAGGTCATAAAGAAGACATGGCAATGGACATCTGTTGACCACCGCTCTGCGCATGACGTACGGTGCTCGATTGGGAACGGCGTGTCTATGGACCGTCTTGATTTGGGGCCTTGGCGTACCCTGGGCAAGAGCGCGGCCGGTGCATGCATCATCAGGCCACCGCATGTTCACATCAGGTGTACAGCTTCATCGGTGGTCAGCACAGCCCCCGTGACCAGCTGCTGCAGCAGCTCAAGGCGTGTCCGACTGCGGTGGTATTCTTTGATCACATGGACAAGGCTCATGCAGACGTGTGGAGTTGCCTCCTGCAGGCCTTCAGTGACGGGTGGCTGATTGATGGGAAAGGCGACATGATTGACTGCAGCCATGCAACCTTCATCCTCGGCGCCCATTTCCTGCCAGTGCAGGTGCATGTAAGGGAGGGCACAGGCTCGACTCCATGAGCGAGTGAAATGGGGCACTGTCGTGCACCTCCTTTTGGAGGGGAAGGGTTCACCAGCGCGTCTCATACTGCATGGTGTGCCCATGAGCCATGCAACAAGGAGGCATGCCCCCAGCTAGACTCGCGTACGCCAATACTGAAAATGTGGTGGAGTCATGGGGGGACTTAAGGCTCAGACCTGACCCCCCCCCCCCCCTCCCCCACCCCCCAGGAGGTCCAAAACGTTGAGGAGGTCCAGACCACATTTGGCCCCAACTTGGCGCCAAAGGCGCCGGAAATTTTTTTTGTAGCATGCAGTGGAGGGTTAAATTTCGTTTTTACCCCAATTTCGTTTTTACTCCATGTGCGTACACTCAAAAATTACGTACGCTCAGAATTTCATGGGAAATCCAAATCTGTATGCAAAACGTGAAATTTTTCTGATCACTGACCTCACCCATCCAGCCCCCAAACCTGGCTGCTGGGACCGGACCCTCCAGGGGGTGATTTACCTGGGACTCCAGCTCAGCGGCCCCCTGGGCCCCTTAAGGACCCCCCCCCCCCTCCACAGGAAAAGGGCGCGGTCACTTGGGTGGTGTGCCCTCTGCCCCCCCCCCCCCCGGCTTCCGTGGACAGTAGCACCGCCACTCGGGTGAACAACCCGGGCAGGCCCCGGGGCAGGGCAGCGCTTAGTGGGGCCCAGGGCCCCTCCAACCGCTCAGCCAATCCACCGTGGGGCGCCACCCAGCCGTGAGCAGCACCACCTGTGCCAATGCAATCAAGGAGTGCGGACGGCCCCCAGTCAAGTGCAAGGCTTAGCTGCCCCCGTGCCCCAGGGAGTTATCGGGTGGCCAGCGGCATGTCAGTTGACCTGTAGGAGGCGTGTCCAGGCCAACTACTCCCCCGGCGGGCTTCGTGTCAGGCGCCCACTGCCTCCCTGCCGGCGCCTGGACCACCAGGCGACAAACCACCCCCCCCCCCCCCCCCGACCCAAAGGCACCCCAGCAGCGCGCACGCCACACACACAGGCACGGCGGTATATCCATCCCCGATATACCACCGCGAGGCATGTCGGGTTTTCACTTCTGGGGGGGGGGGTCAATAGAGCCCCCCAAAACTGGGGGGGCGGGCAGACCGTATCTTAGCAGCAGGTCTCACGAGGGACGTTGTTGGGACGCGAATGGAGGTACAAGCGCTGTGGCTGATGCGTGGCACATGATCTTTGACCCGAAAGCGTAGGGGGGGGAGGAGGGTCACTCTTCGGAGGGGGATGGGTGGGGGAAACAATTTGTTGCCTCCTGAAGGGGGGGCGACGGGAGGAACCCCTTTTTAAGGGAGGCAGGGGTTGAGCAAACGGGCTCGAAACTGCAAATCTTAGCTTACCCTGTGCCTTCACTCCAGGAGTTTCCAGTGTTGGGGCCAATGCCTTAGAACCCCAGTAAAACGCAGCGCGCGTACAAAAACTGCCATTTGATCATAGAATACCCTGCGACAGTTGCCCACAACCGTCAAGTGGTCATCGGTTGACCATCAACGTTTGGTGGTTGGCGGTCAACCGTTGGCGATTGGGGATTATTTTGGACTACGGACGCCGGAGAGGAATCCTTGCGTTTGACCGCCCCGTCAGCACGCGACGGGCGGGGGTTGTTTGGGCGGTCCATGGGTTCAACCCTTCAGACCTCCTCAACGTAGCACTCAGTGCGAAGCCAGGATTTGCCGGCTTAGCCTTGGGTCGGGACCTTGAACTACTGAGGTACTCGGGCACCTACCGGCAATTGGGTGCTAATGGCCAGCAGTTGGCAAATCACCGTCTGCATTTGGCGGTCCCAGACTTTCTTTTAGGGAAAAAAAAACCTCACGTCCTCTCAGGAAACCCCTTCATTCTGCCTCCTCGAAGCCCAGTCCAACTATTGGCACCAGCCCTGCAGGTCAGTTAATACAAGGTGATTCCACCCAAGGTTCCACCTACACCTTCGCTTTTCTCACCTTAATCAGCCCCCCTCTCCCCTCCCGAGTGCCTAGCGTGGGACTGTTCGGACAGAGTGAATCATGAAGGTGGTACGCAGGCAGGCGTGGCTGGAGCTAAGTGGGCGTCCACATTGACCGTTGACCCCCCCCCCCCCAAGGAAAACGCAAGACATTGCCTCTATAAATGCTCGCCATCCCCCATTTACCCTTTTGGTGTGTAGTTTTCCTGTGAAAGGCGGCCCTGTGGAGTCCCAAATTCGCCGCTCACTCACTGATGCACACAGTACTGTCCCTGCACCCCTTGCTCCCTTTCCCCTCAGTCACCCGAGCAGCCATCAAGGCTAGAGCCCTACATGCAGATGCTGCAGCAGGTCTTCAGGCGGGAGGATGTGCTGGCACACCTGGATGCGACTGTTCTCTTCGTACCGTTTACCCGTGAGGTGCAGCAGCAAGTTCTTCGGCAGGCACTGGAAAAGACACAACACTCTGCCAGAGAGTCAGACAGGTGGTGGATGCATGCAACATACGTACATTGCATTGCATTGCGTTGCGTTGCATAGCACCACAGTACAGCGCAGTACAGTGCGGTACAGGGCAGTACAGCACAATGCAGTGCAGTACGGTACAGTAAGTACATTACAGTACAGTACGGTACCGTACCGTAATACACTGTACCAGACAGCGCGGTGCTGTACTGTGCTGTGCTGTACTGTGCTGTACTTTACAGTATGGTCAGTGCCATAAATCCATACCAGGGGGGGGGGGGGTGGCCGGGCCGGGTCCTTGTGTGCGACCTTCCCCCCCAGCCCCCCCCCCCCCCCCGGGTTTTGAAAGATAGTGGTGCCGGGTCGGCCACCAACAAGTGTCTCTAGAGAAAACTGTCCGGCGCCAAAGGAGTAGAGAATTCATATTTGTGTTAAAACAACAAGAAAAAAATTTGACCTTAAGGAGGGATACAGGAGGGCTGCAAGCCCTAACAGCAACCCTAATCAAGACTGAATATTGGGACCGAGCTGGTGGGGGAGGTAACATCAGCTATGACTGGTGAGGGACATCAAGAATGATTCACACATTGATGGCTCTTGACAAAGTGAAATCAGCTTGCAAGTCAACCCCATCACAACAAGGCCCACTTTCAAGGCTTTTTGGACTTCGGAGGGGCCCAAATGCCCCAAAATGGGCTCAAAAAGGGCTCATTTCACCCGTTTGTGCACCCCAAATGGTCTAGGATGAGGTTTGGAAAAATGTGCTTTTGACCCATTTTTGACCCATTTTTGGTCCCAAAACAGCCCATTTTCAAAGCATTTTGGGATTTTCGGAGGACCAAAATGGGCCACCACCACCTCAAAACGGTCCAAAAACAGTTGTTTTAGCGTCTCACATGGTCTAGGATCATTTTTGAGCAAAGTCATCTTTTTGCCCCTACTGGACCCTGTTGACCCATTTGGGCACCCACCTGTTTGGGCTTGAGCTTGCAGCTTGCCGCAGCCTAGTGGCTAGGTATTGGGGTCTAGGTGTCCGTTTGGGCAATTTTGAGGGGGTGGAAACCACAAAAAGTGGGGGGTTGCGGGTGGAGTAGGTGCCCTCGGAATCGCATTTTGAGCCATGTAGCCAAAGATATGGCCTATTCTTGGTTTGTGGGTGTCGGCATTTGAAGCTTCTGGGGGCCTTTTTGGGCGGCTTCCGGGGCATATCATGGAGTTAGAGGGCCGCAAAGAGCTCGTTGACACGGGGAAGTCAAGCCGCACGTGCAGTGTACCCACCGTTTCCCTTCGTTTGGCCGTTTGGAATGTGTTCTAGGGCTTTTTTGGCCCAAAAATGGCTGTCTTTGGCCCTAAACTGCAGTTTCTGAAACTGAGGTCTGCCACTTGCGAATCCCGTTCACGGCCGCCACCGTTGAGTTTCTTGCTCAAACTTTGTGTGATTGTACTTCACACCCATAGGTATCATCCACCAAATTTTCCCCCGAATCCGAAGCACCACGACGGAGTTCTGATTTTTTCCCCATTTCGCGCGTACTGCTTGCTTGCTTGCTGCTTGCTGCTTGCTTGCTTGCTGCTTGCTGCTTGCTACTTGCTTGCTGCTAAACCTGGTAGGTCCACCCTAGACACTAAAAAGGGTTATAAAACCAAGACTGGTTCCACCAGCTCGGTAACCCTAATCAAGACTGAATATTGGGACCGAGCTGGTGGGGGAGGGAACATTAGATATGAATGGTGAGGGACATCAAGAATGATTCACACATTGATGGCTCTTGACAAAGTGAAATGCACCTGAACCCCATCACCACGAGGCCCACTTTCAAGGCTTTTTGGACTTCTCAGGGGCCAAAATGCCCCAAAATGGGATCCAAACGGGTTCATTTCACCCTTTTGTGCACCCCAAATGGTCTAGGATGAGGTTTGGAAAAATGTGTTTTTGACCCATTTTTGACCCATTTTTGGTCCCAAAACAGCCCATTTTCAAGGCATTTTGGGATTTTTGGAGGACCCAAATGGGCCACCACAAGCTCAAAACGGTCCAAAAACACTTGTTTTAGCGTCGCACATGGTCTAGGATCATTTTTGCGGAAAGTCATATTTTTACCCCTTTCGGACCCTGTTGACCCATTTGGGTACCCACCTGTTTGGGCTTGAGCTTGCAGCTTGCCACAGCCTAGTGGGCCTAGTTATTGGGGTCTAGGCGTCCGTTTGGGCAATTCTGAGGGGGTGGAAACCACAAAACGTGGGGGGTTGCGGGTGGAGTAGGTGCCCTCGGAATCGCATTTTGAGCCATGTAGCCAAAGATATGGCCTATTATTGGTTTGTGGCTATCGGCAGTTGGAGCTTCTGGGGACCTTTTTGGGCCGCTTCCGCGGCATATCATGGAGTTAGAGGGCCGCAAAGAGCTCGTTGACACGGGGAAGTCAAGCCGCACGTGGAGTGTACCCACCGTTTCCCTTCGTTTGGCCGTTTTGAATGTGTTCCAGGGCTTTTTTGGCCCAAAAATGGCTGTTTTTGGCCCTAAACTGCAGTTTCTGAAACTGAGGTCCGCCACTTGCGAATCCCGTTCACGGCCGCCACCGTTGAGTTTCTTGCTCAAATTTTGTGTGATTGTACTTCACACCCATAGGTATCATCCACCAAAATTTCACCCGAATCTGAAGCACCAGGACGGAAATCTGATTTTTACCCATTTCGCGCGTGCTGCTGCTTGCTGCTTGCTGCTGCTTGCTGCTGCTGCTGCTAAACCTGGTAGGTCCACCCTAGACACTAAAAAGGGTTATAAAACCAAGACTGGTTCCACCAGCTCGGTGACCCTAACCCTAACCCTATCCCTGGGGCTAATCAAGACTGAATATCGGGACCGAGCTGGTGGGGGAGGGAACATTAGATATGAATGGTGAGGGACATCAAGAATGAATCACACATTGATGGTTCTTGACAAAGTGGAATCGGCTTGCAAGTGAACCCCATCACCACGAGGCCCACTTTCAAGGCTTTTTGGACTTCTGAGGGCCCAAAATACCCCAAAATGGGCTCAAAATGGGCTCCTTTCACCCGTTTGTGCACCCCAAATGGTCTGGGATGAGTTTTGGAAAAATGCGTTTATGACCCATTTTTTACCCATTTTTGGTCCCAAAACAGCCCATTTCCAAGGCATTTTGGGATTTTCGGAGGACCAAAATGGGCCACCACCACCTCAAAACGGTCCAAAAACACTTGTTTTAGCGTCGCACATGGTGTAGGATCATTTTTGAGAAAAGTCATCTTTTTGCCCCTACTGGACCTTGTTGACCCATTTGGGCACCCACCTGTTTGGGCTTGAGCTCGCAGCTTGCCGCAACCTAGTGGGCCTAGGTATGGGGGTCTAGACATCCATTTGGGCAATTCTGAGGGGTGGAAACCACAAAAAGTGGGGGGTTGCGGGTGGAGTAGGTGCCCTCGGAATCGCATTTTGAGCCATGTAGCCAAAGATATGGCCTATTCTTGGTTTGTGGGTGTCGGCATTTGGAGCTTCTGGGGGCCTTTTTGGGCCGTTTCCACGACATATCATGGAGTTAGAGGGCCGCAAAGAGCTCGTTGACATGGAGAAGTCAAGCCGCACGTGGAGTGTACCCACAGTTTCCCTTCGTTTGACTGTATTGAATGTGTTCCAATGCTTTTTAAGCCCAAAAATGGCTGTTTTTGGCCCTAAACTGCAGTTTTTGAAACTGAGGTCCGCCACTTGCGAATCCCGTTCCCGGCCGCCACCGTTGAGTTTCTTGCTCAAACTTTGTGTGATTGTACTTCACACCCATAGGTATCATCCACCAAATTTTCCCCCGAATCCGAAGCACCAGGGCGGAAATCTGATTTTTACCCATTTCGCGCGTGCTGCTTGCTTGCTGCTTGCTGCTTGCTTGCTGCTTGCTTGCTAAACCTGGTAGGTCCACCCTAGACACTAAAAAGGGTTATAAAACCAAGACTGGTTCCACCAGCTCGGTGACCCTAACCCTAACCCTGGCCATTGGGCTAATCAAGACTGAATATTGGGACCGAGCTGGTGGGGGAGGGAACATCAGCTATGACTGGTGAGGGACATCAAGAATGATTCACACATTGATGGCTGATGACAAAGTGAAATCAGCATGCACGTGAACCCCATCACCACGAGGCCCACTTTCAAGGCTTTTTGGACTTCGGAGGGGCCAAAATGCCCCAAAATGGGCTCATTTCACCCGTTGGTGCACCCCAAATGGTCTAGGATGAGGTTTGGAAAAATGTGTTTTTGACCCATTTTTGACCCATTTTTGACCCATTTTTGGTCCCAAAACAGCCCATTTTCAAGGCATTTTGGGATTTTCGGAGGACCAAAATGGGCCACCACAAGCTCAAAACGGTCCAAAAACACTTGTTTTAGCGTCGCACATGGTCTAGGATCATTTTTGAGAAAAGTCATCTTTTTGCCCCTACTGGACCCTGTTGACCCATTTGGGCACCCACCTGTTTGGGCTTGAGCTTGCAGCTTGCCGCAGCCTAGTGGGCCTAGGTATTGGGGTCTAGGCGTCCGTTTGGGCAATTCTGAGGGGTGGAAACCACAAAACGTTGGGGGTTGCGGGTGGAGTAGGTGCCCTCGGAATCGCATTTTGAGCCATGTAGCCAAAGATATGGCCTATTCTTGGTTTGTGGCTGTCGGCATTTGGAGCTTCTGGGGGCCTTTTTGGGCCGTTTCCGGGACGTATCATGAAGTTAGAGGGCTGCAAAGAGCTCGTTGACACGGGAAAGTCAAGCCGCACGTGCAGTGTACCCACCGTTTCCCTTCGTTTGGCCGTTTTGAATGTGTTCTAGGGCTTTTTTGGCCCAAAAATGGCTGTTTTTGGCCCTAAACTGCAGTTTTTGAAACTGAGGTCCGCCACTTGCGAACCCCGTTCCCGGCCGCCACCGTTGAGTTTCTTGCTCAAACTTTGTGTGATTGTACTTCACACCCATAGGTATCATCCACCAAAATTTCACCTGAATCCGAAGCACCACGACGGAGTTCTGATTTTTCCCCATTTCGCGCGTGCTGCTTGCTTGCTTGCTGCTTGCTGCTTGCTTGCTTGCTGCTTGCTGCTTGCTGCTTGCTTGCTGCTAAACCTGGTAGGTCCACCCTAGACACTAAAAAGGGTTATAAAACCAAGACTGGTTCCACCAGCTCGGTAACCCGAATCAAGACTGAATATTGGGACCGAGCTGGTGGGGGAGGGAACATCAGCTATGACTGGTGAGGGACATCAAGAATGATTCACACATTGATGGTTCTTGACAAAGTGGAATCAGCTTGCAAGTGAACCCCATCACCACAAGGCCCACTTTCAAGGCTTTTTGGACTTCTGAGGGGCCAAAATGCCCCAAAATGGGCTCAAAATGGGCTCATTTCACCCGTTTGTGCACCCCAAATGGTCTAGGATGAGGTTTGGAAAAATGCATTTTTGACCCATTTTTGGTCCCAAAACAACCCATTTTCAAGGCATTTTGGAATTTTCGGAGGACCAAAATGGGCCACCACCACCTCAAAACGGTCCAAAAACACTTGTTTTAGCGTCGCACATGGTCTAGGATCATTTTTGAGAAAAGTCATCTTTTTGCCCCTACTGGACCCTGTTGACCCATTTGGGCACCCACCTGTTTGGGCTTGAGCTTGCAGCTTGCCGCAGCTTACTGGGGCTACGTATGGGGGTCTAGGCGTCCGTTTGGGCAATTCTGAGGGGTGGAAACCACAAAAAGTGGGGGGTTGCGGGTGGAGTAGGTGCCCTCGGAATCGCATTTTGAGCCATGTAGCCCAAGATATGGCCTATTCTTCGTTTGTGGCTCTCGGCATTTGAAGCTTCTGGGGGCCTTTTTGGGCCGTTTCCGGGACATATAATAGAGTTAGAGGGCTGCAAAGAGCTCGTTGACACGGGGAAGTCAAGCCGCACGTGAAGTGTACCCACCGTTTCCCTTCGTATGGCCGTTTTGAATTTGTTCCAGGGCTTTTTTGGCCCAAAAATGGCTGTTTTTGGCCCTAAATTGCAATTTTTGAAACTGAGGTCCGCCACTTGCGAATCCCGTTCCCTGCCACCACCGTTGAGTTTCTTGCTCAAACTTTGTGTGATTGTACTTCACACCCATAGGTATCATCCACCAAAATTTCACCCGAATATGAAGCACCACGACGGAGTTCTGATTTTTACCCATTTCGCGCGTGCTGCTGTTTGCTGCTTGCTGCTGCTTGCTGCTGCTTGCTGCCGCTGCTGCTAAACCTGGTAGGTCCACCCTAGACACTAAAAAGGGTTATAAAACCAAGACTGGTTCCACCAGCTCGGCGACCCTAGCCCTAACCCTATCCCTGGTGCTAATCAAGACTGAATATTGGGACCGAGCTGGTGGGGGAGGGAACATTAGATATGAATGGTGAGGGACATCAAGAATGATTCACACATTGATGGCTCTTGACAAAGTGAAATGCACCTGAACCCCATCACCACGAGGCCCACTTTCAAGGCTTTTTGGACTTCGGAGGGGCCAAAATGCCCCAAAATGGGCTCAAAATGGCCTCGTTTCACCCTTTTGTGCACCCCAAATGGTCTACGATGAGTTTTGGAAAAATGTGTTTTTGACCCATTTTTGACCCATTTTTGGTCCCAAAACAGCCCATTTTCAAGGCATTTTGGGATTTTTGGAGGACCCAAATGGGCCACCACAAGCTCAAAACAGTCCAAAAACACTTGTTTTAGCGTCGCACATGGTCTAGGATCATTTTTGCGGAAAGTCATATTTTTACCCCTTTCGGACCCTGTTGACCCATTTGGGTACCCACCTGTTTGGGCTTGAGCTTGCAGCTTGCCACAGCCTAGTGGGCCTAGTTATTGGGGTCTAGGCGTCCGTTTGGGCAATTCTGAGGGGTGGAAACCACAAAACGTGGGGGGTTGCGGGTGGAGTAGGTGCCCTCGGAATCGCATTTTGAGCCATGTAGCCAAAGATATGGCCTATTCTTGGTTTGTGGCTGTCGGCAGTTGGAGCTTCTGGGGGCCTTTTTGGGCCGCTTCCGCGGCATATCATGGAGTTAGAGGGCCGCAAAGAGCTCGTTGACACGTGGAAGTCAAGCGGCACGTGGAGTGTACCCACCGTTTCCCTTCGTTTGGCCGTTTTGAATGTGTTCCAGGGCATTTTTGGCCCAAAAATGGCTGTTTTTGGCCCTAAACTGCAGTTTTTGAAACTGAGGTCCGCCACTTGCGAACCCCGTTCCCGGCCGCCACCGTTGAGTTTCTTGCTCAAACTTTGTGTGATTGTACTTCACACCCATAGGTATCATCCACCAAAATTTCACCTGAATCCGAAGCACCACGACGGAGTTCTGATTTTTCCCCATTTCGCGCGTGCTGCTTGCTTGCTTGCTGCTTGCTGCTTGCTTGCTTGCTGCTTGCTGCTTGCTGCTTGCTTGCTGCTAAACCTGGTAGGTCCACCCTAGACACTAAAAAGGGTTATAAAACCAAGACTGGTTCCACCAGCTCGGTAACCCGAATCAAGACTGAATATTGGGACCGAGCTGGTGGGGGAGGGAACATCAGCTATGACTGGTGAGGGACATCAAGAATGATTCACACATTGATGGTTCTTGACAAAGTGGAATCAGCTTGCAAGTGAACCCCATCACCACAAGGCCCACTTTCAAGGCTTTTTGGACTTCTGAGGGGCCAAAATGCCCCAAAATGGGCTCAAAATGGGCTCATTTCACCCGTTTGTGCACCCCAAATGGTCTAGGATGAGGTTTGGAAAAATGCATTTTTGACCCATTTTTGGTCCCAAAACAACCCATTTTCAAGGCATTTTGGAATTTTCGGAGGACCAAAATGGGCCACCACAAGCTCAAAACGGTCCAAAAACACTTGTTTTAGCGTCGCACATGGTCTAGGATCATTTTTGAGAAAAGTCATCTTTTTACCCCTACTGGACCCTGTTGACCCATTTGGGCACCCACCTGTTTGGGCTTGAGCTTGCAGCTTGCCGCAGCTTACTGGGGCTACGTATGGGGGTCTAGGCGTCCGTTTGGGCAATTCTGAGGGGTGGAAACCACAAAAAGTGGGGGGTTGCGGGTGGAGTAGGTGCCCTCGGAATCGCATTTTGAGCCATGTAGCCCAAGATATGGCCTATTCTTCGTTTGTGGCTCTCGGCATTTGAAGCTTCTGGGGGCCTTTTTGGGCCGTTTCCGGGACATATAATAGAGTTAGAGGGCTGCAAAGAGCTCGTTGACACGGGGAAGTCAAGCCGCACGTGAAGTGTACCCACCGTTTCCCTTCGTTTGGCCGTTTTGAATTTGTTCCAGGGCTTTTTTGGCCCAAAAATGGCTGTTTTTGGCCCTAAATTGCAATTTTTGAAACTGAGGTCCGCCACTTGCGAATCCCGTTCCCTGCCACCACCGTTGAGTTTCTTGCTCAAACTTTGTGTGATTGTACTTCACACCCATAGGTATCATCCACCAAAATTTCACCCGAATCTGAAGCACCAGGACGGAAATCTGATTTTTACCCATTTCGCGCGTGCTGCTGTTTGCTGCTTGCTGCTGCTTGCTGCTGCTTGCTGCCGCTGCTGCTAAACCTGGTAGGTCCACCCTAGACACTAAAAAGGGTTATAAAACCAAGACTGGTTCCACCAGCTCGGTAACCCGAATCAAGACTGAATATTGGGACCGAGCTGGTGGGGGAGGGAACATCAGCTATGACTGGTGAGGGACATCAAGAATGATTCACACATTGATGGTTCTTGACAAAGTGGAATCAGCTTGCAAGTGAACCCCATCACCACAAGGCCCACTTTCAAGGCTTTTTGGACTTCTGAGGGGCCAAAATGCCCCAAAATGGGCTCAAAATGGGCTCATTTCACCCGTTTGTGCACCCCAAATGGTCTAGGATGAGGTTTGGAAAAATGCATTTTTGACCCATTTTTGGTCCCAAAACAACCCATTTTCAAGGCATTTTGGAATTTTCGGAGGACCAAAATGGGCCACCACAAGCTCAAAACGGTCCAAAAACACTTGTTTTAGCGTCGCACATGGTCTAGGATCATTTTTGAGAAAAGTCATCTTTTTACCCCTACTGGACCCTGTTGACCCATTTGGGCACCCACCTGTTTGGGCTTGAGCTTGCAGCTTGCCGCAGCTTACTGGGGCTACGTATGGGGGTCTAGGCGTCCGTTTGGGCAATTCTGAGGGGTGGAAACCACAAAAAGTGGGGGGTTGCGGGTGGAGTAGGTGCCCTCGGAATCGCATTTTGAGCCATGTAGCCCAAGATATGGCCTATTCTTCGTTTGTGGCTCTCGGCATTTGAAGCTTCTGGGGGCCTTTTTGGGCCGTTTCCGGGACATATAATAGAGTTAGAGGGCTGCAAAGAGCTCGTTGACACGGGGAAGTCAAGCCGCACGTGAAGTGTACCCACCGTTTCCCTTCGTTTGGCCGTTTTGAATTTGTTCCAGGGCTTTTTTGGCCCAAAAATGGCTGTTTTTGGCCCTAAATTGCAATTTTTGAAACTGAGGTCCGCCACTTGCGAATCCCGTTCCCTGCCACCACCGTTGAGTTTCTTGCTCAAACTTTGTGTGATTGTACTTCACACCCATAGGTATCATCCACCAAAATTTCACCCGAATATGAAGCACCACGACGGAGTTCTGATTTTTACCCATTTCGCGCGTGCTGCTGTTTGCTGCTTGCTGCTGCTTGCTGCTGCTTGCTGCCGCTGCTGCTAAACCTGGTAGGTCCACCCTAGACACTAAAAAGGGTTATAAAACCAAGACTGGTTCCACCAGCTCGGCGACCCTAGCCCTAACCCTATCCCTGGTGCTAATCAAGACTGAATATTGGGACCGAGCTGGTGGGGGAGGGAACATTAGATATGAATGGTGAGGGACATCAAGAATGATTCACACATTGATGGCTCTTGACAAAGTGAAATGCACCTGAACCCCATCACCACGAGGCCCACTTTCAAGGCTTTTTGGACTTCTCAGGGGCCAAAATGCCCCAAAATGGGCTCAAAATGGGCTCGTTTCACCCTTTTGTGCACCCCAAATGGTCTACGATGAGTTTTGGAAAAATGCGTTTTTGACCCATTTTTGACCCATTTTTGGTCCCAAAACAGCCCATTTTCAAGGCATTTTGGGATTTTTGGAGGACCCAAATGGGCCACCACAAGCTCAAAACAGTCCAAAAACACTTGTTTTAGCGTCGCACATGGTCTAGGATCATTTTTGCGGAAAGTCATATTTTTACCCCTTTCGGACCCTGTTGACCCATTTGGGTACCCACCTGTTTGGGCTTGAGCTTGCAGCTTGCCACAGCCTAGTGGGCCTAGTTATTGGGGTCTAGGCGTCCGTTTGGGCAATTCTGAGGGGTGGAAACCACAAAACGTGGGGGGTTGCGGGTGGAGTAGGTGCCCTCGGAATCGCATTTTGAGCCATGTAGCCAAAGATATGGCCTATTCTTGGTTTGTGGCTGTCGGCAGTTGGAGCTTCTGGGGGCCTTTTTGGGCCGCTTCCGCGGCATATCATGGAGTTAGAGGGCCGCAAAGAGCTCGTTGACACGGGGAAGTCAAGCGGCACGTGGAGTGTACCCACCGTTTCCCTTCGTTTGGCCGTTTTGAATGTGTTCCAGGGCATTTTTGGCCCAAAAATGGCTGTTTTTGGCCCTAAACTGCAGTTTTTGAAACTGAGGTCCGCCACTTGCGAACCCCGTTCCCGGCCGCCACCGTTGAGTTTCTTGCTCAAACTTTGTGTGATTGTACTTCACACCCATAGGTATCATCCACCAAAATTTCACCCGAATATGACGCACCACGACGGAAATCTGATTTTTCCCCATTTCGCGCGTGCTGCTGCTTGCTGCTTGCTGCTTGCTGCTTGCTGCTTGCTGCTTGCTGCTGCTTGCTTGCTGCTGCTAAACCTGGTAGGTCCACCCTAGACACTAAAAAGGGTTATAAAACCAAGACTGGTTCCACCAGCTCGGTGACCCTAACCCTAACCCTGGCCATTGGGCTAATCAAGACTGAATATTGGGACCGAGCTGGTGGGGGAGGGAACATCAGCTATGACTGGTGAGGGACATCAAGAATGATTCACACATTGATGGCTCTTGACAAAGTGAAATCAGCATGCACGTGAACCCCATCACCACGAGGCCCACTTTCAAGGCTTTTTGGACTTCGGAGGGGCCAAAATGCCCCAAAATGGGCTCATTTCACCCGTTGGTGCACCCCAAATGGTCTAGGATGAGGTTTGGAAAAATGTGTTTTTGACCCATTTTTGACCCATTTTTGACCCATTTTTGGTCCCAAAACAGCCCATTTTCAAAGCATTTTGGGATTTTTGGAGGACCAAAATGGGCCACCACCACCTCAAAACGGTCCAAAAACACTTGTTTTAGCGTCGCACATGGTCTAGGATCATTTTTGCGGAAAGTCATATTTTTACCCCTTTCGGACCCTGTTGACCCATTTGGGCACCCACCTGTTTGGGCTTGAGCTTGCAGCTTGCCGCAGCCTAGGGGGCCTAGGTATTGGGGTCTAGGCGCCCGTTTGGGCAATTCTGAGGGGGTGGAAACCACAAAAAGTGGGGGGTTGCGGGTGGAGTAGGTGCCCTCGGAATCGCATTTTGAGCCATGCAGCCAAAGATATGGCCTATTCTTGGTTTGTGGGTGTCGGCATTTGGAGCTTCTGGGGGCCTTTTTGGGCCGTTTCCGGGACATATCATGGAGTTAGAGGGCTGCAAAGAGCTCGTTCACACGGGGAAGTCAAGCCGCACGTGCAGTGTACCCACCGTTTCCCTTCGTTTGGCCGTTTTGAATGTGTTCTAGGGCTTTTTTGGCCCAAAAATGGCTGTTTTTGGCCCTAAACTGCAGTTTCTGAAACTGAGGTCCGCCACTTGCGAATCCCGTTCCCGGCCGCCACCGTTGAGTTTCTTGCTCAAACTTTGTGTGATTGTACTTCACACCCATAGGTATCATCCACCAAAATTTCACCTGAATCCGAAGCACCACGACGGAAATCTGATTTTGGCCCATATCGCGCGTGCTGCTTGCTTGCTTGCTGCTTGCTGCTTGCTACTTGCTTGCTGCTAAACCTGGTAGGTCCACCCTAGACACTAAAAAGGGTTATAAAACCAAGACTGGTTCCACCAGCTCGGTAACCCTAATCAAGACTGAATATTGGGACCGAGCTGGTGGGGGAGGGAACATCAGCTATGACTAGTGAGGGACATCAAGAATGATTTACACATTGATGGTTCTTGACAAAGTGGAATCAGCTTGCAAGTGAACCCCATCACCACAAGGCCCACTTTCAAGGCTTTTTGGACTTCTAAGGGGCCAAAATGCCCCAAAATGGGCTCAAAATGCGCTCATTTCACCCGTTTGTGCACCCCAAATGGTCTAGGATGAGGTTTGGAAAAATGCGCTTTTGACCCATTTTGGACCCATTTTTGGTCACAACACAGCCCACTGTCAAGGCATTTTGGGATTTTCGGAGGACCAAAATGGGCCGCCACAAGCTCAAAACGGTCCAAAAACACTTGTTTTAGCGTTGCACATGGTCTAGGACCATTTTTGAGAAAAGTCATCTTTTTACCCCTACTGGACCCTGTTGACCCATTTGGGCACCCACCTGTTTGGGCTTGAGCTTGCAGCTTGCCGCAGCCTAGTGGGCCTAGGTATTGGGGTCTAGGCGTCCGTTTGGGTAATTCTGAGGGGTGGAAACCACAAAAAGTGGGGGGTTGTTGGTGGAGTAGGTGCCCTCGGAATCGCATTTTGAGCCATGTAGCCAAAGATATGGCCTGTTCTTGGTTTGTGGCTGTAGGCATTTGGAGCTTCCGGGGCCTTTTTGGGCGGTTTCGGGGACATATGATGGAGTTAGAGGGCCGCAAAGAGCTCGTTGACACGGGGAAGTCAAGCCGCACGTGCAGAGCACCCGCCGTTTCCCTTCGTTTGGCCGTTTTGAATGTGTTCCAGGGCTTTTTTAGTCCAAAATTGGCTATTTTTGGCCCTAAACTACAGTTTTTGAAATTGAGGTCCGCGACTTGGGAATCCCGTTCCCGGCCGCCACCGTTGAGTTTCTGGCTCAAACTTTTTGTGATTGTACTTCACACCCATAGGTATCATCCACCAAAATTTCACCCGAATATGAAGCACCACGACAGAATTCTGATTTTTACCCATTTCGCGCGTGCTGCTTGCTTGCTTGCTGCTGCTGCTTGCTTGCTGCTGCTGCTGCTGCTGCTGCTAAACCTAGTAGGTCCACCCTAGACACTAAAAAGGGTTATAAAACCAAGACTGGTTCCACCAGCTCGGTGACCCTAACCCTAACCCTGGCCATTGGGCTAATCAAGACTGAATATTGGGACCGAGCTGGTGGGGGAGGGAACATCAGCTATGACTGGTGAGGGACATCAAGAATGATTCACACATTGATGGCTCTTGACAAAGTGAAATCAGCTTGCACGTGAACCCCATCACCACGAGGCCCACTTTCAAGGCTTTTTGGACTTCGGAGGGGCCAAAATGCCCCAAAATGGGCTCATTTCACCCGTTGGTGCACCCCAAATGGTCTAGGATGCGGTTTGGAAAAATGTGTTTTTGACCCATTTTTGACCCATTTTTGACCCATTTTTGGTCCCAAAACAGCCCATTTTCAAAGCATTTTGGGATTTTCGGAGGACCAAAATGGGCCACCACAAGCTCAAAACGGTCCAAAAACAGTTGTTTTAGCGTCGCACATGGTCTAGGATCATTTTTGAGAAAAGTCATATTTTTACCCCTACTGGACCCTGTTGACCCATTTGGGCACCCACCTGTTTGGGCTTGAGCTTGCAGCTTGCCGCAGCCTAGTGGGCCTAGGGATTGGGGTCTAGGTGTCCGTTTGGGCAATTTTGAGGGGTGGAAACCACAAAAAGTGGGGGGTTGCGGGTGGAGTAGGTGCCCTCGGAATCGCATTTTGAGCCATGTAGCCAAAGATATGGCCTATTCTTGGTTTGTGGGTGTCGGCATTTGGAGCTTCTGGGGGCCTTTTTGGGCGGTTTCCGGGACATATCGTGGAGTTAGAGGGCCGCAAAGAGCTCGTTGACACGGGAAAGTCAAGCCGCACGTGCAGTGTACCCACCGTTTCCCTTCGTTTGGCCGTTTTGAATGTGTTCTAGGGCTTTTTTGGCCCAAAAATGGCTGTTTTTGGCCCTAAACTGCAGTTTTTGAAACTGAGGTCCGCCACTTGCGAATCCCGTTCCCGGCCGACACCGTTGAGTTTCTTGCTCAAACTTTGTGTGATTGTACTTCACACCCATAGGTATCATGCACCAAAATTTCACCTGAATCCGAAGCACCACGACGGAGTTCTGATTTTGGCCCATTTCGCGCGTGCTGCTTGCTTGCTTGCTGCTTGTTGCTTGCTTGCTTGCTGCTTGCTGCTTGCTACTTGCTTGCTGCTAAACCTCGTAGGTCCACCCTAGACACTAAAAAGGGTTATAAAACCAAGACTGGTTCCACCAGCTCGGTAACCCTAATCAAGACTGAATATTGGGACCGAGCTGGTGGGGGAGGGAACATTAGATATGAATGGTGAGGGACATCAAGAATGATTCACACATTGATGGCTCTTGACAAAGTGAAATGCACCTGAACCCCATCACCACGAGGCCCACTTTCAAGGCTTTTTGGACTTCAGAGGGGCCAAAATGCCCCAAAATGGGCTCAAAATGGGCTCATTTCACCCTTTTGTGCACCCCAAATGGTCTACGATGAGTTTTGGAAAAATGTGTTTTTGACCCATTTTTGACCCATTTTTGGTCCCAAAACAGCCCATTTTCAAGGCATTTTGGGATTTTTGGAGGACCCAAATGGGCCACCACAAGCTCAAAACAGTCCAAAAACACTTGTTTTAGCGTCGCACATGGTCTAGGATCATTTTTGCGGAAAGTCATATTTTTACCCCTTTCGGACCCTGTTGACCCATTTGGGTACCCACCTGTTTGGGCTTGAGCTTGCAGCTTGCCACAGCCTAGTGGGCCTAGTTATTGGGGTCTAGGCGTCCGTTTGGGCAATTCTGAGGGGTGGAAACCACAAAACGTGGGGGGTTGCGGGTGGAGTAGGTGCCCTCGGAATCGCATTTTGAGCCATGTAGCCAAACATATGGCCTATTCTTGGTTTGTGGCTATCGGCAGTTGGAGCTTCTGGGGGCCTTTTTGGGCCGCTTCCGCGGCATATCATGGAGTTAGAGGGCCGCAAAGAGCTCGTTGACACGGGGAAGTCAAGCGGCACGTGGAGTGTACCCACCGTTTCCCTTCGTTTGGCCGTTTTGAATGTGTTCCAGGGCATTTTTGGCCCAAAAATGGCTGTTTTTGGCCCTAAACTGCAGTTTTTGAAACTGAGGTCCGCCACTTGCGAATCCCGTTCCCGGCCGCCACCGTTGAGTTTCTTGCTCAAACTTTGTGTGATTGTACTTCACACCCATAGGTATCATGCACCAAATTTTCACCCGAATCTGAAGCACCACGACGGAAATCTGATTTTTACCCATTTCGCGCGTGCTGCTGCTTGCTGCTTGCTGCTGCTTGCTTGCTGCTTGCTGCTTGCTGCTGCTGCTGCTAAACCTGGTAGGTCCACCCTAGACACTAAAAAGGGTTATAAAACCAAGACTGGTTCCACCAGCTCGGTGACCCTAGCCCTATCCCTATCCCTGGGGCTAATCAAGATATTGGGACCGAGCTGGTGGGGGAGGGAACATTAGATATGAATGGTGAGGGACACCAATGAGTTACATATTGAAGGCCGTTGACAGGGTGGAATCAGCTTGCAAGTGATCTCCCTTCACCACAAGGCCCACTTTCAAGGCTTTTGTGGACTTGTGAGGGGCCAAAATGCCCCAAAATGGGCTCAAAATAGGCTCATTTCAGCCGTTTGTGCACCCCAAATGGTCTAGGATGATTTTTGGAAAAATGCGTTTTTGACCCATTTTTGGTCCCAAAACAGCGCATCTTCAAGGCATTTTGGGATTTTCGGAGGACCAAAATGGGCCACCACAAGCTGAAAACAGTCCAAAAACACTTGTTTTAGCATCACACATGGTCTAGGATCATTTTTGAGAAAAGTCATTTTTCTGCCCCTATTGGACCCTATTGACCCATTTGGGCACCCACCTTGTTTGGGCTTGAGCTTGCAGCTTGCCGCAGCCTACTGGGCTTGGGTACGGGGGTCTAGGCGTTCATTTGGGCAATTTTGAGGGGTGGAAACCACAAAACGAGGGGGGTTGCGGGTGGATTAGGTGCCCTCGGAATCGCATTTTGAGCCATGTAGCCAAAGATATGGCCTATTCTTGGTTTGTGGCTGTCGCCAGCCAATCTGCACAAAATTTGGGGCTTGTGGGGGCCTTTTTGGGCCGTTTCCGGGACATATGGTGGAGTCAGAGGGCCGCAAATGGCTCGTTGACACAAGAAAGTCAAGCCGCACATGGAGTGCACCCACCCTTTCCCTTTCCTTGGCCGTCTTGAATGGGTTCTAGGGCTCTTTTGGCCCAAAAATGGCTGTTTTTGACCCTAAATTGCAGTTTTTGAAACTGAGGTCCGCCACTTGCGACACCCATTCCCGGCCGCCACCGTTGAGTTTCTGGCTCAAACTTTGTGTGGTTGTCCCTCACACCCATAGGTATCATCCACCAAAATTTCAGCCGAACGTGAAGCACCACGACGGATGTCTGATTTTTCCCCATTTCGCGCGTGCTGCTTGCTGCTTGTTGCTGCTTGCTGCTTGTTGCTGCTGCTGCTAAACCTGGTAGGTCCACCCTAGACCCTAAAAAGGGTTATAAAACCAAGACTGGTTCCACCAGCTCGGTGACCCTAACCCTAACCCTGGCCATTGGGCTAATCAAGACTGAATATTGGGACCGAGCTGGTGGGGGAGGGAACATCAGCTATGACTGGTGAGGGACATCAAGAATGATTCACACATTGATGGCTCTTGACAAAGTGAAATCAGCTTGCACGTGAACCCCATCACCACGAGGCCCACTTTCAAGGCTTTTTGGACTTCGGAGGGGCCAAAATGCCCCAAAATGGGCTCATTTCACCCGTTGGTGCACCCCAAATGGTCTAGGATGAGGTTTGGAAAAATGCGTTTTTGACCCATTTTTGACCCATTTTTGACCCATTTTTGGTCCCAAAACAGCCCATTTTCAAAGCATTTTGGGATTTTTGGAGGACCAAAATGGGCCACCACAAGCTCAAAACAGTCCAAAAACACTTGTTTTAGCGTCTCACATGGTCTAGGATCATTTTTGAGAAAAGTCATCTTTTTGCCCCTACTGGACCCTGTTGACCCATTTGGGCACCCACCTGTTTGGGCTTGAGCTTGCAGCTTGCCGCAGCCTAGTGGGCCTAGGTATTGGGGTCTAGGCGTCCGTTTGGGCAATTCTGAGGGGTGGAAACCACAAAAAGTGGGGGGTTGCGGGTGGAGTAGGTGCCCTCGGAATCGCATTTTGAGCCATGTAGCCAAAGATATGGCCTATTCTTGGTTTGTGGGTGTCGGCATTTGGAGCTTCTGGGGGCCTTTTTGGGCCGTTTCCGGGACATATCGTGGAGTTAGAGGGCTGCAAAGAGCTCGTTGACACGGGGAAGTCAAGCTGCACATGGAATGTACCCACCGTTTCCCTTCGTTTGGCCGTTTTGAATGTGTTCCAGGGCATTTTTGGCCCAAAAATGGCTGTTTTTGGCCCTAAACTGCAGTTTTTGAAACTGAGGTCCGCCACTTGCGAATCCCGTTCCCGGCCGCCACCGTTGAGTTTCTTGCTCAAACTTTGTGTGATTGTACTTCACACCCATAGGTATCATGCACCAAAATTCAGCCGAATCTGAAGCACCACGACGGAGTTCTGATTTTTTCCGCATTTCGCGTGTGCTGCTTGCTGCTTGCTTGCTTGCTTGCTTGCTGCTGCTGCTGCTAAACCTGGTAGGTCCACCCTAGACACTAAAAGCGATTATAAAACCAAGACTGGTTCCACCAGCTCGGTGACCCTAGCCCTAATCCTAACCCTAGCCCTATCCCTATCCCTGGGGCTAATCAAGACTGAATATTGGGACCGAGCTGGTGGGGGAGGGAACATTAGATATGAATGGTGAGGGACACCAATGAGTTACACATTGAAGGCCGTTGACAGGGTGGAATCAGCTTGCAAGTGATCCCCATCACCACAAGGCCCACTTTCAAGGCTTTTGTGGACTTGTGAGGGGCCAAAATGCCCCAAAATGGGCTCAAAATAGGCTCATTTCACCCGTTTGTGCACCCCAAATGGTCTAGGATGAGTTTTGGAAAAATGCGTTTTTGACCCATTTTTGGTCCCAAAACAGCGCATCTTCAAGGCATTTTGGGATTTTCGGAGGACCAAAATGGGCCACCACAAGCTCAAAACAGTCCAAAAACACTTGTTTTAGCATCACACATGGTCTAGGATCATTTTTGAGAAAAGTCATTTTTCTGCCCCTATTGGACCCTATTGACCCATTTGGGCACCCACCTGTTTGGGCTTGAGCTTGCAGCTTGCCGCAGCCTACTGGGCTTGGGTACGGGGGTCTAGGCGTCCATTTGGGCAATTTTGCGGGGTGGAAACCACAAAGAGTGGGGGGTTGCGGGTGGATTAGGTGCCCTTGGAATCGCGTTTTGAGCCATGTAGCCAAAGATATGGCCTATTCTTGGTTTGTGGCTGTCGCCAGCCAATCTGCACAAAATTTGGGGCTTGTGGGGGCCTTTTTGGGCCGTTTCCGGGACATATGGTGGAGTCAGAGGGCCGCAAATGGCGCGCTGACACAAGAAAGTCAAGCCGCACATGGAGTGCACCCACCCTTTCCCTTTCCTTGGCCGTTTTGAATGGGTTCTAGGGCTCTTTTGGCCCAAAAATGGCTGTTTTTGACCCTAAATTGCAGTTTTTGAAACTGAGGTCCGCCACTTGCGACACCCATTCCCGGCCGCTACCGTTGAGTTTCTGGCTCCAACTTTGTGTGGTTGTCCCTCACACCCATAGGTATCATCCACCAAAATTTCAGCCGAATGTGAAGCACCACGACGGATGTCTGATTTTTCCCCATTTCGCGCGTGCTGCTTGCTGCTTGTTGCTGCTTGCTGCTTGTTGCTGCTGCTAAACCTGGTAGGTCCACCCTAGACCCTAAAAAGGGTTATAAAACCAAGACTGGTTCCACCAGCTCGGTGACCCTAACCCTAACCCTGGCCATTGGGCTAATCAAGACTGAATATTGGGACCGAGCTGGTGGGGGAGGGAACATCAGCTATGACTGGTGAGGGACATCAAGAATGATTCACACATTGATGGCTCTTGACAAAGTGAAATCAGCTTGCACGTGAACCCCATCACCACGAGGCCCACTTTCAAGGCTTTTTGGACTTCGGAGGGGCCAAAATGCCCCAAAATGGGCTCATTTCACCCGTTGGTGCACCCCAAATGGTCTAGGATGAGGTTTGGAAAAATGTGTTTTTGACCCATTTTTGACCCATTTTTGACCCATTTTTGGTCCCAAAACAGCCCATTTTCAAGGCATTTTGGGATTTTCGGAGGACCAAAATGGGCCACCACCACCTCAAAACGGTCCAAAAACACTTGTTTTAGCGTCTCACATGGTCTAGGATCATTTTTGAGAAAAGTCATCTTTTTGCCCCTACTGGACCCTGTTGACCCATTTGGGCACCCACCTGTTTGGGCTTGAGCTTGCAGCTTGCCGCAGCCTAGTGGGCCTAGGTATTGGGGTCTAGGTGTCCGTTTGGGCAATTCTGAGGGGGTGGAAACCACAAAAAGTGGGGGGTTGCGGGTGGAGTAGTTGCCCTCGGAATCGCATTTTGAGCCATGTAGCCAAAGATATGGCCTATTCTTGGTTTGTGGGTGTCGGCATTTGGAGCTTCTGGGGGCCTTTTTGGGCGGTTTCCGGGACATATCATGGAGTTAGAGGGCCGCAAAGAGCTCGTTGACACGGGGAAGTCAAGCCGCACGTGGAGTGTACCCACCGTTTCCCTTCGTTTGGCCGTTTTGAATGTGTTCCAGGGCTTTTTTGGCCCAAAAATGGCTGTTTTTGGCCCTAAACTGCAGTTTTTGAAATTGAGGTCCGCCACTTGCGAATCCCGTTCACGGCCGCCACCGTTGAGTTTTTTGCTCAAACTTTGTGTGATTGTACTTCACACCCATAGGTATCATCCACCAAAATTTCACCTGAACCTGAAGCACCACGACGGAGTTCTGATTTTTTCCGCATTTCGCGTGTGCTGCTTGCTTGCTTGCTGCTTGCTTGCTGCTTGCTGCTAAACCTGGTAGGTCCACCCTAGACACTAAAAAGGGTTATAAAACCAAGACTGGTTCCACCAGCTCGGTGACTCTAACCCTAACCCCAACCCCTCCTCACCCCTGGCTGGACGCCCCCCTAACCCCCGGCCAAACCCGCCCCCCCCTGACCCCCGGCAGGTACCCCCCAGGACCCCTGGCAGGAACCCCCCGACCCCCGGTTGGACCCTCCCCCCCCAACTCCCCCCCCCCCCCCCCCACCACAAGTTTTGAAAGATAGTTGGGGGCTGGGCCGCATGAGGACCGGTTTCAGTCGCCCCCCCGTGATTCACACACACGTGCACACAAACATAAGCACATGCATATATAAGGGGTATATAGTAGGTCCAGTTCCTGAACGGGGGATTTCTGTCCTCTCAGGAATCCCCTCCCCGGTTCCCGAATGGGCATTTTTTTGTCCTCAACATTTACAGGTTTGATTCCTGGAATGTACGGGTGTGTGGCCCCTGCTGCCGCCTGCCGCTCCTTTGCCACTGCGCTACTGCTTCTGCTGCTGCTTTGCTGCTTGTTGCTGCTCTGCACTTGCCAGTTTGTGGGGCCAGGCTTGGCAGGTGGAAGGGGGCCTACTAGATGGGGCATGTGGCTCTGCCCAACTCCCTGGCCTACACAACCTTGCCAGGTTGTGACGGGGGGATGACCTCCAAGGGGAGGTATGGCAGAAAGCGTGCGGACCTTCAAGGTTGCACGTGGGAGGGGGGGGGAGGTCATGCTATCGGGACTGTCCCAGCAGCATCCCTGTCCTGGAATGCCCCAGTCTTCAGGCTGGGGCGGCAGAGTAAGACCACATGGGGTAGGGGATTCCTGAACGCTATTCGAGTGCCTTCGGCACACTGATGGTTAGGGCAGGGGTGTTTGGCTGCGGATGTTTAGCCGTTAGGAGGCCCTTGGTCGACCACGCAATCCGACCACCACAGTCGGCTGCCCTGCACCATGAAGCGCATGCAGGCACTCCGGTCTGGGTCTGACCAACCCTGGGATTAGGACACTGACAGCAGCGATGCTGTACCAGACTTGCCGCTCGTGTCCGCCAGAGGTGCCGGGTTTCGTGAGGAATTGGCCCTGTGCGATGTGCCACTCAGTAATACCCGCCCCTGTCGCGCCCCAAACCTCAGTAGGAACCAGCCACGTCCCATGTTCGACCCAGTAGGACCCAGTTCCTTCTGATCACGTCGGACCTGAAGGACGCTGGTGGCAAGTCTGTGCTGTACCTTCCCCCTCAAGTGGCTGTTTCGGTGCTCCCGAAGAAGCCGGTTCCCACCCCCTGCTCCCCCTGGCGCTGCTCAGCTCGAACAGGCCGAGGGGGAGGCCGCCGAGGCAAAGGACGCTGCAGACCAGACGGCTGCAGCCCTGCATGAGCTGCGGCGGGAGATGTGTGAGGTCGTGGCCGAGAATGATGAACTGCGGGGGTTGAAGGCGGCGCCGTTCCAGCGGCTGGTGACGTGGCGGGCATTAGCCTCCCACTTTGCCCCTGCTTGCTTGCCTGCCTGTGGGTTTGGCCGAGTGGCTTTTCTTCGTCGCAGGTGAAATGGATTGAATTGAACAGTGTTCTTGAACAATCGATTTGTTAAATAATGTCGTCAATCTGTCCATCCCTCTCTGCCCTCATTGCTCTGCGAGGTTCACGGGACCCCGTGCAGCCGAGCCTGTGACACTCGCCAAATGTCACACGAATGTGAGGCTGATTTTGGCAAGTGTCACAGGCTCGGCTGCACGGGGTCCCTCACGGGAGCAAGGAGTTGAGGAGAGGGAAGGTATACAGGGACTCAGACTACCACCCCCTGGCCATGACTGAGGGGGCCTTGGTATGTCTGGAGCTCCTGTTCTGTATGTGGACCTGTAGACCTGTGCTGAATTACCACTTTACATATGTTGCCCCCCCCCCCCCCCCCTTCCCCTCCCCCTGCCCCAACATGCAGCAGTCCGCAGAGGAAAGGGCCAGGGCACTGCGAATGAAGCGGAGAAAAAGGAAGAACGATGGTCACGGGAGTTATTTTGCCCAGAGTCGGATCAAGGCCAGTGAGCGGAGGGACAGGCGGAATCTGTCGTTGTTGAGACGGGACCAGTCGGGTACCTGCAGCTGTTTACAGCGCCTGAAAGTGTCGGCTCGTGAGGTCCTTCGTGCTCTTGTAGCGCGCGTTTTTCTGTCCATGCGGCACAGCCCCACGACGCTCCACAACAGGATCGGCTTGACGTGGGGCTCGGATGTGGAAGGATGGCTCCTCAGCAACTGTGACCTGCGCTTTGGGGCGCGCTCCATCCACCACCAGGTGGAGCGGCATGTCATCCGCAAATTGGCTCTGGGAATCCAGGAGCAGGAGGTCAGCAGCGGTGACAATGTGGTGCTGCGGGTGTCAGATGGCAGCATTTCTCTGAAAGTGATCAAGCCACGAAAGCCAGTGACGCCGCCAGCCTCCACAAGTACGCCGCAACCCGCGAGCCACCCAGTCAGCACCCCACACCCAGTGAGCCAGCGCATTCCCGTGGGCGTCCACCAACCGATGCGCAGGCCTGCACCGTTTAGCCCAGAGTCCTCAAGCATTAGTGACCAAATGGAGCGGTATCTGACAGGCAGCCTCTCACCGCGTTTCGCATCAGAGCCAGCTCCAGGCTTCGATGCGACAGGCCTCGCCCCCACCGCCCCTGCAGGCTTCCACGCTCTGGCCCCCATTCAGGAGACAGTCAACGCCCCTGCAGGCTTCCACGCTCTGGCCCCCATTCAGGAGACGGTCCACATCCCCCCGCACCTCCTGGGGGCGCAGCAACCGCAGATGGGCGAGCAGGTCTGTGCCTTTTCTCCCCCTTTGCTTACCTTTGTGCTTGCTTGCCTTGTTGCCAAAGACGTTCGACGTTGTGCCGTTTCTCCTCCGTTTGCACCAACACGAACACTCCTCTGGAGACCCTCTAAGGCCCAAATCTCTCATCCATCATTCTTAGGCATCAACAACCCTCAACACCCTTCTCCAACCCTCACCGATTGACCGTCAATGGGCCCTGTAGACCAGGGCGATCCTGAACAACGTCCACAGTTTTTGTTTTTTGACTGCAGAAGGGGGCTGCTCTAGTGACCGTCAAACTCCTGTCAGTTCCCCCCCAACCGCCGCCGGTTACCCTTCAACCGTCCAGCTGCGCCTGAGGGACCACCCCGCCCAATGCTATCCAAGAACCCTGCAACCCTCAACAACCCTCAACAACGCCCCCATGCTCTATTGCATCATCTGCCCTTCTCAACGCAGGGTTTATGGCGTAGGTCACCCTCCTCGTTGGTGTTCAGGTGCAGGAACAGAGAGGGTCCCTTGGCGCGGGCACAATGCGGCTTCCCTGTTCACCGGGGTTCTGTTGACGGTTGTGTAGGTTGCTGACGGTAAGTGAGATCTGGACTGGCGAGGGAGAGAGCCATGGGGGGCGTTCAGACTCAGATCCCCCCCCCCCCCCCGGGAGGTCCAAAGTGTTGAGGAGGTCTGGACTACATTTGGCCCAAACCTGCCCAAACCTGCCTTCAGTGCCGGGAATCACCTCAATTTTTTTTTGGCATATGGTAGGGGGGTAAAAATTGACTTCACACTCTGTGTGTATGCTCAGAGTAATCAAAATGCTCAGAATTTTGTGGGGAATTCAAATATGCATGCAAACCAGGAAAAAAATTTTCACCCCTGACTTTGCCCCCAGCCCCCCGACCCACCCCCAAAATCTGCTGGGACCGGACCCCCAGGGGGTAAATTTTTTTTTCAAAAACCCCACCTATGTGTGTTCAAAATGATCAGCGCAACGAGGGGATCATTTTGGGGTATGTATGTTGGGGTACCCGTGACCCCCCACTGGGCGCCCTCCCCCCCCATGGGGCCACCTTTTGCGCCCCCGCCACCCCCCCCTCGGGGCCCAAAAAGTTTTTTGGGGGGTTTGGGTCAGGATTGAGTCGGAATGCCCCCTGTGGAGAGTGTGTTCTTGATGGTTGTTGATTTTGACTACCGTATTTCTTGGACACATTCTGAGGTATATGGCAGCGTTGTTGGGGTTGTTGGGGTTGTGAGGGTTGTGTGTGGGTTCGGTTGGGGACCCCATGGATTACACAGCCATTTTGTTTCCTCCCCACCACGGGGGGGGGGGGTCTCCTCGGTTCTGGTACGCAACTCCCATCCCTGCCCTCCGGGCCCACTTAGTTGCCAAGGGTCAACAGCTACTGGCCATACATATGGTGGCGCCATTCCCCTTGCCCATTTTGTCCACTTTGCACCCCAACACTATCCTTGAACCCAACCTTGACTCTAATGCCCACCCCAACCCTCAGCCTACTCCTAACCCTACCCCCAAACCTTACCCTTGACCCTAATCAAGACTGAATATTGGGACCGAGCTGGTGGGGGAGGGAACATCAGCTATGACCGGTGAGGGACATCAAGAATGATTCACACATTGATGGCTCTTGACAAAGTGAAATCAGCATGCACGTGAACCCCATCACCACGAGGCCCACTTTCAAGGCTTTTTGGACTTCGGAGGGGCCCAAATGCCCCAAAATGGGCTCAAAATAGGCTCATTTCACCCGTTTGTGCACCCCAAATGGTCTAGGATGAGGTTTGGAAAAATGTGTTTTTGACCCATTTTTGACCCATTTTTGGTCCCAAAACAGCCCATTTTCAAGGCATTTTGGGATTTTCGGAGGACCAAAATGGGCCACCACAAGCTCAAAACGGTCCAAAAACACTTGTTTTAGCGTCGCACATGGTGTAGGATCATTTTTGAGAAAAGTCATCTTTTTGCCCCTACTGGACCCTGTTGACCCATTTGGGCACCCACCTGTTTGGGCTTGAGCTTGCAGCTTGCCGCAGCCTAGTGGCTAGGTATTGGGGTCTAGGTGTCCGTTTGGGCAATTCTGAGGGGGTGGAAACCACAAAAAGTGAGGGGTTGCGGGTGGAGTAGTTGCCCTCGGAATCGCATTTTGAGCCATGTAGCCAAAGATATGGCCTATTCTTGGTTTGTGGCTATCGGCATTTGGAGCTTCTGGGGGCCTTTTTGGGCGGTTTCCGGGACATATCGTGGAGTTAGAGGGCTGCAAAGAGCTCGTTGACACGGGGAAGTCAAGCCGCACGTGCAGTGTACCCACCGTTTCCCTTCGTTTGGCCGTTTTGAATGTGTTCCAGGGCTTTTTTGGCCCAAAAATGGCTGTTTTTGGCCCTAAACTGCAGTTTTTGAAACTGAGGTCCGCCACTTGCGAATCCCGTTCACGGCCGACACCGTTGAGTTTCTTGCTCAAACTTTGTGTGATTGTACTTCACACCCATAGGTATCATCCACCACAATTTCACCCGAATCTGAAGCACCACGACGGAGATCTGATTTTTCCGCATTTCGCGTGTGCTGCTTGCTTGCTTGCTGCTTGCTGCTTGCTTGCTTGCTGCTTGCTTGCTTGCTGCTAAACCTGGTAGGTCCACCCTAGACACTAAAAAGGGTTATAAAACCAAGACTGGTTCCACCAGCTCGGTGACGCTACCCCTAACCCTAACCCTAGCGCTGCCCCTAGCCCTAGCTCTCATTCTAGGCTCCGGTTAGAATGAGTGTTGGGGTCCAAAATGGAGAGCAATGATGTTGCAAAAGCAGCCATGAACGAAATTTGGGGGATCTTGTGCAGCCCAATTAACATGGCTGGCATGGCCAAGCCAACTGGCTGCAAAGGTTAGGGTCAGGTTTATGGTTATGGTATGGTTAGATTGAGGGCAAGGGGAGGTAACGGGAGCCTGTCCCCCCCCCCCCCCCGCCCCCCCCTCACCACCCCAAATCGCCCCACCTGGACCCCCCCCCCCAACCGACCCTCCCCCCCCCGATTGCCCCTCCCTGAACCCCCCCCCTCCAATGCCCCCCCCCCCCCCTTCGGCCCACTTCTACGGGGGGGGAGTCGCGTATAAAAGCGAGGAGACGTCCCCCCTGTGCTCCCCACTTTGGTGACCCTGAGGCGCGTGTTGAGGGTTATAGGGAGGTGTTGATGGTGTTTGGGTTTATTGACGGTTGATGGGGGTTGGGGAAGGTTGACAGTTGTTGAGGTCCCAGGAAGCTTACAGAAAGGATATTGGGATAAGGAAGACTCTTGATAAAGGACCGCATCGTCACGAGGAGGATTGCATCTGCCCAGGGCAGCATACGTTCCGTGAGTGGGGGTGCTTTTGGGACACGGGATATTATTTGGAAACGGGTGCGTGTCAAATTATGCCTGCAAAAGGAATGCAGTGGGGCCTCGCTAGGATTGCGTACGTGGCGTCTCAAGTGGCTGAGTTGTGGCTCAGAGGAGGCGGGTACAACATTTTCAAGAATGAGGGTCACTGGTTGGGGTAACAGACACAAGGGACAGTGGTATGAAGGGATGTGGCCTTCACCTCAACACCTGATCCCACGTCAACACACACCAACAGGAAACATCTCTTCCGCAGTCTGTGGCGCTCGAAGAATATTTGCCGGCTTCAGTGGATTCAGTCAATGAGGTGTCGTCATCACTCCACTTAATGACATTCCCATCACCAGCTGTGCCCCTCTTATCTCCACACTGGCAATCCGTCACTCAACCTGTGGCATGACTGTGCAAATAGTAAGGATTTGCGGAAAAATTCCGGCGGTGGGATGCCGAAATTTTCGCCCCCCCAAAAAATCACAAAATGGTTGATTTTTTGCCTCGGTGCCTGATTTTTCGTCATGGCGGGTTGAAAAGTAGGAGGTTGTTGGCAAATATTGTGCTTTTGTCCTTTACAGTCACTACGCTCCATATGCAATTGTATTTTCGGGTCATTCCCCATGAAACTGCAGGTGCCTCAAACTGCAGGTACTCTGCACAAGCATCCAGGGCTTTTTTGTCGCAGTAATCTCCTTGGTTGAACACTGTCTGAGTCCCTACTGCTGCTGCACTTCGCCGCCCAGTCGGTCACCCCCGTGGCAACTTAAGGTGGAGCATTTTTACTAGCCTGTGAGCCAGTTGGTGGAGAGGGTGCAGGGGAGCGCCCAACTTTGGTCCGCTTTTCTGTCCCCAGGGACAGGGATTTCCAAAGCTGCGGTTGTGCTGCTTCTCCTGCTCATCTTGTTGTTTCTTCCCTCTTGCAGGCCATGCCCCGTGTACTGCTGACTCGCTTACTGTTGCCAGGGCCAAAAAAAAAGCAAAAAGAACGATAGTTTTTCTGCGTGTTAGTGCAAAAACGGTTTTCGCCAAAAAAAGGGCAGATCCGCAAACCCGCCAAACCAAGACAATTTTGGGCGTTTTTCAGTGTCCTCGTGAAGGTTGCTGGAAAAAAGTCTTTTCTTTCTTCGCGAAAATTAGAGTTTCCCTCGCTGTCCTGTGCCAGTTTCTGGATGATGGAATGGGCAAAAGGCTGGACCCCACAATGGTTCCCCGGCCTGAACGACCGGAAGGATTTTTTTATGAAACCCAATATTCTTCAAAAAATTCTGCTAAAAATGGCCGACGCCATTTGGCACCGGAAACTGAGCGCACCGGGAACAGGGTTAATGTGGAACCTGGGGTCCCACGGGAAAGCGGCTGGCATTGCACCCAACCGTTTCAAGGATTTCTCTCCATTGAATCTGTTCCTTCACCCTTTCCTACTCCTATCCCCACTCCCACTGCCACTGCCACCTCCTATTCCCACTCCTACTCCTGCTCCGTTTCTGCACCTGTTCCTGCTCCTACTTCCACCCCACTCCCACCCCCGCTCCTACTCCCTGGCCCTGCCCTGCTCGAATTCTTGCTCTGCAATTTATTCGCCCTTTACCATTATCTGCCCTTGTTTTAGGAATGTGAGCTTGCCGCATACGTTGATGCCTCAGAATACTTTTGAGGATATCAATAATAGCGTCCGCCTGTGCGCTCTGACAACTTGCAGAAATCGTTTCTGTGCCGGGTAGCAGAGCGCGCATGTGCTAATGCCGTGGTGTGGCTTTAAACTGCTGACCTGCTGTGCCATGCACAGATTTGCCCCAGTTGAATGCCTGTGTCAAGACTTTCACCTAATGACTGTGTTGATGATTATCATGATGACTTTTACCTGTTGCTGAGAACCAAAAGCGATTATCTGCAGTTTTCGGCAACCATGACCCCCCCCCCCCCCTGTGCCTCGCATGGGACACACACACACACCTCGGCGCTCCCAGCCCTGGTGCAGTGCGTGAATGAGTCCAGAGCTCGGCCTATGGCCCTGCCCTTGGTACCCGCGCCCCATGCAGCCAGTCTCTGTCCTCCTTTTGCTTCTCTTTTTGCATGATTCTCTTTGCCAGACGCCTTGTTGGCTGGGCTGCCAGTGGCGAGTAAGCTGCGGCTCCCCCCACGGTGTCAGTGCTTAGGGTTCCTTGCACTTATTCTTAATTTTTTCTTTTTTTCAGCACATTACTCTGGTCCTCCGCAGCAGAGCTTAGGTTATTTTCTGGCCACTGGTGCCATTCAGGGCAGTGCACTGCACCCAGATGAACCTGGTCTGTGCCCAGGTCTCAGCAAGAACAGGTACTTATACTATTTGTGTACATACTTTCTCTTGCTTTGGACTTCGGCTCGCCATGAACGCTCTTGCCCGTGGTTAGGCCGCTTTAACCCCCATGCATCAAAAAAAACCAAAAGCGATTATTCTTTGCACGGGTGCTCAGCCCCACCTGATTTTGCCGTGTACAAGGATGCTTTGTGATAGGCTGCGCGACATTTTCGTTTTCGGCTTGTGCAACTCTCAGCTGCGAACCAAATGCGTCCACGCGCACACCGTGTTACCCTTTCCTCCCCTCATTCAGTCGTTCCTGAAGCACACCCAAGGGTTTTGTTTCTTTCTTTCATACTGGGGGACGGGCACCATGATTCAAAGAAGGAGTCTGCAAACATTGCCACCATCGAATGGATTGGCCAGATCCCACTGAAGTTGCCCTTGCACTTGGCAGCATTCATGTTATGCTGCTTGCACACCTTGATTTTTCAAACGGAATACCCGAAGACCTGGGCAGCAGCAATGTGTCAACAAATGCTCAATGTGGTGGTCAACAATATCTCAGAAAAGGGATACGGCGTTTTTCTGATACAAGACAAAACAAATCTTGCTTTCCTGGTACTGTACACATCCAAAAAGGGCGCTCACCAATGAGCACACCGCAGCCATCATTGTCAATTCCGCTTCGTCCGTCGGGGATTACCTGCTTCGGAGTGCGGAGGACATGCGCGATTCGTTTGGGTAAAATCTAAATTGTTCAACACTACCCAAGCCACCAACAACTCGGCTGCATGTGGAACGCATTGCCTTGCCTCAATGTCCGCAATTTTGGTTGCTGCTGTTCCCCACACCCATTTTTTCGCTGTCTGGAACGTTGAGCCCCCCGCCCCCCCCCCCCCCAATGGGGGGGCGTTTGTAGGGACCTGGTGCACGAAGTGCATGCCACCATGTAGCTGTCTCCATGTGGTATGAATGTAAGTTCATAGCTGCGGTTGATGCAGCACAATAGCCTGGGGAGGCTGTGTAGGTACCAGATCCACAACTCCAGTGGTCAGCTGATGCTGGTGGCCCAGGCAAATGCAGAGGACACGAGGGGGCTTCGCTCAAGCCCCCCCCCCCCCCCCCTCACAAATGTAGCGCCAAGCCATTGCTACATTTTACTAGGTTTTGCTACGTGCATACTAGGTTTCACCAAATGCCCAGCCATTGATCACAGGTGGGTTTTCGGCCAAGTCTCCACATTTGTGTACCATAGAAGTGCTGGATAACAACGGCGCGAGAAGGTTACACTGTTGAGGAAGGACTCATGCACTGTCGCAGTGCAAACAATGCTTAGGCCCCTCCAGACTCCCAAACGTACATCATGGGGAGCAGCAAGTGTTTTCGTCCACACAGTGTGACCGCAGCAAGCCATTGGTTCCAGTGTGTTGCAGCATACTCGGCAATCATAGTTGCAGCATGGTGAGATGTGGTGTGTGAGTGTGTGCGTGCTATGTGTTCAGGTGTGCGCGTAAGGCTGCTGAGTGCGGTGCAGTGGTAGCCAGCCTGGAGCTGGCCCTGGGACCCCCCCTGCAGTGGCCACCTCATTGTCCACTGCCAAATCTTTGTTCTTTGGCTCTTCTGTTGGCATCCTTGAATTCCCCATTCAGTTCTGTGCAGTTTTACTGCGCATAACTGCGATGCGGACCAAAGCCCTGGATGCGACTGGTAGTCCTGCTGTGCAATTGACTGCTGGGCTGACTCGGGATTCAATCTTGATGACGCTGATGTTGTTTCCACCCTGGCTCAACCTCATGCCTATGTCCATGCCCTTCCACATCTTTTTCATCATGCCTCTGGAAAAGTCCCTGGAAAGGGAAAACCCTTCCTCCTTGGCCATTCCCTGCCAAAAAAAAATTGGCAACAACGGTCTCGTCACAGCACTGTGCACCACAACATTACCAGATTACGGCCAGTTGCATGCTTTGGGAGGGTGCACTGTCTGCGAGAAGAAGCTGGTTTTTGTTTTTTGACTTATGGTGAGTGGTCCTTTTCCAGCCCCAGCCTTACAGCCGCCAGCCTTTCTGCGGCAACAGCAGCAGCACTGCACACACCAAACAAATGACGCTGGGCGGCCAAAAACCAAACACCAATAGGCCAACCCACGCCGGGCCAGGCATTTGCTGCGCCCTCCACTGGGGATTGTGGGTCGCGTTCCAGGGTGCGCACACATTGCAATACAGAAAAAGGTGGGGCCTTGTCCGGTCTTGGTGCCTGGCAGTAGCCCAGCCACTGCAGCACTTGCACGTGGAACTCATCAGCGTCCCGTGTACACAGTTGATGGGCTCTGATGGGGGTTAGAAAAACAGTAGAATATAAAAATCCAAAGAATAGAATAGAATATGGTCCTGACAAAAATTTCAGCAAGAAACGGTTTGAAAAAACAAATGTAAAAGCCACAACTCTTTTCCCAACCCCTGGAAGGATGCCAGTCTCCAAGCCCCAGTATCACTTGGTAGCACATCACATCGGGAGTAAAAGGTGCAGAAAAAAATTGCCTGCACATTCTTCATATCAATCTGCCACTTGAAATTTTGCTTAGTGGGTTGTGCCCCTGCAGCCCGACTTGGGTGTCCGGTGCTCACTTGCTCCCCTGCCCACACCTTGACATGGGTGATGCTTGCGGGGGTAACGTGCACATAGACTGGAATTCCTACCCCCCCCCCCTCTTGTATAAGCTACGCCAAAGTCCCAAATTACTACCGTCCCTACGCCTACTGTAGCTTGGACACGGGCGTAGCTTGAGCGCGACACATACAACCACCAACACCGGGCGCCCAGGTTCAAAAAGAGAGGATTGCATGGTGAGCCGGTGCAAGAAATGGGCATATAATGCACAAACATCCCCAAAATCAGAGCTATGTGGGTTCAAGTGGCAAACACTCACAACAAATGTGTCCATGACTCTATGTAACTCGCAAATCAGTCACCAAACCCATGTCTTATGTGGCTGCACTACGTTTGGTACCGAATTAAAATTAGGTCCCAAATTAATATGGTCCCTACGCCTACTGTAGCTTGGACAAGGGCGTAGCTTATACAAGGGGGGGCGGGGTACTTCAAGTTTCCAAAGTATTCAGCACGGGTGCGTCCACCTCATCGGATTGCGCAGTCCCGGGTCCGCTTGGGGCATCCAAGTCGAAGGTGTAAAAGATGATAACCACAGCTTAGTCGAGTGCGGTGGCAGTGGCAGGGAAGCAAGCAACCACGTGCTCTGCTTGATAGATTCGAGAACTGGCAATGCTGCAAAGCATTCTACGTCAAAAATCAAACAGGTGACGTAGCATGCAAGGGCTGCGCATATGAATGTGGCGGCCTTACATCATCCAGTGATGGGGCACGCAGCACTCTGCAACCACCCCAACACGTCACTGGTCAAGGAAGTGTGTAGACGAGCACTGACCATTGCATCAAGAAGAGGGAGGGGCCAGGCTGCCACCAAATCAACGAATGCCTTAACAAATGAATGCATGAACTAAATGCATCAGAGGAGCACCTTCAGAAGGAGGGCGGGGGGAGGGGGGTCGTTGGTCAGGGAAGGGGGCGGGGGAGTGTCTCCAACAATGCGGTGGCGCACCTGAAACAGTCACCGCTCCGATCGACAGTGACGCCTCTTTCACTGTCAAAACATTGTCAGTGTCAATGTCACAATGTCAGTAGGGGTTGCAATGGCCTGGGCATTAGCAGTGGCAATGGCAGTGCCTATGGCAGACCAACCAAACCTGAAGGCCTGGTGGGGGGTTATAGACTGGCTTCCTACAATGCTGAGGCCAAATCCGGGGCATCCAACGGAAACATTGGGGGCGAAATGGGCAAAATGGCCATCTGTGCTGCTTGCTGCCTTTCTCCACAAAAGGCTCTGTCATTACATGTCACAGAGGACAATGGATGCCTCACAGGTCAGATAGCATGCCACAGCCCTAATTGAAGATCTGTGCTTGAACAAGGATGAATGGCAGTATACCATCTGCCTTAGGAATACCATTTTCTTTTGGAGTCTTTTTGCATTTATTTTGACAGGAGGGCCTTTGTTTCATTTCACTGTCCCAATTTGAGCCCCCTATTCTGCTTACTATTGCTGAAAGGACAAGTTTCTTTCATGGCTTCTGTTGGCTAACACACCATGAGTCATCTGATTCAGTCTCTATATTCTCAGAGTGGTAATGTGCTCACGCCAATTCCTGATATAAAATTGCATGCACTCATTGAACGTACACAGCTTCCTGATGATGCAGATATTGAACGACTCCAGTAATGGACCACAATGACGAAGCTGGCGCTTGGGTATATTTCCATAGCTTGCAGCCTTCCCTTCATAGCAATGCAGCTTTAAGCAGGCAGACACTATTTGGGAAGCAAAAGCAGAGTCTGAGCAGTCCAGATGCAGGACTGTGTCATGTGTCCAAACCTGCTGCATTCACTCTTGCATTACTAGACTCATCTCGTTGCGTGTTGGTACCAATACCGAATATCGGTTCCTCCCTAGTTTTCAGGTCAAAGCTGCTAGTGGGCCCAATTTTGGCCAGGTTGCCAAAACTGCCTTGCAACCGGTGACTGGGTCCCCCCCCCCCCCCCCTGCAAAATAAAGCGGCTTCAGCCTGGAGTTGGATCAGACACATGCATGATCATCAATTCATGCCCTTCCGTTTGAGGGGTAGCACAGGGCTGTGCTTGAAGGGTGGGGGGGGGCTTGGCGGGGAGGGAGGTTATGCATACAGGTGGGGCTTGTATCACCATTTCGAGCGTGGTTTTATTCCCCAAAGCGGGAATGAAAACCACAAAATAAATGGCAATGAAACCTGGGGGTAAGGGTCTGAGGGGATGTGTTGGCCACTTGAGAGGCAGGGCGGCAAAGGGGGTTGTGAAGAGTGGTTGTTGATACTCGCTGTTGGAGTTGTTGCACTGGCTCCCCCAACTCCTGGGAGGTGTAGTCCAGTTGAGTCACCAAACTGGGCAAGGCATAAGGAGGCTGCCATGCCAACCCACCAAATGATGATTGATGCACTGAAGCCAGTTCAGACCCCCGTGGCCATCTTGGGGTCACTTGGGATGTGTATCTATGTGCCGGCAAGCCGCCATTGGCTGATATCATACTCTCCCATCCACCTGACCTAACCCGATGTGATAGTGTGATAGGTTTGGCCATTCCGGCTATGAGCGGCCATATTCAGTACCGAGGCGTCGCCAGCTGAGATTTATATATCAGAATATCAGGAGTCAACAGGGTTTTTTTATCATAATGTTTCCGTAATTTTTCAGCCTTCCGTTCTGATTGTCAATGTATCGGCGATTGTCAGTTGGCTCGCGATTTTGCGGTAACCGATTGGTTAACTGTTATTTACAGATATTTTGGCGGAAACCCCGATGAAGGGTCAGATTTCATCAGTAAAGGGTTCGTTGCTTCCGCAATTTTCATATTATACACTCGCAAACTTAATCCGATTTTTTCAGACTTTCAGAATCGGATTTTCGACTTCGACATCGCCGCACTTGATATGACGAGTCTCGAGTGGTCCTACATTTTTCCCCGATCACGAATCAACCTTCCTTTTGTTATGCCCTTCGTTTTGCTTGGAGATATAGGTGAAACAAAGTTGATTCGTGAGGCCACTTTGAAAGGTCATATCTCCGGCTCACCGCGAGTAGTCTCAATTTCGAGAATTGGGTTGGAACCGCCTTGGTCTCAACTTAATTTAGGAAGCATCAAACGCCTTTGGTGTGTACACATGCCCGGTGTAGCAAGGGATAATGGTCAAGAGGGTAGAAAGTGATATATAACTCTTGGACCGTGCAACCGAATATTTTATTGCGACTTTCGAGTGTACCGCATGAGTGTTGGGGTTGCATAGATACTTTCCTTGGGTTCCCACGTATTTTTAACGTGAAGTTATGTCCATGGAGGGGCATGGCATACCATGGTGGGAGCCACTTTTTGAGGGTATGTGTTATATGCATGGTATGTGCTTCGATATGCTCACGCCCATGTTATATATCTTCGTGTGGCCGAAGAGATGGGGAGCCACACGTGACAAGGGCTTTGCCCATGTCACAATTGTGGAATTCAAAGCGCTAGACTAAGTCTACCGCGTATGTATTGCTCATGGTATGTTTGGCAAAGAGATCCATGAGTGCACTCCCATTTTCATGGGGCATGTAGATATGAGTGGCGAAGGTATCTCCATGCGCCCGATTGGGGATCCAAGTGGGAGAATTGGTCGCAAATGGTTCCAATCACTTGTATATTGAATCATGCGCGGATATCATGGGTGAGCATAGAGATATACTATCATGACAACTCTGTATTTGGGCATATTTTCATGTTTTTGACCTCAATTTTTGCTCATTTTTGCGTTTTGTGTACTTACCTGGTCGGCAAACAGCAAGAAGCCTATGGAGAATTGAACCATGGTATGTTGTTCATATGTTGGCATATGCCTTGGAGTTGAACACCACCATATGCCGGATCGCGTACTCCATTTGGCTTGGCGCACGAAGGATTACAAGAATTGGTCTCAAGATCGTGGGCTGACTTGGGCAGTGTGTGGCGCCCATATCCGAAGGGGTTTCGAGGGTAAAGTGGGGATGTACATGGGCATTGACCTTTGGTCTCTATCCTCCATGAATACTAGACTTCGATTCCATGCATACTTTGAGCCTTCGGATAAGTGGTAACTTCAATTTTGAGCATATATTTGATGTATGGCCAATATGGTGTGAATTGGCAGTTTTTGGCATGTTATGGGTTCAAACTCATGGGGCATATCTCTAAGCCCATTCGACTCCAAGTCCAACCAAGTATACGTCAGGGTAGGGCATGGTCCTGAGTGCCACACCAGGCCATGACACGCCACCTCCCCTATTGGGCTAGGATTTGGAGGCTTGGGAGTGAACACAGTTTTGGGGTTTGTGTAGTGACTTTTGACATATGGCATTTAGCCATCTTATTTGATTGGGTTCAGGACATCATGTTCGCGGGTCAAGGGAAGGTCTTGAGTCCAGGGAATGAGGGGTCTATGGCTGTGATTGTGTATGTTTCCATCTTTCCCCAACTTTGCTTTATTTGTGTTCATATGTCAATTTCAGGGCTTTCCTCTTTGGTGCAATTCTTGTACATGCCCGCCACCGTGGGACGACCGGTGTGCTGAACGGAAGCCCGCAGTGTGGATTGGATTGTGGATTGGGTTATTGCTGTATTTGTGGGATCTGGTTGCTGTTCAGGGTTGAAGGAGGATTACATTTTCTATATTTTTGGATTTTGGACCCTGGATTTTGAGGAATGCAAGCACTGATCAGGAGCAAGACAGCAGGGGTTACAGGCGGAAGGGGCACAGCAGGGGCCGGTCCTGGTAGGGACCTTCTTTATGGTAGCAGAGGCGTACCTGCTGCCCCTACCTACCGCCGACCCGGGGACTTGGGCCCCTATGAGCCCTGCCCAAGTACGCCCCGGATGCGTATTGTGGACTCGGTGGAGACCACGCCGGAAGTTGAAGCCCGAAGAGAAATACGACGTTCGGGAAGAGGAGGACTTGACATGGGGTCCTGGTCTCCATGTGTGAGCGTCGCTGCCGAAAGGCATGCAACCTCCGCTCCGCCGCGGAGGACTCTGAGGAGACCTCCCAGTCAGGCAGCAGTGGAGGACGGGCCCGGCGCTACCGGAAGCGCGGGTCACCCAAGCCCGCGGCAGGGGACGCCGGGGCTATGGATACGGATCCGAGCCCGGTCAGGCTGTGGTCAGCTGCAGACTCCGAGGGGCACTCTGAGGGCTATCGGACAGCCTATGAGCAACCTTCGCAGTCGGAGGAGACGGCCAGACCGCCCACAAGGGCGAACACGGCCCCAGAACCCAGCCTGGAGCATGACGCCGAGGCGTTGGAGAGGCCCGCCAGAGCCAGAACGGCGCCTGTGGCCCGGCACGCGGAGCCAACGCGGGATAGCATGGGCGACACACCCATGGCGGAGGATTCCGAGGCGCCGGGAACCGCGGGATGCGCCGGATCAGGTGGAAAGCACGCTGAGTGCCACTGCGAGCACGTGTCCTTCCTAATGGGCAAGTACCCAAAGATGGGGATGGACGCCATCGTGCATCGCCTCGACAGCCTGGACAACGCGAAGGACGGCCTAGAGGAGGACGTCGCCGGGATCCTGGATGACCAGTCGGCCGCGGAGAGAGACATGGCGGAGCTGCGAGCGGAACGGGACCGGTACCGGGAGAATCTGGAGCTGGCCCTGCAGAAGCAGCAGCGAGTGGTGGACAGCCTCCTCCACCTGGTGGAGGACATGTCGGGACGCCTGAAAAGGCTAGAGGAGTCACAGCCCCTCACCTCGGGTCCGGAGCTCCCGGCAAAGCCGGCAGCGGCAGAGCTGGTGGAGCGGGTTAAGACCCTCAGGAGCGCCATGGATAAACCCATGGGCGGTCCTGCAGAGGCACCCTACGCGCCTCCGCGTGTTGACCCGGGTGCGCTGCCGTTTGTTCCCATGTTCAGCGAATCCACAATGCTCGGGGAACACACGACACCGGCTGGGTCCATGCGGGAAGGGCACGTAACCACGGACCCGAGGAGCCTGACCGTACAGATGTCCCATGCCGCCCAGGATCTACCGATCACTACGACTGCCCATGCAGTTTATGCGGAAGAGGAGATCCAGAGCCAGACCATGCAGGGGCGAACCATGGGAAGCGCCGACGGACATGGTCGAGGTCATCCAGGCGGAAACCTGTGGGCGAAGGACCCCAATACGGGGATATCGACGGCCGGTGGAGCAAGTCCTTCCCGCATTCCAAACCCCATGAGTTCAGGCCCAACTGGACCGCACTCCATGGAGGAGAGGGATGTACGGGGAGTGTACTCACACCCCCCGGCCACAGGTGGTATCCGTCTCGGTGGAGTGGTGGCTGGTGACGTCGGAGATGCCATCAGGATTGACGACCTCAGGGGAATCAAAATCCCCTACTATGATGGCAACCCCTCCAACCTGGACGACTTCATCCTGGATTGGGAGGACTTCGCCGAGGAGGTCGTCGGCGAGATGCGGGGAGCGCCGCGGGACAAGTGGGTATGTCGGACATTCCCACACCGGCTGGCGCAGGACCTGAAGGAGGAGCTGCGGGATCAGATCCGAGAAGGATTGATCCGTACGGAGCAGGCCTGCCTCCAGTGGTTGGAGGATGAGGAGCGGGTGGACGCTCCGAACCAGAAGCTGGAGGACTTGTGGTCCATCCCGCTGCAGCTGGACCGCGGTGAGTTGCGGGCCCGGGAGTGGAACCGGTATCTGCGGAAGTACCGACGGAGCCTCAAGCTGGTTGAGGACTGGAACGAGTCCAGCGAGATCCGTCACCTGCTGAAGGACATTCTGCCCGGCCACTGGAAGAGGCGAGTGGAGGACGAGGAAAAGAAGCGAGCCAAGAAGCGGGTGGCGGTGACGATCATGGCGGCGGAGGATACCCATGCGGGTATCATGGAGTTCTTCAGGAGGAACCTGGGCGAGCCCAACCGGATGTTGGGACTGAAGAACGCCGTGTACGTGGAGGTATTTGGAGACACCATGGGGCAAAGGTTGCTGCGCCTCAACAACGTGGAGTGGAGGCGCGGGGAGCCGCTGAGGATGCAGGTCATCTTCGCCCGCATGAGCCTGGACGAGATCGTGAAGTACATCACGGTGGAGTTGAAGCTCAATGCGAAGAACGAGGCCCACGTGCAGGATCGACATGGTCATGGACAACGAGGCCACCGAGAAGACCGCCATCATCGGGAGATCCAGGAGGACACGGCCAACTCCGCGGAGGATGGTAGTGGAAGTGGCCAAGACCACTGGACCTGGTCCCGGGAGGATCATGAGGAGGCCCATTTCTTCGCGTTTGTGGCGCACAACGTGAGGGACCATGGGCAGAATCGGTCCAAATGGAACCGGGTGGGACCCAAGAAGAGCAAAGAGCCAAGGAGGATCGGGAACCCACCGCTCTCGTTCCGGGAGTACAGGTCTCAGCACGACGGGTGCTGGGTCTGTTATGGCAAGGGAAACAACCATGCACACGACCACCGTCAGTGCAAGGTGTATGAGGCGGACAAGAAGGCCTACTTCGCCGCCCACCCCGAGAAGAAGCCCAAGGAGCAGCGGATTGCCGATTGGAAGGCGAAGGGCGGAGACGGGGGAAAAGGCCAAGGCAAAGGCCAAGGGAAAGGCGGAGGAAGAGGCTATGGTGGTGGACCTGGCCAAGACCGACGAGTGAGGTCGATCGAGGAGGTTGCTGAGGACATGTTGAGGACGTTGGAGGAACTCAAAGCCCAGCAACGTGGTGGACAAAGTCCTGGCGGATCGCAGCCGGAAGGGGCTGCGGGAAGTCAAGTCTAGAGGAGCCCCCACGGGAGTGGGACCTCGGAGGTCTGTCCTCCGAAAATCAGTGGAATCCCTGAGGAATCCGAGGCACATCGGGTGCCGAAGAAGGCTCCGGAAGAGCCAAAACCACTGAGTTTCGCCACTCCCAACCCCTGGAGCGCCCTGCCAAGGGAAGTACATGTGGGTACGGGACATGGCAAGAAGGAAGGAGCGACCACGGAGAGCCCCGTGGACGGGCAGGACCAGCCCAAGATCTACACCATCCGTGACCATACCCTTGAATTCCTGATGCACCCGGACGTACTAGAGTTGCATGCCGTGAGAGTCGTCCATACGCCTCATGGTGACGAGCGGCAGTTGCACTTGAAAGTGCGAGTACGGTGCGGACGAGAGGAGAAGGTGGTGGATGTGTTGGTGGATACGGGTGCCCAGGTGAGCCTGGTCCGGAGAGGGTTGTTCAAGGAGGAATCCCTGCAGCCCAGCCGGAGACCGGTACGCCTGAAGGTGGCCAATGGAGAGATCATGGGTGGTGGCACCCATGAGGCCACTATCAGTATGGAATTCTGGGAACATGAGCGCTTGAACCGCCCTGATCTGGCGAAGAGAAGCACTCTATCCGGGAACTTCTATGTGGCCGACAATACAGATTGGGATATGATCATGGGGTATGACTTCATGGTGGCAAACGCCATTGGAGCCCTTCCCCATCGCGCAACGCTGGTCCGGGAGGATGATGAATGCCTCACATGGCTGTCTACGGATTATGCATGCGGATCATCCCAATGGAATGCTGAGGAGGAGGATCGGATCGTCCAAGCGGTGCAAGCTGTGGGTGCCAAGTCCAGAGGAGACCGTGGAGTTCAGCTCACGGAGTATGGAATGGCGCCGCAGGTGTATGCCAGGATGATCCAGACGCTGGGAGCCGAAGCGCCCGAGACGGACGTCTTCGCTTCCCGGGATGGCCCACTTTTGCGGAAGTGTAGGAGGCATTGGCATCGAGGAGACTCAGCCTGGCATAGGCATTGGGGTTTGAAGGAGTGGGGGCCCATGTATTGGCATGGCTCCCTGGACAATACCAGACGTACGGTGGAGAAGATCGTCGCGGATAGGGCGAAGGGGATCCTGGTCATAACCGGCATAGGATCCACCCCATGTCGGCTGGAAGATCTCAAGTCAACGCTGGATTCCATCACCCTGAACGAGATGTCATTCGGGCCAGAGGAGGAGCTGTTCATCGACGCCAAGGGTGTATCAATGCCCTCCCCGGGTCAAGCGTGGGGTACCAAGGCTTTCCTGGTGGATGGGGCGCAAGCCCAGCCCACGGGTGATGAAGCATTCATCCGTAGGGTGGAAGCGGTGCCCAGGAAGGTCATGTTTGAGCCCAAGGAGGGGACGGATCAGCCAATTCATGGCATTGACGTCCTGTCCCACGCCGAGATTGACGACATCGTCAACTACATGCGGATGGGGATGCACGACCGCGTGGCAGCCAAGAAGAGGCGGGCCATGGTCACATCTCCGCATTGGTGGGATGACAAGATGTTGGTCACCGGCAAGTACGAGAAGGATGGGTTCGTGGCGAGGGTCATGGATCACATCGCGGACCAATATGATGGTCCGGTTGGTTCGGACCCGCCGACGTGGGACTTTCCAAGAATGGGGGCCGATAGCGACAAGAACCAGCCCGACGCCGCAAATTTCCGAAGATTATCGGTGGGAAGTGCACCCCACGACGATGAAGACGGCATATCGGACAAGGAGAAGTCGGATTCGGACCCGGAAGAGGCCTATACCGCAGTGCGGTGGGTTGTATCGATACCGAAGCAAGCGGCAGAAGAGGCCCAGGAGAACCCGAAGGTTGTCGAGCTGAAGGAGAGGCTGATCAATGCCTATCCGCGGCTATTCAGTGGCGTCGCCAACAAGAACCCTCCAGATCGTGGGAGGTTTGGCACAGCGAGGATCAAGCTGAAGCCGAATCCCAAGATCTATCGTCATCGGGAGTACCAGCTTCAGGGCGATCGGGCCGAGGCCATCAAGAAGCTGTTGGCCGAGTTCATTGAGCGGGGATGGATCGAGCCAGCCCAGCCTTCATCGTGCCCAAGAAGGAGAAGGGCGAGTCCATTTGGTGGCTGCTGTAGCACCGAAATGGATCCCCCTTTGCATTTTTGTTTGTTTTTGTGCTTGGGAGATGGGTGAGGGCGTTCATTCGGGGATTTTTGGGCCTTGATTGGCCATATACCCCCTTCACTCGATCTCCACATATATATTTCATTGTGGTATACTTATTTAGGTCGACCGACGACGTTTTTCTATCTTTGATCCCCTTGGTCCATGTTGTAGATCAAGAGGAGACCGGATATGGCGTAGGGCACTGATTATCAGTGTCCTCACCCCTCCCTTGGGGCATGGGGGACGCCTACGACGTGTGTGGGGCCTCCATGTGTCCTTGGAACATGGGGGGGGGGGGTTTGGAGCCCATTGGGGTCCTCCCGTCCTCTCTTAAATGACTTCCGAGCGGTAACAACGCTCTGAGAAGGGGGGTGAAGCCGGTTCGGACCCCCGTGGCCATCTTGGGGTCACTTGGGGTGTGTATCTATGTGCCGGCAAGCCGCCATTGGCTGATATCATACTCTCCCATCCACCTGACCTAACCCGATGTGATAGTGTGATAGGTTTGGCCATTCCGGCTATGAGCGGCCATATTCAGTACCGAGGCGCCGCCAGCTGAGATTTATATATCAGATTATCAGGAATCAACAGGGTTTTTTTATCATAATGTTTCCGTAATTTTTCAGCCTTCCGTTCTGATTGTCAATGTATCGGCGACTGTCAGTTGGCTCGCGATTTTGCGGTAACAGATTGGTTAACTGTTATTTACAGATATTTTGGCGGAAACCCCGATGAAGGGTCAGATTTCATCAGTAAAGGGTTCGTTGCTTCCGCAATTTTCATATTATACACTCGCAAACTTAATCCGATTTTTTCAGGCTTTCAGAATCGGATTTTCGACTTCGACATCGCCGAACTTGATATGACGAGTCTCGAGTGGTCCTACATTTTTCCCCGATCACGAATCAACCTTCCTTTTGTTTTGCCCTTCGTTTTGCTTGGAGATATAGGTGAAACAAAGTTGATTCGTGAGGCCACTTTGAAAGGTCATATCTCCGGCTCACCGCGAGTAGTCTCAATTTCGAGAATTGGGTTGGAACTGCCTTGGTCTGAACTTAATTTAGGAAGCATCAAACGCCTTTGGTGTGTACACATGCCCGATGTAGCAAGGGATAATGGTCAAGAGGGTAGAAAGTGATATATAACTCTTGGACCGTGCAACCGAATATTTTATTGCGACTTTCGAGTGTACCGCATGAGTGTTGGGGTTGCATAGATACTTTCCTTGGGTTCCCACGTATTTTTAACGTGAAGTTATGTCCATGGAGGGGCATGGCATACCATGGTGGGAGCCACGTTTTGAGGGTATGTGTTATATGCATGGTATGTGCTTCGATATGCTCACGCCCATGTTATATATCTTCGTGTGGCCGAAGAGATGGGGAGCCACACGTGACAAGGGCTTTGCCCATGTCACAATTGTGGAATTCAAAGCGCTAGACTAAGTCTACCGCGTATGTATTGCTCATGGTATGTTTGGCAAAGAGATGCATGAGTGCACTCCCATTTTCATGGGGCATGTAGATATGAGTGGCGAAGGTATCTCCATGCGCCTGATTGGGGATCCAAGTGGGAGAATTGGTCGCAAATGGTTCCAATCATTTGTATATTGAATCATGCGCGGATATCATGGGTGAGCATAGAGATATACTATCATGACAACTTTGTATTTGGGCATATTTTCATGTTTTTGACCTCAATTTTTGCTCATTTTTGCGTTTTGTGTACTTACCTAGTCGGCAAACAGCAAGAAGCCTATGGGGAGTCGAACCATGGTATGTTGTTCATATGTTGGCATATGCCTTGGAGTTGAACACCACCATATGCCGGATCGCGTACTCCATTTGGCTTGGCGAACGAAGGATTACAAGAATTGGTCTCAAGATCATGGTGACGCGTTCCCGTGGGGGGCCGGCCACGGGACGCTGCGGTGACACGCACAGGTGAGCAGGCAGGCAAGGCACTACGCTCACAAGGGCATCAATACGCCTGTGTCATGTGACAAAGCGTTTCAGAATCCTTGCCACTCTGCAAAGAGGGAACGAAAGTATGTACAGCAACACATCAGGATATGTACACATGGGGTTAAGACTGGACTGGGGTAAGGGCATCAAGGGACAATAGACACTCAGTCCCGACTCATATCCCAATCCCAGGTCCGACCCTCTCAGTGGCTGATGGGGGCGGAGGCTCAAACACAACCCATGCCCTGCTCAGTCCGGACCCTGAAACCCTGCCAATGGGAGAGGTGTCCCGCACAGCCACAGGCGAGTTCCTGGGAACCAATGGGTTCCAAGGCCAGCCGACAGTGGCTCCCTATGCTCCCTTAACGGCAGGTCCCAACTCCACTCTGAGCCAGAGATATGGCCCCGCCATTATCACCCAGGAGTTGGTAGCTGAAAATGGGCTGTTTCAGCCCAAACTGAAATTGGCTTGAAAAACTCCAAAATTGACCCCTCGTCCGGACCCGCCAGAGGTAGGGACGAGGCAACTGACCCTATGCCCTTCGAGTACGAACTCCCTGGAGCCCTCACCCAACCTGGTTCCCTCTGAGGTCCCGGCATCAGGGCAACACGGATGAGTCAAGTGGGGTCATGATGCCAAAATCACCAAAATTGGCGTCATTCCCACGCGCGGCTCGCTCGGCCAAGGTGAGGCCAATGGCTCACAGGGTAGGAGGCAGGACCTAGGACTTATATCTGAGTGTACAACTTGGATTCAGGTCCGGGCTCCCTATGGGCTTAGAGAAATGGGGCCGCCAATTGACCACACGGAAGGGGGAAATTGGGGTCCCAAAATTGGGTCATTTTGGCTGCTTGAAATGAGCCAAAATTCGGTGTGCTCCCAATAGTATATCTCCACGCCGGCTTGGAGATCGGATCCGCCATTCCATACGTGATCCACCGGGAGTCCAACGGAGACTCCCATGCCCTTGGCTCTCAAAGATCTCCATGCCACTCGGCGTGGTGACGATCCCAATTGGGTCCACAAATGCAAAAATGGCAAAATTGCCCATACTCAATTTGGCCTAGCGCCTTGACGAGGGCGGCTCCGCTTCGCCCACGTGGTGTGTGGACCATGGGGACCATTACCCATAACACCCATGTCATATATGGTCCATTGGTCCATGCGTCCGGCGTGCACGAAGGTTAGAACATGGGGCACGGCGGGCAGCAAAAGTGGAAAAATGCTCAAAATGGCCAAAATTGCGCACGCTCATGGTTAGGGCAAATGAGGCACATGCCCGACTCGGACCGGAGTGTGCCATGGGATTGGTATCAAGTCATATATGTCCAACATATCTTTGGGGCGTCGCCCAACTCCTCCGGTATTGGGAATGGCAGGGTCGCCAAGTGAGCCCATGATTTGGGATAGTCCCAAATCGCCAACATGGCGGCCACGGTATGCCAAGCCTAAGAGGAGTTATTCGCCGGGTCCAAGATATGTTGGCTACCGAAGTATGTACCCTCATAACATACTTGGGTCATGATGTCAATTGAGCGCAACGTTGAGATACAAGGTCGCCACTTGACATCATGACGGGCCAAAAACGGCAAAATTGGCACAAAGACAAACCAAAGTGCCTTGAAAGGCGCACAATTATATTATAATATCTTTGGCTTGGATCGTGCAATCAACTAATCCTTCTAAACACAATGACTTGACACCAATGACCTTCGATCCCACATATGTGCTCCACTTGGGGCGCCTTGAAAGGTTACGAGCGCTGCTTCCCAAGTGGGCACATGAAAATATGGAAAAATGTAAAATACACACCTTGCTCCCAACGCATCGCTTCGGGATCACCACACAAGCTTCCCTTCACGAAGGTTAGGCTTGCAATTGACCGTAGGGAGTACGGAGAAGGGGCTTGCACAATATGAGGTCCATTGGCGGGCTTGTCTTGGAGCAATGGGCCCGCCAAATGGGCACGCAACACAATACATGGCACATACCAAATATTGCCCAAAAATGTAGCTCCCACCACGATATGTCGTGCCCCTCCAAGGGCATAACTTTGTGTCAATCGCTCATAGGAACTCAAGGAGAGTTCCTATGCAACACCAACACTTGCGCGCTACACTCGAAAGTTATCTTAACGCACGCAATATCATGGCCAATGAGTTGTAACGCAAACTCTACCCTCTTGACCATGATCCATTACACTAGCGCGCATGTGTGGAAACGCAAGGCATATAATGCTTCCTAAATTACGTCGGGAGTATTGTGAATACATCCCACGTTTCCTTATCGTCAATACTCGCAAGCAACACGAGATATGACCTTCACAAGTGGCCTCACGAATCAACTTTGTTTTGCCCATATCTTTAAGACAAATGGAGGGCAGGATAAAAGGGAAGTTGATTCGTGCATACGGAAGCACGTAGGTCCACTCGAAAGAGGTCAAATCAAGTGCGGGGATGTCGAAGTCGAAAATCCGATTTCGACATCCTGAAAAATTCGGATTAAGGTTGCGAGTATTAATTATGAAAATTGCGGAAGCATCCATGCAGTTCCTGGCGACTTTGGAGCCTTCGTCGCGGATAGCGTTAAAATTTCCATTATAAACAGTTAAACTGGCGGTTACGGTAAAGTCGCGAACCAACCGCCAGCAGTCAAAACAGTGAGTATCAGAACGGAAGCGTAAAAATTGACGGAAACAATATGAAAATAAAACCCTGTTGATTCCTGATATTCTGATACACAAATCTCCGCTGGCGGTGCATCGGTTGCCGATGCGGGGCTTCACGGCACGGAACACGCCGTACATGGGGTTAGTGGACCGGAGACCGGTTGTATGCCGTAACCTGGCCATGGGGTTCTGGGTACCGCTTCACCCCCCTCCTTAGAGCAAACCCTGGGGGGGCTCGATAACACCCACGCATGGCAGCGGGTACCCAGGACCACTCCCTGAAAGGGGGGGGGTGTGTCACATCCTCACTTCAGTAAGTCACAGTAAGATAGGTATCCCACAGTGGGATAGGTATGCTGCTGTAACAGCTTGTAGCACATGTACAGTATCAAGTATCAAGTCCCGGGTCCTGGCGGCGATTGTTCGGCATCCAAAGGACCCGTTAACCCATACCAGGCGCACCGGGTGCCGGCTGCTACGGTCACCACCACAGTGGCAGTGGCATACACGGCCAACATAGGCGTCACACGACGGCCGAGGTGGCCCCACAAGTCGAGAGCGACCACAAAGATCCATCAGGCTACCCCAAGCTTCCCAAGGCCCGCCGACTGGGGAGAGTCCCCACGGGTCCTTCCTCGGGCGCACCATGTCCATATCCATACGACGCGAGTCCAGAGTGCCATAGTCGAACTCCTTACGAACCCCAAATCGTAAGGGAACTCCTCCTGAAGGGATCGGGCATCAAGGCCGTCTTTTCCCTCGCCCTACTACCACGAGGCGTGGCCATACATGAGGGAGTCCTCATGCAGTGTGGGCGGAGGCGTCGACTCCTCAAACCACCAGTTTCCCAGGCAGACTGACCGAGGTCAGGAGCACCGGAGGCCGCCATCCGAATGCAAGTGCGTCTGCAAATCGGTAGGCTCACACTGGGACTGACAGTGGCGGACCGCTGGGAGTGTAGTCAGGCAACTGGGCTTCCCGCCTGGCGCCATCAGGATCTCCACACACCACAGCGAATAGGGCAACACGGTATCACGGGCACTCAAACAGTAGAATCTGTAATCAAGTACTGGTCCAGGCTGGACCAGGCTGTAAGGATATGTACACGGCGACTCAAGGCGCCTCTGTATCCCGATTCGTGGTGAAAAACAGTCCATCCCTCAGCGATGGGCTGATGACACTTAACATACAGATGCACATACCCTGGAGGGCAGAAAAACAAGCAACAATCTGGGTAAATAGGCGTGTAAACACACTCAGAACAGAGTGCCAAACCACGCCACGGTCAGGATAAGGCAAATGCAGGAGGATGGACAGGATAACGCCTGAGTTCAGGCATATATAGTCTCGAGACACACGTCGACTGGTCTGGATTCCGCAAATGCCATGGAACCAGACCACACACCAAAAAATCGCAATGCCGATGACAGCGGCATCCGTTGCGCAACGTCGTATGGGCTTCAAGGCCCCAAGAGCTCAGAATTATGAAGGTCAGTCGCCCTACCTGGTTTCCCAAGGATTCAGCAGGGGGGGGAGTGACGAATAGAATTGAAAGAGAGGGGCCATCCTCCTCTGGATACAGCAGGGGGGGGTATATGGCCACTCTGTCACCGAAAGATGGGAGAGAGCAAGCAAGTAAGGGACGATCCGTCGGCCTCACAAGCGCCTCAAAACGCATCAGGGGAGAGCTCAGGGCGCTGATCAGGCACCCCTGGCTGCAATCGCCCGGGTGAGTGCTGCCAAGTCCGAAACGTGGATCTTGGTCTTGTGCCTGCGGATGTACTCCATGAAGGGAGTATTGACCCGCGGCACAAACGAGGAGACGGGTTCCCAGGTGTCGTGGGACGGCCCATAGCCTCGCCAACGAACCTTGAACTCCAGACCTCCGGGTGCCGAGGCTTTCGGACGCTGAGCCAGGATCTTCTCGACAGTATAGTCGTCCTGCTCGGCATAGTCGTCGTCCGAATCGGCCTCATGTTTGGCGTAGTCCAGGGACACATGTCGGCCATGGAGGTCGGGTTCCCGCACACGGAGTTGACTCTCGTGGCGCTCCCGGAACTGTCCGTGACCCACCTTGATGCGGTATGTGTCCTCACCAATCCTGCGGACCACCTCGCCGGGTGTGAACCAGGTCTTGGTGCGGTGGGTGCCCATGGGGCGGGGTCTGATCACCCACACCGGGTCTCCCACCCTGAACTTCTGCGCTGTCGAGCTCGGGGCGGACTTCTGACGCTCAGCATGCTCTTTTTCAAGCTGCTGGCGGATGTCCCGCGCCGTTTGCTCTTGCCGCGCGAAGAACTCCTTGGCATCCATAGCCATGCCATCACCAGACAAGGGAAGTCCCCTACCCAGGGGGTCCCTGCCAAACAGAATCTGGTGAGGGGACAAACCGCCCGGAGTGGGGGTGTCATGATGGGCCTTCAGAGCAGGCCACATTTCCTCGAACCAGTTCCGCCGTGGATTGGTGATGTGGATCTTGCGCAGCTTCTCGAACAGCTGCCGTCCAGCCACTTCAGCACGGCCGTTAGACCGGCTGAGATAGGCAACGCTCTTGGCATGTCGTATTCCCATGAGGGAACACATAGCCTTGAACCAGCCACCAGTAAACTGGGGCCCTCGGTCACTGCAAATGGTGCGGGGGATGTCAAAGACGGTCAGCCAATGACGAATCATCATGACTGCCACTTCCTTGGCAAGCAACCCCTTTTTGCGTGCCGGAACAGCTACAACGTAGCCGCTGTGGCGGTCCACACAGAGAACCACACAGTCAAAGGTCTCCTTGCCAATGTGCACCTCGGGCATGGAGAAGACGTCCATGGCCACGCTCTCCATGGGCTGGTCAGGAACCGGGGTCCATTGGGGTTCCCCCTTGACGTTCCGGTTATCGGGATTGCAGGCCTGACAGACCGAGCAACCCTTCCTGACCTTCTTGATGGCGGTGTAGAGAAGGATATGGTCGATCTCGAACCGACGCTGCATGTCAAGAGCTTGCTTCTTGACCCCTGGGTGCAGCATGTGGTGGTGCCAAGCTTCACACAGCTCGAGCACCCGGGACTCCGGGACTAGCAGCTTACCATTCCGGTAGAGCTTGCCATCTTCCTCGGTCAGCCCCTTTGGCCACTTCTGCCCGTCGTCAGGGTCGGTCACAGCCCTATACTCGGCCGCAAAGGCCTCAGACTTGGCGTAATCGTCGGTCCAGTCGTCCTGGAGGCAAGACTCTGGGAAGAGGTGCTTGTCGGACTCAGTTCCCACAGGGGGTGCCGGACCGGGCCTTCCGCCTGCGGCACCCACAGGGGCGAGTACACTGACCGTTCTGCTCACCCTCGAAGCGAGGGGGGCATCTGCGGCCATGACGACGAAGCATTTGGCACCCTCCTCCTCCATCAGGCGCTCGATTTCGATGATCCTCTTGGCTTCAGCGGTCTCAGCCTCATCGCCATGGGCAGAGATATCCTGCATGCCCTTGCTGGCTGGATAGGCCCACCTACTGAGACAGTCCGCCACGGTGTTATCCTTTCCAGGAATGTAAACAACCGTAAGGTCGAACTTGGCCAAGGTCTCATGCCATCTTGCCCGTCGGGAGGCGGGACCTGAGGGGGTGTCCACGTGCTCCTTGTGCCACGACTGCAGACTCTGATGGTCGGTGCAGACGGTGACGGGATGGAGGGCTATGTACCCGGCCCATTTCCTGAGAGCCATGACGATGGCATACGCCTCCTTTTCACGGGGCGTCCACGTCCGTCTCTGGCCTTCCGCCAGGACTCGGCTCCAGAAGGCCACGGGCACGTGCCTCCCGTCGTCAAGCACTTGCTCCAACACAGCGCCAATGGCGTAGTCGGAAGCGTCGGTGCGTAGGACGAACCCTCGGTCGGGATCCACGAGGTGCAGACCCACTGCGGATAGCAGCGCCTGCTTCATCCCCTCAAAGGCACGGTCAGACTCTTCAGTCCAGACCAGAGCCTTCTTGGACCCCTTCTTGGTCTCCTCTCGGTTGCCCTTGAGCATGGTCGTCATGGGGGCTGCATACTCGGCATACATCTTGATATACCCCGAGTAGTAGTTGCAGAACCCCAGATACGCCCGTAGCTCAGAGACCGTTTTGGGCTTTTCCCAGTGCTCAATCGCGGCCACCTTGCCAGGTATGGGCTTTCGCTGCCCGTTCCCGACTACATGGCCAGCGAAGACCACCTCGCTTACCGCAATGGTGGCCTTGTCACTGCTGCCCGTGAGTTTGTGCCGAACCAGAAGGTCCAGCACTCGAGTGACGTCCCTCTCGTGTGCCTCCAGGAGCTCCTCGTAGCTCATGCTGGGGTCCCCGGACGCGATGATCACGTCGTCCACGAAGGGGTCCGCACAGTCGCGCACCGGCTCAAGCAGGTTCTCCAGCATCCGCTGAAAAGCCGCATTGCCGTTGGTAACGCCCATGGGCATCACCTTCCACTGGAGAGGTCCAAGTGGGGTGCTCATGGCTGTGCAGGCACGGGACTCCTCGGCGAGAGGCATCTGATGATAACCATGTTTCAGGTCAATCACCGTGAAGATCCTCCGCCGGTGTTGTTTTTGCAGCATATCCTCAATGAGGGGCAGCGTATAGCTGTCGTGCTGCGTTTGGGCGTTCAGGCCGCGGTAGTCGACCACGAGCCGCCACTCACCGGCAACCTTCTTGGGGACGACGAAGCAAGGAGAGGCCCATTCGGAGTGGCACGGCTCAAGCCAGCCTCTCTGGATGAAGTCACGGAGGATCTTCTCCATGGCCTCTTTCCTCTTGCCCCTTAGGGCAAACTCCCGGTGACGATACACACGGGGGTCCTGCTTCAGTCGTATCTTGGCCTCGCCATACGGTCCACGCACCGGTGGGGGAAACACAGGCTTGCCGCTGAAGAAGGTATCACCATACTTCTGCTTCAGCCTGGCCCTTAATGCCTGGATCTTGGGGCAGTCATCGGACTCCGCCTTGGCTTTTCCGGGCACTTGAACCACGGAGCTTACTTGAGGGGTAGCGACCCCGCTCGCTTTCGGCTCAGGTGGTCTTCCCAGGTGGCCCAAAGGGCCATCTCTGGTCTTGCCTCGGAACAGATCGCCGTAGGTGGGTGGGTTACCGCCAGGCGGCTCGTCTTGGCTGGACATGTGATCCAGCACCCTCTGCACGAAGGTATTCCCGTCATAGGAACCGGAGACGATTGAGTCCACTTCCCACCAGGCTTTGTCCTGGCCTTTGCCCTCACGCTGGTTTCCCCAGTCGTGAAAGGGCTGATCCATATACCCCTGAACCAGATCCCACTCCTCCTCAGTGAGGGGGTCTTCGGAGTCCGATTCTTCGATGTCAACAGGGGGAACCGCAAAGCATTGCCGCCATGGCTCTGCTATGATGCGGTTGACACACACGAAGTCCGTGGTGTCGGCCTGATCAAGGCCCCCATCCACATAGTGGAATTCTGTTGGCCATCTCTGGGGTGGCATGGGCTGTCCCTTAGCGTCCCGATAGACACTCTCTCCAGCCGGTAGGACGACCTTGTTCAAGGTCATGTTGGTCAATGAGGCTACCCAATGTCGGGTACTTTCCTCCTCGGTGCATCCCATAGGAACAACCAGCACTGCCTTGGAGCGGTCCTTGCGAATCTTCGCTATCGCTCTTGGAATGTCCCAACGGGGGCAATGGATCCACATCAATCCCTGATGCGGACCCCAGTGCTTCTTCCACGCGGAGTCCTGGGCGCTCCAGTACTTCTCACATACCCGCAGATGGGCGGAGGTTCCTGAAGAGAACGCATCCAGGGCCAGATCCGACGCTCCCAGGTCCGCGACCACTCGGTACGCCACTTCCGGCCTTACGCCGTACTCCTGGTTCGCTGGCCCAGTAGGCTCAGTGTCCAGCGCGGCCACTTCGAGCTGATTGCGTTCGGGGTGGATCCATTGGCATTCCACATGGTGCTCAGGTGACGAAAGCCACGAGAGCTGGTCGTCCTGGTACAGGGTCATGGAGGCCTGGGCCGGGAGGACGCCGGAGTCCGTCTCCATCATGAAGTCGTACCCGACGATCATGTCCCAGTCCATCTCGGCCTCGTAGAAGCTACCGTGCAGGAGGATTTCCTTGCCGAAGTCTGGGCGGCTCAGCTCACGATGGTTCACGAACTGCAGCCCAATGGCCGCTTCCTTCGTGCCTCCCACCATGTACTGGCCGTTCGCCACCTTCAGCCTGACAGGCTTCCGACTGTCGGTCAGACACTCTGGTGGAAGTAGGCCAGCCTTGACCAAGCTGACTTGAGCTCCCGTGTCGACCAACACGTCGAAAACCTTTTCCACCTCCCCGCATAGGGCACGGACCTTAAGATGCAACTGCCGCTCGCGACCGACACGGCGCACGGCATGCAAACTCAGGATCTCCGGCCGTTCCAGAAGCTCCACAAGCGACTGGTGCAGGTCGTGGACAATGGGCTCAGGCTGCCCGTCTGCAGCATCCAGCTGCGGTCCGGGTGATCCTCCGATACTCTCGGATAGATCCTGTAGTACATCAAACACGTTCTTGGTCGCGAAGGACGGACGGGTGCAAGGGTTCGTGCCTTCACTTGCCCTCACCCCGCCTCCGCGACTGGGCGCCAGACCGGGCCTTCCGCCCGCGGCAGTCCCCTTGTGTTTACCGACTCCCGACAGGGATGGTTCGGCGCTTCCCACGTCACCATCCTGCGACCGCCCTAGCTGGGGCCCTTGGCTGCAGGGGCTCCGCTAGGGGGCGTCGGTTGTGGAAGAGGGGGTGTTCTCCTCGGCCTCAACGTCGTTGACGCCCTTCTTTCTTCCCCCTTTACCTCCTCCTTTACCCTTGTTCTTGTCCTTGTCCTTGTTCTGGTCATTCTGGTTGTTCTCCTTGTTCTTGTTGTCCGACCTGGGGACCCAGTTCCGCTTGATCTCCTGGATCTCCTTGGCCAACTCGGTTCCCACCGACGACATCAGCTTGGCCAGCTCGTCCTTGTCCACCTCCATCTTGGCTTCCCGGATACCCGCGGGCGCACGCTTCTTCGACCCGTGCACCTTCTTGTAAGCCTCCGTGTCGGCCTTGTGGACGGGGCATGTTCGGTGGTCATGGTTGAAGCCTTTCTTCCTCCCATAACACACGAAACAGCCCTGCGGGTGAGCTCGTATGAACTCCCCAAAGGACAGCGGAGGGTCGCCAATGCGGCGAGGGTCCCTCTTCTCCTGCTTCCTCCAACCCTGCTGCAGGGGCTTCCAGTTTCCCGGCTTGCTCCCCGCGCTCAGGTTTTTGGCCACGAAGGCACAGACGGCCACCTCGGCGGGCTCATCGTCGTCGTCATCGTCGACGAGAGTCTCATCGCCGCCGGCTCCCGCTGGGTCCATGGCGTCTTCCCCGCCAGGTCCCTCGCCAACGTAGTTGACGTCGCGGTCGCCGGGCCTCAACCCGCGGGTGTGGTGGAGGTTTCGGTACTCTTTGAGTACTTCCTCGCCAACCCACTCCAGGATCTCGTCGCAGCTCATCCGCGCCGGGATGGGCTGCAGACGGATGGTCTGGCCGCTCAACTCACAATCGTCAAGGCGCCATATCGCGGTCTTCTCGCGATCGCCCGAGACGGTGATGAGAAGAGCGTTCCGCAGGGAGTGCCGTTTGACATCCCGGGCCACGTTCTTCTTCGCCCAAGACACCACGTTCGTATGATACTCCTTGGGGAGCATCATCTTGACCGTGTGGTTGGACTTGGCCCGCTTGGATTCCTCCTTGGTGACTCTTTTGATCCATGCTTCCGGCAGCATGGAGAGCAGGCGAGCCTGCTCGTCACCCTCGTTCCAATCCTCCACGTTGCGGCGGAAGAGGGTGTATTTCCCTCGGAAGTCCCGCCACTCTCGTAGGCGGATCTCCCGTCCATCATGCTCAAGCTTGATGGACTTCCAGCGCTTGGCAGCCACCTGCGGAGCGTCCACCCGCTCCTGCTCGTTGAGCCACTTCTTGGCGTCCTTGAGGGTCTTGATTTTCCCCTCCTTGGTCGCCACGAAGTATAGCTCGCCGAGCACTTCCGGCAGGCGGTACCTGAACCGTTTGAAGACATATCTCTCCGCATCCGCGGGAGGTTGGTCTTCAGTGACGGCCAGCCCCCAATCGTCCAGCTTCTCCAAGAAGCGGTCGAGGTTGAGGGGATTGCCGTCGTACATGGGGGGCTTGATGTCCTTCAAGTCTTCCCACACGGCGGCGTCCGCGGCCTTAGAGACCATGAACGCCGGCCGCGAGGTCGACCGAGGTTCCCATCGGCCTCGCCCACGGACTCCCACGGCCGCCACGTCCATCTCCTCCATGGAGTCTCTGTGGCTACGCCGCGGTTCCTCCACGTACGCTGAACCAAAATGTTCACGCCGTACGGCATCCATGTACGCATCCTCATCACGGCGCCGGCGGCTGCGTTCAGCGGCCTCCCGTCGCACACCACGCGGCGGGCTGATGTCGAACTCCTCCAGGTCCAGGTCCAGGTCCAGGTCCTCACCTTCGCCGACATCCCACTCCACGTCTCCTCTGGGGACCTCATCCCTGAGTCCACCATAACGTCCTCCAGCCCTGGGGATTGGCACCGGGGCTGGTGGCGGGCGTCGGGGGCGTACAGGCGTCCGCGGTGGAGCACGGCGGTTGTGGTAGTCCGCGCTGAGCCACTCATCGCGCCATTCCTCACTGCCACTGCCGGGCGGCACGCGCTCGTTGCGGCGGCCCGCGCTGTGGTGAGAGGGGGCGGAGAGAGAGGGGGCACTGGCGCTGGGGCGACTCCTGGGGGCTCCGCCGGGGGCGTGGGGTCTGCCTGGACCTGGTCCGGGTCCCCAGCCGTCGTCCGACGAGCCAGACTCCAGGGGTGGGTGGTCGCTGCCGACTCTCCCACGGGCTTCCAGCGCATCCAGCCTCTCCTGCAGGCCGCTGACGACGTTGGTCAGCGACTTGGTCTCGGCCCTGGCGATGTCCAAGTCATTCTGCGCGCGCGCGGCGACCGTGGAGATGCGAGCCATCTCGCTCTTGCCCGTGTCTACCTCCAGCTCGAGCAACTGGACTCTCCTGCGGAGGTAGACAATCCACCGCCAGGTGGCATCCGGGACACCGTTCCCTGGTGGGTCGCCGGGGTCCCCAGGGGGTCCTCCAGGAGGGCCTCCGCCGGGTCCGCCCGGTCCAGGGGGTCCTCCCCCGCCCGGTGGTCCGCCTCCAGGGGGTCCACTTGGTGGGCGTCCTCCAGGGGGTCCTGATGGTCCTCCGCCAGGGGGTCCCGGTGGGTCTCCGCCGGGTCGCCTCGGTGGGTCCGAGGATGGGCGCCTCCTCGTGATGCCGAAGTCCATGTCGTCATCCTCGTCCATGTCGCCCCACCTGGGCGTCTCGGTCACGGAGGACTCGGAGCTCCGGTAGGGAGGAGGGGGATCCTCATCCTCACCTTCCATGGGGACGTCTCCGCCACTTCCGCCCGTCCAAGCCACCACTTGGCGATGTCGACGGCCTCGTTCATCCCCGTCACTGGCGGTGAAGAAGGGGTCACTGTCGTGGGGGTGCCCACCCGCTGGCCTCCGCGGCCTCTCGGGGGTCTTCCCCTTGCCCTTCCTCCGTCGACGGGCGGTGGTGCTACCGCTCCCACTGCTGCCCGTGTCCGCCTCATCCAGCTTCATCCTGGAGGAGGCGTCCCCTTCGAAAAGCCTTCGAAGGGTCTCCACTCGCGATCCTCCCGGGGGAGTCTCGTGGCGGAGTTTGGCCTCTGCCTCCTCCATTGCGGCGGCGGTGGCTGCGGCAGCTCGCGCTTCGGCCTCTTCCCGAGCACGAGCCGCCTCGGTCTCTCGGGCCTGCAGCAGCTGCGCCTTCTGCGCCTCCAACGCCGCCAGCTCCGCCTCCGTCTTGGCCTTCTCCTCAGCGACCTTCCGTCGCGCGGCCTCGATGGCTTCCTTCTTGGCGGCATCCTCATGGGCCTTAGCCGTCGCTTCGGCGTGGGCCCTTTCCTCCGCCTCCTTCTTTGCCCTCTCTTGGGCAAGCGCCTCCCCCAGCGCCTTCACCTCGGCCTCCTTGCAGGCAATGGCCTCCTGCGTCAGGCGGGCTTCCTCGTCGGCTGCCGCCAACTCACCGTTGACCTGGGCAGTCGCTACCCCATGGGCGGCCACGGCCGTGAGTCCAGCCGCAATGGCCGCCACGGTCTGGGTGTGGATGGCCATGCCATGCGCCCACTGCGCAGCTTCCTCCTGGGCGATGCCGGCGGCGCCCTCCACAGCAGCGCTGTACTGCTTGGCCCGTTGCCGGGCAACCCGACGGTTGCAGGGCACCCCACAGGCGCGCTCACAGGCGCGCGCCACGTCCCTTTCGGGAGCGACGCTGCTGCTGGAGCTGGCCTGGTCGGCCGGCGTCCTCCCGCGGTGGGCCGACTCGATGTCGCTGCTGGGGCCTGCTGAGGCCTGCCGGGCCCTCAGGAGCAGCGGACGGGGTTTGGCCTGGGTCTGCTTGGCGACTTGGATGTAGTCGCCAAGGGTGGTGGAGCCGGGGTGGTGTCCACCATTGGGCCGTTGGGGACTGGGGGCTGGGGTTCCGCCCTTGGCGCCTTGGGCGGCTTCGGCAGCCAGGGACTCCTGGTACTCCCGCCACCTCCGGTCCCTCTTCTTGTCCCCGGCGGACCTCTTCTCCGTCGCCGGAGACGCGCTGCTGCTGCCCTGCAGCCTGCGCTCGTTCCCCGGTTCCGGGAACTTCTTCTCGATCACGTCCCACAGGGAGACGTTGATCGAGGCGCCCGACGGGTAGGCGTTGGGCTCCTCGTCCTCCTCAATCCCGTCGGGACGCAGCCCTTCCCCGGGCCTGTCCGGCCGGGTCCACGCCCTCCAGCGCCTCTGCTGGTGGCGGTACTCGTACCCCTCCGCCCGCAGCCAGTCCTCCACGGCCTGCAGGCGGTCGGGGGCGATGTCCGTGCGGAGCTCGAAGCTCCTGGGCATGCCCCCTTCGCACTGGGGGTTGCTGTGGCGGTAATGCTGGTCCCAAACCAACCCACGCAGCAGGCGTGCTGCATGGGGGTGGGGCCGCGGCCACGTCCTGCCCGCTTCCTGCCAATTCACCATGGCAGCGGGGGCGTAGATGATCTTGGAGTCCTTGATGTGCACTCGTTCAACTCAACGAACTGGTTGTGGTTGTTGAGGAGGGTGCTGCAGCACTGGATTGGAAGTGCGGCTGGTGCTGGTCAGCCGGTGGTTGTGGAGGTGGTTGACGCGGCCTTGCTGGTCGGCCGTTGGGACTCCGGGTCGGCCGATGGGGCTGATGCAGGAGTCCTGGTCTGTGCACCTCTTCCACGGGCGCTGCGCGGTCAGGACGATGCTCTGGACGGCGCTGCGGGCTCCGTGACGAACTCGGCGCTGTCGCTGAGTGGCGCTGCGAGCTGCTGCGCTGCGCTGCGAGATGCTGCGCTGCGCTGCGAGCTGCGAGTTGCGCCGCGCTGCTGCGACGCGCTGCTCGGGGTTGGTGGCCCCGAGTGGCACGCGAGGGTTGGGTAACCCCGCGGCGGTGAAACGCTTTTGACGCGTTCCCGTGGGGGGCCGGCCACGGGACGCTGCGGTGACACGCACAGGTGAGCAGGCAGGCAAGGCACTACGCTCACAAGGGCATCAATACGCCTGTGTCATGTGACAAAGCGTTTCAGAATCCTTGCCACTCTGCAAAGAGGGAACGAAAGTATGTACAGCAACACATCAGGATATGTACACATGGGGTTAAGACTGGACTGGGGTAAGGGCATCAAGGGACAATAGACACTCAGTCCCGACTCATATCCCAATCCCAGGTCCGACCCTCTCAGTGGCTGATGGGGGCGGAGGCTCAAACACAACCCATGCCCTGCTCAGTCCGGACCCTGAAACCCTGCCAATGGGAGAGGTGTCCCGCACAGCCACAGGCGAGTTCCTGGGAACCAATGGGTTCCAAGGCCAACCGACAGTGGCTCCCTATGCTCCCTTAACGGCAGGTCCCAACTCCACTCTGAGCCAGAGATATGGCCCCGCCATTATCACCCAGGAGTTGGTAGCTGAAAATGGGCTGTTTCAGCCCAAACTGAAATTGGCTTGAAAAACTCCAAAATTGACCCCTCGTCCGGACCCGCCAGAGGTAGGGACGAGGCAACTGACCCTATGCCCTTCGAGTACGAACTCCCTGGAGCCCTCACCCAACCTGGTTCCCTCTGAGGTCCCGGCATCAGGGCAACACGGATGAGTCAAGTGGGGTCATGATGCCAAAATCACCAAAATTGGCGTCATTCCCACGCGCGGCTCGCTCGGCCAAGGTGAGGCCAATGGCTCACAGGGTAGGAGGCAGGACCTAGGACTTATATCTGAGTGTACAACTTGGATTTAGGTCCGGGCTCCCTATGGGCTTAGAGAAATGGGGCCGCCAATTGACCACACGGAAGGGGGAAATTGGGGTCCCAAAATTGGGTCATTTTGGCTGCTTGAAATGAGCCAAAATTCGGTGTGCTCCCAATAGTATATCTCCACGCCGGCTTGGAGATCGGATCCGCCATTCCATACGTGATCCACCGGGAGTCCAACGGAGACTCCCATGCCCTTGGCTCTCAAAGATCTCCATGCCACTCGGCGTGGTGACGATCCCAATTGGGTCCACAAATGCAAAAATGGCAAAATTGCCCATACTCAATTTGGCCTAGCGCCTTGACGAGGGCGGCTCCGCTTCGCCCACGTGGTGTGTGGACCATGGGGACCATTACCCATAACACCCATGTCATATATGGTCCATTGGTCCATGCGTCCGGCGTGCACGAAGGTTAGAACATGGGGCACGGCGGGCAGCAAAAGTGGAAAAATGCTCAAAATGGCCAAAATTGCGCACGCTCATGGTTAGGGCAAATGAGGCACATGCCCGACTCGGACCGGAGTGTGCCATGGGATTGGTATCAAGTCATATATGTCCAACATATCTTTGGGGCGTCGCCCAACTCCTCCGGTATTGGGAATGGCAGGGTCGCCAAGTGAGCCCATGATTTGGGATAGTCCCAAATCGCCAACATGGCGGCCACGGTATGCCAAGCCTAAGAGGAGTTATTCGCCGGGTCCAAGATATGTTGGCTACCGAAGTATGTACCCTCATAACATACTTGGGTCATGATGTCAATTGAGCGCAACGTTGAGATACAAGGTCGCCACTTGACATCATGACGGGCCAAAAACGGCAAAATTGGCACAAAGACAAACCAAAGTGCCTTGAAAGGCGCACAATTATATTATAATATCTTTGGCTTGGATCGTGCAATCAACTAATCCTTCTAAACACAATGACTTGACACCAATGACCTTCGATCCCACATATGTGCTCCACTTGGGGCGCCTTGAAAGGTTACGAGCGCTGCTTCCCAAGTGGGCACATGAAAATATGGAAAAATGTAAAATACACACCTTGCTCCCAACGCATCGCTTCGGGATCACCACACAAGCTTCCCTTCACGAAGGTTAGGCTTGCAATTGACCGTAGGGAGTACGGAGAAGGGGCTTGCACAATATGAGGTCCATTGGCGGGCTTGTCTTGGAGCAATGGGCCCGCCAAATGGGCACGCAACACAATACATGGCACATACCAAATATTGCCCAAAAATGTAGCTCCCACCACGATATGTCGTGCCCCTCCAAGGGCATAACTTTGTGTCAATCGCTCATAGGAACTCAAGGAGAGTTCCTATGCAACACCAACACTTGCGCGCTACACTCGAAAGTTATCTTAACGCACGCAATATCATGGCCAATGAGTTGTAACGCAAACTCTACCCTCTGGACCATGATCCATTACACTAGCGCGCATGTGTGGAAACGCAAGGCATATAATGCTTCCTAAATTACGTCGGGAGTATTGTGAATACATCCCACGTTTCCTTATCGTCAATACTCGCAAGCAACACGAGATATGACCTTCACAAGTGGCCTCACGAATCAACTTTGTTTTGCCCATATCTTTAAGACAAATGGAGGGCAGGATAAAAGGGAAGTTGATTCGTGCATACGGAAGCACGTAGGTCCACTCGAAAGAGGTCAAATCAAGTGCGGGGATGTCGAAGTCGAAAATCCGATTTCGACATCCTGAAAAATTCGGATTAAGGTTGCGAGTATTAATTATGAAAATTGCGGAAGCATCCATGCAGTTCCTGGCGACTTTGGAGCCTTCGTCGCGGATAGCGTTAAAATTTCCATTATAAACAGTTAAACTGGCGGTTACGGTAAAGTCGCGAACCAACCGCCAGCAGTCAAAACAGTGAGTATCAGAACGGAAGCGTAAAAATTGACGGAAACAATATGAAAATAAAACCCTGTTGATTCCTGATATTCTGATACACAAATCTCCGCTGGCGGTGCATCGGTTGCCGATGCGGGGCTTCACGGCACGGAACACGCCGTACATGGGGTTAGTGGACCGGAGACCGGTTGTATGCCGTAACCTGGCCATGGGGTTCTGGGTACCGCTTCAATGGGCTGACTTGGGCAATGTGTGGCGCCCATATCCGAAGGGGTTTCGAGGGTAAAGTGGGGATGTACATGGGCATTGACCTTTGGTCTCTATCCTCCATGAATACTATACTCCGATTCCATGCATACTTTGAGCCTTCGGATAAGTGGTAACTTCAATTTTGAGCATATATTTGATGTATGGCCAATATGGTGTGAATTGGCAGTTTTTGGCATGTTATGGGTTCAAACTCATGGGGCATATCTCTAAGCCCATTCGACTCCAAGTCCAACCAAGTATACGTCAGGGTAGGGCATGGTCCTGAGTGCCACACCAGGCCATGACACGCCACCTCCCCTATTGGGCTAGGATTGAGAGGCTTGTGAGTGAACACAGTTTTGGGGTTTGTGTAGTGACTTTTGACATATGGCATTTAGCCATCTTATTTGATTGGGTTCAGGACATCATGTTGGCGAGTCAAGGGAAGGTCTTGAGTCCAGGGAATGAGGGGTCTATGGCTGTGATTGTGTATGTTTCCATCTTTCCCCAACTTTGCTTTATTTGTGTTCATATGTCAATTTCAGGGCTTTCCTCTTTGGTGCAATTCTTGTACATGCCCGCCACCGTGGGACGACCGGTGTGCTGAACGGAAGCCCGCAGTGTGGATTGGATTGTGGATTGGGTTATTGCTGTATTTGTGGGATCTGGTTGCTGTTCAGGGTTGAAGGAGGATTACATTTTCTATATTTTTGGATTTTGGACCCTGGATTTTGAGGAATGCAAGCACTGATCAGGAGCAAGTCAGCAGGGGTTACAGGCGGAAGGGGCACAGCAGGGGCCGGTCCTGGTAGGGACCTTCTTTATGGTAGCAGAGGCGTACCTGCTGCCCCTACCTACCGCCGACCCGGGGACTTGGGCCCCTATGAGCCCTGCCCAAGTACGCCCCGGATGCGTATTGTGGACTCGGTGGAGACCACGCCGGAAGTTGAAGCCCGAACAGAAGTACAACGTTCGGGAAGAGGAGGACTTGACATGGGGTCCTGGTCTCCATGTGTGAGCGTCGCTGCTGAAAGGCATGCAACCTCCGCTCCGCCGCGGAGGACTCTGAGGAGACCTGCCATTCAGGCAGCAGTGGAGGACAGGCCCGGCGCTACCGGAAGCGCGGGTCACCCAAGCCCGCGGCAGGGGACGCCGGGGCTATGGTCGACGTGGCCTATGCCCAACACGCAGCGCACCTCCTACACAGGGTGACACACAACCACCAACCTGAGGTTCGCGAGGCCGCAGCCATACGCATAAAAGAAGCGCAAATGGCCCGCAACACCTGCCCCCGGTGGATACTGGCGCAACACGGCGTCTCCACCTCTGTGGGCACTGGCATCTGGGCCCAGCTACAACTCCTCCTACCGCACCACACACACGCCATCTTGACAAACCACCACTGCGATCAACAGGGGCCACTCGTGGCCACACACACCGACATCCACCGACACCCGGCAGGCGAGGTGGACACCCTGCGCCTCGTGGGGGCCACCGTCACCATTGTGTATATCACCCCAACACAGATGAAGATCATGGCCCAATGCGACGCCCACCACACCCCGTTCCTTTCCGACCCACAATGGCCAGCACGCCACGTCTTCCAAGCGTACCTCCGCGCATGTGCTACGAAGGCAGGGCGCGACATGCCGGGGCCCAAGGACATCGACACGGCGTACACAGCCTTCCAGCGCCAGCACCGCTGGCCCCGCCCGAGCGAGCACGAGACCCCCAACGACGGCGGCACGACGCAGGAGGAGCCCGGCCCGTCAGCCGAAGGCTGGACACCACCCACCATCCTGCTGCTAGCACCAAACGGCCACAAACATGCTACCCGCACTGTCCAGCGACACCATGCCCCCTGGTCCATCCCCAAACACAATGCACCGGAGACCGATGTACCACCAGTCAAACACAGTGACCAGGGCATACCACGCACGTGCTGGCACTGCGGCCCGGCAGCCCTCGATACTCCGTGGCCCCTGCTACACCTCATCTCCACCCACTACCACACCCCCACCGCCGCCGCCACCGCCGACCAGCAGGCATGGCTCTCCCCCTGGTCTCACACGGTACCCCCAGACCACCCGGCGCACGTAGCCTGGACCCGAACACCCACGGCGACATGGACGTTCACCAACGAGCGGGCAGACCCGGAAAGCGTGGCCATAGAGTACGACCGCTGCGACCCGCACCGCGCAGGACCTCAGGAGGCACCCATGCACCCCCTACAGCACAAATGCCCCACCCTCCGCGGCGACAAAGACGACAAGGAGCGGCGACAGACCATCACGTGCCAGAAGTTCCACCCCAATACGGGATACCTCTTCCACCTGATGTACGCGTATATCACCCAGGGGCGCCCAGACAGGGGCCTCCTCCGCCTCACCCCACGAGCCCAGGCCATCATCACCCAGGGGGTAGGCGTCTATGCAGCGCCACTACTGCAACCCACGCAAATCACCGCCAGAACCGCCCAGGGGAACCCCATCTACGTCTATCACCCCACAGCAATTGCCCGCCTACCCATACCCAGCGACACCGACATCATCTACTTCACTGACGCATCCGGCACCCAGCAACGCACCCCCGCGGTCGGTTGCGCCTCCGTGCGCATCACCCGGCACGCGGACGGCCTCCACCTGGAACACCACACCGGGGCCACCATCTTTGGGGCGTCCTCCCACGGCGAACTGCGCACCATGGCAGATGCCGTCGCCGCCACACCGCCACCCACGACGATCCGGCCCCGCAACATCTGGTTAGTGGTGGACGCCACGGTCGACATCCACCTCACCAAGCGCCTTGCGGACCTGCCCCTCCACAAAGCACTCGAGTCCGGCCTCACCACGCAAGCGTTGGGACTATGGATGGCCTTCAAGGGCATGCACCCCCAGGACGCCCTAAACATCGTCAAACAGGAGTCACACCGCTACGCATACGGCAATGGACGCGCAGACACGCAGGCCAAACACCAGAACACCAACCACACCCCAGGGCTCGAACACGTGCAACTGGACACCCCACACCACAGCCACCTGCAGCACCTGCCCCCGATACCCCCGGCCACACAGCACCCCCAATGGATGCCCGAGGACACGCCGTACACGGATCGAGACAAGCAGTACCACTACCTCACACCCATCCAGCAACTGGCCACCACACTGGGCCACCCAGCGAACACCGAACTCCTCCGACGCCTCGAAGACTCCGTCCACACCCCCTTCTACTACTCCGCCCTGCGCCCGGATAGCCTCCCAGCACACCTACAAAAGCCCCGGCTCCAACTCGCCCTCGAACAGCTTCCCCTCCTCACCCGATACCACCGATGGTATGCGCGCCGCTCGATCCACGTCCCCGCAGGATACACCAAATGCATCTGCAGCCACACGGAAGAGGAAACCTGGGACCACTTCAAGGTGTGCCCCCTGTACAGAGGACTGGACACCCTCACAGACTGGAACCCAACCAACACCATCGCACAGCACGCCGGATGGCTGACGCAGTCCCCGGCGACCCAGCAACTCACCACCGTCCTCAAGCAGACGGAGGTACTCGAGGCGGTCCGCAGGGGACTCGTCCCCACTGCCGACTACACCTTGCTACGCACCCACGCGGAAGACCCCCAGGCCACGGCGGCGCACATGCAGCGGACGGCCGTTGCCAAGACGGCGGAGCAGCTCACATACCGCACCCACAAATACCTGCAGCATGCAGTAACCCTGCCCCAAACAGACCAAGCCCACCTCCTCAAACTCCTGTTCTACCAACCATGAGAACCTACCCCGCGACATACCAACACGGAACCCCCACCACGTCTACACACCGTCCACCGAGCACAGCACGGGCACAGCACACACGGGCACCACAGGCACCGCACACACTCCCACCAGCATGCGCGCGCCACCAGCCCCCATCCCCCCACGCCGCCGTCCGTCCACAGGTACCACCAACCGCCAGCCACCGCATGTCCCCTCTGCATTCGCCAGCGGCTACCACAGACAGCCCTGCCCTGCAACCCAGACCACTGGGTCTGCCTGCACCTATGATTTTAGCAGCTGTTTTTTCCCAAAATTCCAAGTCATGCATTTTCAGAAGAGCGATATCATCGGTACACAGTAGTACTGTTGTTTTTGTGTTTTCTCAAATTTTTAACAAAATTATGCTGTCGCTGGAGCTGGAGCCGCAGATCAACTGTCGACAACTGCCGCGTACGCGAGTTTCAGATTCCCGACCGCCGTGCGCAATAGAAAATCGCCAAAAAGTCCACTTTTTTTCGCAGTTGGAAGCAAAGTAAAGGCATGAGCGTGTCCCCGAGATGAATACCTTGCTGCTGACCTAAAAAAATCCAGATTGGCAGGCACATATTTTGAGAAATTCACACTTTTCTAGCCAAAAACCACTCTTTTTCATGGTTTTAGGGTCTATGGAGGCCATGTAGAGGGCCTTACAGGGCTGGAAGAGGTGGTATAGAGGTGATATATGAACAAATTGTCATCACCATTGGTAGAAGCCTACATGACAAGCGATGTTTTGCCTTTATTCTAGGCTATTCATCCCTTTCTCATGCACCATGGGGCCCAATATCCATATGGTTCATGGTAGGGTTTTGATCACCTATCACCGTCCACACACATGTTTGGGGCTTGGGTTGGTATTGTATGCATTTGAATGATAAGAACTACACAAAATATGATACTATGTGCATAAGAATGGGATGAACGATGAACATTTGAGGTGTTTTTGGCCCTATTTTGCACCGTTTGTGGTCCATTTCCATATGGTTCATAGGTAGGCTTTTGCGTGCCTATCACCGTACACACACATGTTTGGGGCTTAGGTTGTTATTGTAAGCATTTGTATGATAGGTGCTACATATAATATGATAGTATGTGCATAAGAATGGGACGAACGATGAACATTTGAGGTGTTTTTGGCCCTATTTTGCACCGTTTGTGGTCCAAAATCCATATGGTTCATAGGTAGGGTTTTGATCACCTATCACCGTCCACACACATGTTTGGGGCTTGGGTTGGTATTGTATGCATTTGAATGATAATAACTACATAAAATATGATAGTATGTGCAGAAGAATGGGATGAACGATGTAGATTTGAGGTGTTTTTGGCCCTATTTTGCACCGTTTGTGGTCCATTTCCATATGGTTCATAGGTGGGTTTTTGCGTGCCTATCACCGTACACACACATGTTTGGGGCTTAGGTTGTTATTGTAAGCATTTGTATGAAAGGTGCTACATATAATATGATAGTATGTGCATAAGAATGGGATGAACGATGAACATTTGAGGTGTTTTTGGCCCTATTTTGCACCATTTGTGGTCCAATATCCATATGGTTCATAGGTAGGGTTTTGATCACCTATCACCGTCCACACACATGTTTGGGGCTTGGGTTGGTATTGTATGCATTTGAATGATAAGAACTACATAAACTCTGATACTACGGGCATGAGAATGGGATGAACGATGTAGATTTGAGGTGTTTTTGGCCCGTTTTTGCACCTTTTGCGCTCCATATCCATATGGTTCATAGGTAGGGTTTTGATCACCTATCACCGTCCACACACATGTTTGGGGCATAGGATGGTATTATAAGTATTTGAATGCTGGGTAAGAAATAAAATATGATACTACGGGCACAAGCATGGGATGAACAATGTAGTTTTGAGGTGTTTTTGGCCCGTTTTTGCACCATTTGTGCTCCATATCCATATGGTTCATAGGTAGGGTTTTGATCACCTATCACCGTCCACACACATGTTTGGGGCATAAGATGGTATTATAAGTATTTGAATGCTAGGTAATAAATGAAATATGATACTATGTGCACAGGAGTGGGTTGAACAATGTAGATTTGAGGTGTTTTCGGCCCATTTTTGCACCTTTTGTGGTCCATATCCACGGTGGACAAGTATTGCAAATTTCTTGTCATACCTGACGTTGTTCCACACCACATATAATCATATACAAAGATTGTCTCACTGCCTTCATGCCATTGTTGCGTGCTTTGTGTGCCAAGAGGAGGTATTTCCTGTGTATTACGCCTTCCGAGGTAGGGTGAGCGAAGGGTGAAAAGACGGTGATCGAACATGACATTGCTCCACACCACATATTCTAATATACAAAGATTGTCTCACTGCCTTCATGCCCTTGTTGCGTGCTTTTTGTGCCAAGAGGAGGCTTAGACTTGTCCTGTGTATTACACCTTCCTAGGTAGGGTGAGCAAAGGGTGAAAAGACAGTGAACTAAGGGTGAACGAATGGTCAAAAGACAGTGAGGGAATAGTGAATTGCGAGCATGCATGGCAACCAAATGTGATTTCCCTTTGGTACAACCCACAGGGCTAAGCAATGGCTCCTATGCTGACGTAGATGAGGCAGTTGGAGAAGATTGCCTGGCTTTGTGTTTGCGCTGCCATTGCTTCATTGCCCACATCGCACTCATATCATGTTTGTGACCTAACGAGGTATGGGGGAAATTTCACCCGGTTTCAAATTGGATGGTTGCCCATGTCATGTGTCTCGTTATGGGCAGATGAAATATCACACACGCAACACACACCACACGCACTCAGTGGAATGTACCAATGTGCATTGCAACGCGCGTTGCATGGCAACCCAAAGAGCCGGCTTAGGCAATGTCCTAGAAACACTTGGTGGCAACAATCTCCCAAACAGCTGTACTTGCACTTTTGAACCCACAATGGTTGATTTCATTGCTGTCGCTGTGCTTTCGTGTGATTTGGCATTGATGAAATTTTTCCCTAGAGCTCGGTTAGGCTTGCCAAGCAACAAATTGTGACCCTACATGCCTTTTACTCAAGATAATCTTCCGGAGGGTGCAAAAAGTGCCCCTGAATAGCCATATTTGCACTTTTGAAGCCACAAATGTGGATTAGAGTGATTTCGTTGTGATTTCGTCGTGATTACCAACCTGAGTGATTTGTGGAACCCAACAAGATAACTCCATGCATGCACACACATTTGCATTTGCATATTGATGGTATGTTGGGTGAATTGTATGGGAATGCTTAAATTCGACCCAGTGGTGGAGGACAGAAGCAACCGTTAGGGAGCTTGTGGGTCCATGCTTGAAATATCATAGTTGAAATATCGCAGAGGAAATATCACAGTTGTGTCGGTCATTTTTTGCCCGCCTGTCCCATCTCTCCATTCAAGTGGTGGTTTGGCTTGCCGTTGTGGTGGTTGATAATTCTGCTGCGGTTGCAATCCATGATGCATGATGCATGATGCTCCACTTCTCTTCTCAAAGCAATGTTGTCTATCCCGCAAATTGGCGGTACTCTTCCAGTGTTGGCAAGGGAGCAACTGTGCATGTGGCTGCTGTGTTGGAGTTCCTGAGCAATGAGATGTTGGAGCTTGCGGCCAACGCATCAAGAGAAAACAAGAAGTAGCAACGTATCACGCCTCGGCTCTTGATGGTATGCACTGTGTGCCCCGTGCACATCCCATGTTGCACGCACGCACCAACTGTGCACATTGCGCGCACGCATTGTGCACACTGCATGCACGCACGCATGCACAATATCAGTGTATCACAATATTAGTGCCTTCTGTCTGCTAAGAGTTTCAGCGAAAATCTCTGGGTCTGGGTGACAGAACACCTTCGCTGTTTGTCCGTTCCCGACTCAGATTATGTCTTTTTGACACTGTGGAGCTTTTGCTCGTGCCTTTGGCATTGCGTTTTGCACTGTGCACACTGCACGCACACATTGTGCACGCTGCACGCACGCGGCAGAGGTGGGGCATGCATGCGTTGTGCGTGCCCTGTGCATGCTTTGTGCATGTTGGGGGGGCTTCGGGGCACAGGGCGGGTGTGTATCCAAGCATTCCGAAATGATGCCATGAACGACGCCAGCCAAGTGGCCCTGCACGACCTTGAAATGGAGAGAGATGGGAAAGGGTTTTAGGGATGGGTTAGGGAAGCCAAAACTTTCCTCGAGTACACGAAGTATGCACGCACGCACGGTGCACACTGCACGCACGCATTGTGCACACTGCGCGCATCTTGTTCTCTTGGCCATCGCCTCTTAACCCATTTTTTTTTGTGGGGTGGACTCGATGCAAGGCATGCTGGAACGGCGCGTTCCGGACTGCAGATGCAGCAAATTCTGCGATCGCTTTGCGATAAATAGGGTGCCACGTGGGGGCGAAGACACTCGTTCAAGTCATCCTCCAAAACCTGACCCACTGTGAGCACTCCTGCCCGAATGAGCGCTGGCGCAAAAGGAAAGTTGAAGTCTGTTCATTGCGAAAGGCGGCATTGTGACAGACACGCTGATGAGCTTTGCATCCCCTTCTGTGCATCACACAGGGCCAGTCGCCGATACATGTTGCCGTCGGTTCATATGCCGCCGTCGAGGCGTTGAGGCCGGATGACGCCTTGGTATTGAGGATGCAAGAGGCCTTGGCTCCCCCTCCTGTTCAAGGTGCCGCGTGTCCAAGATACAACATGTGCATGTACCGCATTATTTTGGGACCTGGCTACAAGGGTACTGTTTCATGGGAATCAGTAACATCAAGAATGTGCTGAAGCTGCATTTGACGCTCTCTGGATTGCAATCCTTGGATTCATGACACTGGTGCTGTTGGCAGACACAGAGAGGGAGCCCCTGCTGGAGCACGTTGAGTGGGGCACCCTCTTGTTCTTTGCAGCACTCTTTGTGCTCATGCACGGTCTCGAAAAGCTTGGGCTCATTGAGTGGATTGGAAATGTTGTGGTTACGATCATTGAAGCGGTACGTTGTTGCATTGCGCATTGGTTATCAAGGCAGTAGGAATACGTAATGCCACCGCATGCAGGGATTCCATTTCATGCGAAAAAGTTGCATGGCCGCAACACATGACAGAATACAGTGATCAGTCTGTGGGTCTCACTGTTTTTTGAATTTTGTTTTGTGCAAGCAGGAATCCAGTTTCTGCCACCCTCGGTACCTACCCCCTGTGATGCGCGGTCGCTGGCATGGCGGTAAGTGAGTCCCTCACCGCCTCTCACAACACATTCCAACTTTTCATCCCTAGGAAAAGCGATGGCGGCAGTGGTTGCTATCATGGCAACCATTATGACAGCTTTTTTGATATTTGGGCAAATGGTTACGGCAGCGTCGATTGCAGGGTGGCGTTAACGCAACCAAATGGGGGATGGGGGCTTGATGAAAATGTTTGTAGTGTGCACGCACGCATTGTGCACGCTGCACGCCCGCATTGTGCAAACTGCACGCACGCACTGTGCACGCTGCACGCACGCATTGTGCACGCTGCACGCCCGCATTGTGCACGCTGCACGCACGCATTGTGGACACTGCACGCACGCACTGTGCACGCTGCACGCACGCACTGTGCACGCTGCATTTGACACTCTCTGGATTGCAATCCTTGGATTCATGACACTGGTGCTGCTGGCAGACACAGAGAGGGAGCCCCTGCTGGAGCACGTTGAGTGGGACACCCTCTTGTTCTTTGCAGCACTCTTTGTGCTCATGCACTTCTCATGCACGTCTCGAAAAGCTTGGGCTCATTGAGTGGATTGGAAATGTTGTGGTTACGATCATTGAAGCGGTACGTTGTTGCATTGCGCATTGGTTATCAAGGCAGTAGGAATACGTAGTGCCACCGCATGCAGGGATTCCATTTCATGCGAAAAAGTTGCATGGCCGCAACACATGACAGAATACAGTGATCAGTCTGTGGGTCTCACTGTTTTTTGAATTTTGTTTTGTGCAAGCAGGAATCCAGTTTCTGCCACCCTCGGTACCTACCCCCTGTGATGCGCGGTCGCTGGCATGGCGGTAAGTGAGTCCCTCACCGCCTCTCACAACACATTCCAACTTTTCATCCCTAGGAAAAGCGATGGCGGCAGTGGTTGCTATCATGGCAACCATTATGACAGCTTTTTTGATATTTGGGCAAATGGTTACGGCAGCGTCGATTGCAGGGTGGCGTTAACGCAACCAAATGGGGGATGGGGGCTTGATGAAAATGTTTGTAGTGTGCACGCACGCATTGTGCACGCTGCACGCCCGCATTGTGCAAACTGCACGCACGCACTGTGCACGCTGCACGCCCGCATTGTGCAAACTGGACGCACGCACTGTGCACACTGCACGCACGCACTGTGCACACTGCACGCACGTATTGTGCAAACTGCACGCATGCGTTGTGCACGCTGCACACACGCATTGTGCACACTGCACGCACGCATTGTGCATGCTACACGCACGCATTGTGCACGCTGCACGCACGCATTGTACACACTGCACGCACTCATCGTCGCCCGCATTGTGCACACTGCACGCACACACTGTGAACATTTGCACTGTGCGCATGCACGCATTCCGCACACTTCACACACGCACTGTGAACATGCGCACTGTGCACACCGTACGCATGCACTGTGCACACTGCACCGTCTTTTGGCAGGACCTCTGTATTTACTGATTTTTGTTGGCCATACCTGGGAACATTCTCTATGGGGCATCCGTTCTGGCCTACTCCATGGAGGCCTCCTGGATCTGAAAACAAATCCCACTCCTATTGGGGAGCATGGAGACCGTGGTCTTTAATTTAATTCTGGTGTTTCAGATCATCTTGTTTGGCAAGCCGTCGAGCAAACCTCTGCTAGCCAGTGCATACAGTCCAATGCAGTATGAGTATTGGCCTTGGGTGCAGGAATGCTGTGCTCCTTGGAGGAGGGAGGGACCCCATGGGGCAAATGCATTACTCAGTGCAGGCACTGCTCAGTGCACAATTTGGCCCAGAATTTCATGCTCAAGTTGTTGCTCTTTCCAAATGTCCTCAAATGATCAGTCAACATGTGCGGACCATGGTGCACACAGGGATGGATGCAGGTTCTGTATTTCTCAAGGTGGTCCCCTTCTCCACAAGGAAGACGTCTTGGGCATCATTTGTTGCGTTTGAAAAAAAGATTATCCCTAGCCCCCTCCCCCCATATTTCAGGCTGTACCATGGGTCCAAAATGTTGCCTTTGCCCCCTGAACAACAGGTCAGGGACCCCCCTCCCCTATTTTGAGGGTGCTGGATGCGAAAAAAGACATTGTAGGGACACACAGATCGTGACTCACACAATTTGCAACATCCGTATGCACCAAAATCTGCCGTTTTTCCATGAAAAAAAATGGCCGTTTTTCGGTCAAAAATTGAGTTTGTTGGCCTCAGACAAGCAGTTGAAGACCCCCCCCCCTATTTTGAGGGTGCTGGATGTGAAAAAGCAAGTTGTAGTCACACACAGGTCACGAAAACACAATTTACAGCATCCGTATGCACCAAAATTTGCCATTTTTCATGAAAAAAACGGCCAACAATGGCCATTTTTTGGTCAAAAGGTGGGATTTTTGGGCTCTCCCCTGTTTTGAGGGTGCTGGATGCGAAAAAGCAGATTGTAGGGACACACAGATCACGCAAACACAATTTACAGCATCCGTACGCACCGAAATATGCCATTTTTCATGAAAACCGGCCAAAAATGGCGCTTTTTTTGTCAAATATTGATTTTTTGGCTTTGTACAAGCAGTTGAAGGATCCCCCCCCCCTATTTTGAGGGTGCTGGATGCAAAAAAGCAAGTTGTGGTCACACAAAGATCACGAAAATACATTTTGTAGCATCCGTATGCACCACAATTTGCCGTTTCTCATGGAAAAAACGGCTAAAAATGGCCATTTTTTGGTCAAAAAATGATTTTTTTTGGCCTCAGACAAGCGGTTGAAGACTGCCCCCCTATTTTGAGGGTGCTGGATGCGAAAAAGCAGATTGTGGGGACACACAGATCACGCAAACACAATTTACAGCATCCGTATGCACCAAAATTTGCCATTTTTCATGAAAAAACGGCCAACAATGGCCATTTTTTGGTCAAAAGTTGGGATTTTTGGGCTCTCCCCTATTTTGAGGGCGCTGGATGCGAAAAAGCAGATTGTAGGGACACACAGATCACGCAAACACAATTTACAGCATCCGTACGCACCAAAATATGCCATTTTTCATGAAAACCGGCCAAAAATGGCCGTTTTTTTGTCAAATATTGATTTTTTGGCTTTGTACAAGCAGTTGAAGGACCCCCCCCCCCTATTTTGAGGGTGCTGGATGCAAAAAAGCAAGTTGTGGTCACACAAAGATCACGAAAACACATTTTGTAGCATCCGTATGCACCACAATTTGCCATTTCTCATGGAAAAAACGGCTAAAAATGGCCATTTCTTGGTCAAAAAATGATTTTTTTTGGCCTCAGACAAGCGGTTGAAGACTGCCCCCCTATTGTGAGGGTGCTGGATACGAAAAAGCAGATTGTAGGGACACACATATCACGCAAACACAATTTACAGCATCCGTACGCACCAAAATTTGCCGCTTTTCACGAAAAAAAACGGCCACAAATGCCACAAATGGCCCTTTTCTCGTCACATATTGATTTTTTTTGGCTTCGTACAAGCAATTGAAGGATCCCCCCCCTATTTTGAGGGTGCTGGATGCAAAATAGCAAGTTGTATGCACACACGGACTACGAAAGCACAATCTACAGCATCTGTATGCACCAAAATTTGCTATTTTTCATGGAAAAACTGCCAAAAATGGCCGTTTCTTGGTCAAAAATTGAGTATTTTGGCCTCAGACAGGCAGTTGCAGAGCCCCCCCCCCCCCCATTTTGAGGGTGCTGGATGCAAAAAAGCATGCTGTGTGGACACACCGATTGCCCAAACACAATTTACAGCATTCTTATGCCACAAAATCTGCCATTTTTCAACGAAATCGGCGAAAAATAGCCATTTTTGTTATCAAAAATTGTTTGTTTTTTTTAGCCCGAAACAAGCAGTTGAACCAGCCCCCCTCCCGATTGGAGGGTGCTCGTTGCAAAAAAGCGAAATACGCCAAAGAACTACTTAAAATATGATAGTATGTGCATAAGAATGGGATGAGCGATGAACATTTGAGGTGTTTTTGGCCCTATTTTGCACCGTTTGTGGTCCGTTTCCATATGGTTCATAGGTAGGCTTTTGCGTGCCTATCACCGTACACACACATGTTTGGGGCTTAGGTTGTTATTTTTGGGGAACAATGGGGTAGGAGGAACCCCCCCCCCCCCTGCTATTCGGGGTATAATTAAAACAAAAGGTTACTTTTGGTCTTTTTGGGTACAAAACCTATTTTCATGTTTTCCCGTGCCTATATTATACTATACAGGTACACCGGTGTGCAGCACTGTTCTGCTGCACCACCACAGAGCAGACAAAAATACTCCAAAATAGGCCGAATTCCAGGGTTTTTGATGGTTTGGGAGAAAGCTCGGGTGGGAGGAACCCCCCCATCCCTATTTTGGGGCCAGAGAATCCAAAGAAAATTGGAATTTCTGTCGAAAATCCTCTATAGGCAGGTACACTGGTGTGCAGCACTGTTCTGCAGGACCAGCCCAGAGCAGGCAAAAATACCCCAAAATAGGCCAAATTTCAGGGTTTTTAATTTTTTTGGACAAAATTCGGGTAGGTGGACCCCCCCCCCCTATTTTGGGGCCGTAGAAACCAAAAAAATAGGTCATTTCTCGCGAAAAACCCCTTTTTGCTGACTTGTTGAATTTTGGGAAAAAACAGCTGCTAAAATCATAGGTGGGGAGCCGCGCACCGCCTCACCCACTGCCCCCACTGCGGGGACCTCAACCCCCACCACCGCGAGCGGCCCGCGGCCCCAGCCGCACCCCCCCCCGCCAGCCACCCCAGCTTCTTCGGGTTCCTCACCGACACCCTCCGGGACCACCTGGGAGGGTACTACGTGGCGGACGCGGCGGACCACGCATGGACCATAGCCATGGCCACGGGCAGCACACCCCTGCCCCCCCACAGCTCACCCCTACGCCACAGCGGAGGCGGCTTGAACGTGGCGGCCCGCCACATCCTCCTCGCCCTATACCTCCACCACCGTGACCTACACCTCCCAGACCCACAACTCCCGGCCCCCCAAGCAGCAGCCCTGACGCCAGAAGCGTGGGCCGACACGGCACCAGAGGAGATAGCAGCCTACCTCCGAATCACTTGCCGCCGGTTCAACAACGCCCTCGGCCGACGGAAGGGAACACCTTATCCACTCAGCGCACTCCTCTACCCGGCACACCACCCCCACCCCGCACAACAGAAGCCCCCGGAGGGCTAGGCGTCTTTTCGGGACGCCCACCTGGCCGCCCCCGACGAGGCCACCGCCACACGGATGGGCCTCACGGACCAGGAAACCTACGTCAGAGGCCTCAAGACGAGCCTCCAAGAGGCACACCGCTGGCACGCCCGCTCCCCGTGGCCCCCACGGGGACAGGGGGGTTCACCCGCCCCCGACACCCACCAGGCCAAGAAGACCAAGATAGGTCAGGGGGCCTGCCAGCGCGCCTGCCAGCAGGGCGCGACGCCCCGACCAGGGCCCGGGTCCAGCCACACCGCACCACCCCACGCCCAGACCCCCGGGGCACGCCAACAACACCGCCACCGCCAGCGCCGAACACCACCACCGTACCGCAGCACCCAAACCCTGCAGCCCATTCGGCCACCACCGCCCACACACGTCCACACCATGCCAGGACCATCATACGCGCAGAGCCAGGGGACATGGCACCACCAACACCGCCATCACGCCCCCGTCCCTCCCAACCCCTACCCCCTAATGCCCCCATGCTACAGCGACCCCCACCAGCTACATCCCCACCACGCCCCAGCACAACCAGGCCCCAGGAACCACCCACCCCACATAGCGCACATCACCGCACCACACCATCACGTATTTCACCACCACCAGCCCCTGCCACCACACCCACCAACGCCGGGGTACCACACACAACCAGCACACCCTCAACACCACCACCACGCGGTCCAGCACCACCCACCGCCCCCGCTACACGGGCCCACGACACACGAGCCACGGTACACCCCCATGGACCCGCGAGGAGCCGCGCACGCACACCAGCAACACCAGGGCCTAGTAGGAGCGCCCCACCACCACCAGCAGCCCCCCCACCCACACCCCATACCAGCGAGCACCATCCACCAGCAACCACGCATTACATACGGACCACAGCCCCACCCGGAAGCTCATGCGGCCGCCTCCCACCCACACCCCGGCACCACAACCAGTCAAGAACCGCAAGGGCCGCACGGCGCACACACGCAACACCCACACGACCCACAGGGACGCCCAGACCCCCAGCCAGCACAACACCCACCCCCGCCCCCCCCACCACCAACAGCGCCACCCCCACACCATCCCCCCCCGCCCCCCCCCCCCCGAGACCAGGCCACGGACGCAACACGCGGCAGCCAGCACCAGCCAATTGACGTCGATACCCCCGCCGACACACGCCACCGCGAATCCCCCCTCCCACGACCGCCACAAGAGACCCCATCGCCGGACCCCACGCGCGACAACGACGACCACCCCCCCCAACCCACACCAGCCCCCCCATCACACCCCGCACCACCAGCCGCCGCACCGGCCGAACCCTACGCCCTGCACAACCCCGCAGCGGTACGGCAGCACTTCCGGGGACTCGGGGAACATGAAGTCATGCTGTGCCTCCGCACCTCCGGCACCAGCACCCGCATCCGGGCGGCCACCCTGGTCCAGGCGGCCACCCTGGGGGAAGGCGTCAGAGACTTCCTCTTCGACGCCTTCCTCCACGTCGCCCGACACGACCGCCCCCCACGCGCCACCCCAGACGGCGAGAGCCCGCCCCCCACGGGGAGCCGGATCTGGGTGCCCCCCATCGACTGGGGGCGACACCTAGTCGGACAACCCGTGCCGGGGCGGGTGGACACCAGGGGCCACACCCGCTACCACGAGCCCGACATGGCCCATCCCCCACCCGGCGCCACCCCCGACAACACCAAAGAGTGGGAGCGGGAAACATAGGTAGCCCGGATGGCCTCCCTGAGCAACTTCCGGCACCACGTCCCGGGGGACATCCCCACCCCCGATGAGCAGCAGCCAGCCCCCTCCACGTACGTGACCCTCATGTACAATCTGCACTACACCCTCTCCACCAAACACTACCACGCACCCACTAACCACTGGGTGGTACACGGCACCGACTCCCTCCTCCCCGCCGACTACACCCCCCCCCCACACAATCCAGGCCCCGACACGTACGCCAGGGGGGACGACCCGGGCGACCCCCACATCTGGGGCACGTGGGAACGCAAATCCCTGGACACGCTGCTCTCCATCCGCAGCAGCTGCCAGGGCCTTGGTAGGGCGATGTATTGCCTCGCCAAGTGGACCCAACGGACCTGGGGGATCCCCACGGACCGATGGGTGTGGGTGGTCACGCTGCGCCCCCAGCAGAGGGAAGCCCCCCCAAACCGCAGGGGACCCACCCCCCCACGCCCCACCACCCTACAACTCTGCCCATACATGGTGGCAGCCCGCCTCATGACGCTGCTGTGGCCGGGCCCAGACACCCCCACCCAAAACTACCCCCACCTCACAGAGGAGGACATGCCCGGCATCCAGCGATGCTTCTTCCAGACCCTCGACTACCTCCAGCAAACACACCGGCACGTCCTGGAGCAGATATGGCCACCCCCTGGGTAACCCACGTGCCCGCACAGCCGAGACAACGCCGCCACACCAGCACCAGCACGCACGGGTCACCAGGGAAAACGCGCGCACACGCCCGGTGCCCGAACCTGCACCCTCGTTCTCGCTACTTGCAAGACCCAGCATCATACGCCCGCCCCCGAAGCCCAGGACCCTCCGCCGTCTCCCACAGCCCTCTCCTCCGCCTCCGACTCCACAACCTCCACCACCACGACCACCTCATCCACCACCACCACCACGTCCTCATCCAGCACTCCACCCCCCAGGCCGCGGGGGACACCTCCCAAACGGGCCCCCAAACCCGCCCCCACCGCGAGCAACCCCACCGCCGCCAAGGCCCACGCCCCGAAGAGGCCCACACCCGCGACCCAGCCGAAACCCAAGACCGCCGCCAAACAGCCACCCAAACCCGTCAGCGCGCCACGACCGCAACCCGCAGCCAAGCCCAAACCCAAGTCCAAACCCGGCGCCACGACGGCAGCGCAAGCCCGGCCCCCCGAGGACGTCCTCTATGACATTCGGCCCCAGCCGTCCCAGGCCCGGAGGCAGCAGCGCCCAGCACGGCGCCCCCCCACCGTCACCGACGCCGCCGCCACCACCTTCACAGCGGAGCGCGCCGCGGCCGAAGCACGACGCACCTCGTCCCGCCACCTCTCAAAGCCCGCACCCCAGGCCCACGGACCGCCCCCGACCAGGCCAGAACGACGCCAGGGTCCACCAGCAGCGTCTCCGCCCCCCTACCAACCCCCGATGACAGCCCACATGCAGCGCATGCCCCACTACCGCCGCCGCCGCGAGTCCCCGCCCAACCCCGAGGCGGAGACCGTGCGCGCACACCCGCGGGTCCACATCCTCGCGCGCCCCCACTCCCCGCGCACCCCCACGGAACAGGACTACGAGGAATCCCCCAGGCCCGCCACCGCCACCAGTCCCCACGACCCCGTCACACCCACCCACGCCCACTCCTCCGCCCAAGACCGCAGGCCCGCCCAGGGACAGTGGTGGCAGCGCTGGACCCACACGCAGCTCTGGGAGCTGCGAAAGTGGGCCCGGGGGGAGCCCTCCCTCGAGGGCCTGGTCCATCAGCCCCGCAAGGGGTTGGTGGAGAACTGCCGCCTCCGGCCGGCGGGGGGGTGGATGCCGCAGGCCGCATGGGAAGCCATGCTGGCCGATGCGCTCCAACCCCTGGGAGTCCACCCCCGCAACCTCCCCGCGCCCCAGGACCACCCGTATGTCCTTAGGCGCCTGGGGGAGACCCTCCAGGAGACACAGCGAGACTGCATCCGCCTGTGGGTCATCACCCAAAGCCCAGCCCCGCACAAACACACCCCCTCACCACCCCACAAGCGGCGGCGCACCGACACCGGCGGCACCCACAGCACCCCAGGAGCCCTGCGCACCACACAACACGACGCGCCTGACCCCCCGGCCAGCGGCGCCGCCACCTAACCCCGTTACCCAGCAAACGAACACCACGGGGCGCCACGCCAGGCCCCGCCCAGAAGTCACCAAACGAACCGGACGCCGAAGGACGCCAACGCACACGACAACGGGCACCACTACGCCCAAAGGCACCGAACCCAGGCCCGCTACCGTCGCAACCGCCTAACCGAGCCAAAACCCAAACACAAATCAAACCCGAGCGACACCCCGAAACCGCTAACCCTTGACTCCTAACCAGGCCCGCCGAGGGAACAACGTAACCACAGCCCACACCCACAGCCCACACAGCCGCCTAACCAGCCAGCTCCAGAAGCAAAGAGACACCTCACCAAACCCACCCCGACCCAAGCCCGTGTACATCAGGACGCGCGAGCCGCACCCCTGGGACGCGACCGCCGCCACAGCACCGACGACAAGCGACAGTGGACACAACACTGTTGCACCGCCGCACGCGCTGCCCGTGCCTGTGCCTGCAGTGTACGCGCGCCCCTGTATTTCTTTTTCTTAAAAAAAAACAAAAAAAACCAAAAAAAAAACGAAAATTAGGGGGGGAGGAAGAGGGACACAACCACCCATGGCACACGCGCACCGCACACAGCGCGCACACCGGTGAACGGGAGCCAGGTGGCCCAGGACACCGCACACGCAACACGACACACCGAGCGAGCACACCGGTGAACAGGAGCCAAGTGGCCCAGGACACCGCAGACGCAACACAGCAAACCGCGCGGGCACACCGGTGAACAGGAGCCAAGCAGCCCAGGACACTGCACACACGTAGGGCGGCCGAGGGACAGGAAAGAACCAATACCGTATGGGTCGGACGCACTGGGGCGACCCAGCCGACCCACCGGGCCAGTGGCAGGAGCGGTACTCCAAGGCCACTGGTCCGAGCCCGGCCAGGCTGCATCGGGGAACGTGGCAAACGTCACCCGGAGCCATGGAAGCAACCGGTGACAGGCGAGCCGGTACACAGTCCAGGAGGGGGTCACCTGCCAAGCAGAGTGGCCCCGCAACTCAAACCACAAGGGTGAGGCGATCGTACCGTAGACTAGCGGGAGCAATACCCCTTGTGGTAAGAGATACTCCACATGGCTGGGCAGCCCCCAGAGCTGCCGCCCAAAGGAGGGGGCATGTGGCCCTACCCATGGACACATGTGGGGACACCCTCCCACCTGGGACACATGGACCGGGTGGCCGCGACTATGCCTTCCCAAGCACATGCGGGAGCGGCTCAAGAGGCACCTGACATAGGGCAGTGGGAGGGACAGGACGTCCCCTTGGTAAGACCTTCTTCCTGCAATGTCAAAGGAGGCATCCCGAGCTCCCGAAGATACCTACCCTACCTACCTGTGAATTGGCAGTTTTTGGCATGTTATGGGTTCAAACTAATGGGGCATATCTCTAAGCCCATTTGACTCCAAGTCCAACCAAGTATACGTCAGGGTAGGGCATGGTCCTGAGTGCCACACCAGGCCATGACACGCCACCTCCCCTATTGGGCTAGGATTGAGAGGCTTGTGAGTGAACACAGTTTTGGGGTTTGCGTAGTGACTTTTGACATATGGCATTTAGCCATCTTATTTGATTGGGTTCAGGACATCATGTTGGCGAGTCAAGGGAAGGTCTTGAGTCCAGGGAATGAGGGGTCTATGGCTGTGATTGTGTATGTTTCCATCTTGCCCCAACTTTGCTTTATTTGTGTTCATATGTCAATTTCAGGGCTTTCCTCTTTGGTGCAATTCTTGTACATGCCCGCCACCGTGGGACGACCGGTGTGCTGAACGGAAGCCCGCAGTGTGGATTGGATTGTGGATTGGGTTATTGCTGTATTTGTGGGATCTGGTTGCTGTTCAGGGTTGAAGGAGGATTACATTTTCTATATTTTTGGATTTTGGACCCTGGATTTTGAGGAATGCAAGCACTGATCAGGAGCAAGACAGCAGGGGTTAGAGGCGGAAGGGGCACAGCAGGGGCCGGTCCTGGTAGGGACCTTCTTTATGGTAGCAGAGGCGTACCTGCTGCCCCTACCTACCGCCGGCCCGGGGACTTGGGCCCCTATGAGCCCTGCCCAAGTACGCCCCGGGTGCGTATTGTGGACTCGGTGGAGACCACGCCGGAAGTTGAAGCCCGAACAGAAGTACGACGTTCGGGAAGAGGAACTTGACATGGAGGACCTGGTCTCCATGTGTGAGTGTCGCTGCCGAAAGGCATGCAACCTCCGCTCCGCCGCGGAGGACTCTGAGGAGACCTGGCATTCAGGCAGCAGTGGAGGACGGGCCCGGCGCTACCGGAAGCGCGGGTCACCCAAGCCCGCGGCAGGGGACGCCGGGGCTATGGATACGGATCCCAGCCCGGTCAGGCTGTGGTCAGCTGCAGACTCCGAGGGGCACTCCGAGGGCTATCAGACAGCCTATGAGCAACCTTCGGAGTCGGAAGAGACGGCCAGACCGCCCACAAGGGCGAACACGGCCCCAGAACCCAGCCTGGAGCATGACGCCGAGGCGTTGGAGAGGCCCGCCAGAGCCAGAACGGCGCCTGTGGCCCGGCACACGGAGCCAACGCGGGATAGCATGGGCGACACACCCATGGCGGAGGATTCAGAGGCGCCGGGAACCGCGGGATGCGCCGGATCAGGTGGAAAGCACGCTGAGTGCCACTGCGAGCACGTGTCCTTCCTCATGGGCAAGTACCCAAAGATCGGGATGGACGCCATCGTGCATCGCCTCGACAGCTTGGACAACGCGAAGGACGGCCTAGAGGAGGACGTGGCCGGGATCCCGGATGACCAGTCGGCCGCGGAGAGAGACATGGCGGAGCTGCGAGCGGAACGGGATCGGTACCGGGAGAATCTGGAGCTGGCCCTGCAGAAGCAGCAGCGAGTGGTGGACAGCCTCCTCTGGCTGGTGGAGGACATGTCGGGACGCCTGAAAAGGCTAGAGGAGTCACAGCCCCTCACCTCGGGTCCGGAGCTCCCGGCAAAGCCGGCAGCGGCAGAGCTGGTGGAGCGGGTTAAGACCCTCAGGAGCGCCATGGATAAACCCATGGGCGGTCCTGCAGAGGCACCCTACGCGCCTCCGCGTGTTGACTCGGGTGCGCTGCCGTTTGTTCCCATGTTCAGCGAATCCACAATGCTCGGGGAACACACGACACCGGCTGGGTCCATGCGGGAAGGGCACGTAACCACGGACCCGAGGAGCCTGACGGTACAGATGTCCCATGCCGCCCAGGATCTACCGATCACTACGACTGCCAATGCAGTTTATGCGGAAGAGGAGATCCAGAGCCAGACCATGCAGGGGCGAACCATGGGAAGCGCCGACGGACATGGTCGAGGTCATCCAGGCGGAAACCTGTGGGCGAAGGACCCCAATACGGGGATATCGACGGCCGGTGGAGCAAGTCCTTCCCGCATTCCAAACCCCATGAGTTCAGGCCCAACTGGACCGCACTCCATGGAGGAGAGGGATGTACGGGGAGTGTACTCACACCCCCCGGCCACAGGTGGTATCCGTCTCGGTGGAGTGGTGGCTGGTGACGTCGGAGACGCCATCAGGATTGACGACCTCAGGGGAATCAAAATCCCCTACTATGATGGCAACCCCTCCAACCTGGACGACTTCATCCTGGATTGGGAGGACTTCGCGGAGGAGGTCGTCGGCGAGATGCGGGGAGCGCCGCGGGACAAGTGGGTATGTCGGACATTCCCACACCGGCTGGTGCAGGACCTGAAGGAGGAGCTGCGGGATCAGATCCGAGAAGGATTGATCCGTACGGAGCAGGCCTGCCTCCAGTGGTTGGAGGATGAGGAGCGGGTGGACGCTCCGAACCAGAAGCTGGAGGACTTGTGGTCCATCCCGCTGCAGCTGGACCGCGGTGAGTTGCGGGTCCAGGAGTGGAACCGGTATCTGTGGAAGTACCGACGGAGCCTCAAGCTGGTTGAGGACTGGAACGAGTCCAGCGAGATCCGTCACCTGCTGAAGGACATTCTGCGCGGCCACTGGAAGAGGAGAGTGGAGGACGAGGAAGAGAAGCGAGCCAAGAAGCGGGTGGCGGTGACGATCATGGCGGCGGAGGATACCCATGCGGGTATCATGGAGTTCTTCAGGAGGAACCTGGGCGAGCCCAACCGGATGTTGGGACTGAAGAACGCCGTGTACGTGGAGGTATTTGGAGACACCATGGGGCAAAGGTTGCTGCGCCTCAACAACGTGGAGTGGAGGCGCGGGGAGCCGCTGAGGATGCAGGTCATCTTCGCCCGCATGAGCCTGGACGAGATTGTGAAGTACATCACGGTGGAGTTGAAGCTCAATGCGAAGAACGAGGCCCACGTGCAGGATCGACATGGTCATGGACAACGAGGCCACCCAGAAGACCGCCATAATCGGGAGATCCAGGAGGACACGGCCAACTCCGCGGAGGATGGTAGTGGAAGTGGCCGAGACCACTGGACCTGGTCCCCGGAGGATCATGAGGAGGCCCATTTCTTCGCGTTTGTGGCGCACAACGTGAGGGACCATGGGCAGGATCGGTCCAAATGGAACCGGGTGGGACCCAAGAAGAGCAAAGAGCCAAGGAGGATCGGGAACCCACCGCTCTCGTTCCGGGAGTACAGGTCTCAGCACGACGGGTGCTGGGTCTGTTATGGCAAGGGAAACAACCATGCACACGACCACCGTCAGTGCAAGGTGTATGAGGCGGACAAGAAGGCCTACTTCGCCGCCCACCCCGAGAAGAAGCCCAAGGAGCAGCGGATTGCCGGTTGGAAGGCGAAGGGCGGAGACGGGGGAAAAGGCCAAGGCAAAGGCCAAGGGAAAGGCGGAGGAAGAGGCTATGGTGGTGGACCTGGCCAAGACCGACGAGTGAGGTCGATCGAGGAGGTTGCTGAGGACATGTTGAGGACGTTGGAGGAACTCAAAGCCCAGCAACGTGGTGGACAAAGTCCTGGCGGATCGCAGCGGGAAGGGGCTGCGGGAAGTCAAGTCTAGAGGAGTACCCACGGGAGTGGGACCTCGGAGGTCTCTCCTCCGAAAATCAGTGGAATCCCTGAGGAATCCGAGGCACATCGGGTGCCGAAGAAGGCTCCGGAAGAGCCAAAACCACTGAGTTTCGCCACTCCCAACCCCTGGAGCGCCCTGCCAAGGGAAGTACATGTGGGTACGGGACATGGCAAGAAGGAAGGAGCGACCACGGAGAGCCCCGTGGACGGGCAGGACCAGCCCAAGATCTACACCATCCGTGACCATACGCTTGAATTCCTGATGCACCCGGACGTACTAGAGTTGCATGCCGTGAGAGTCGTCCATACGCCTCATGGTGACGAGCGGCAGTTGCACTTGAAAGTGCGAGTACGGTGCGGACGAGAGGAGAAGGTGGTGGATGTGTTGGTGGATACGGGTGCCCAGGTGAGCCTGGTCCGGAGAGGGTTGTTCAAGGAGGAATCCCTGCAACCCAGCCGGAGACCGGTACGCCTGAAGGTGGCCAATGGAGAGATCATGGGTGGTGGCACCCATGAGGCCACTATCAGTATGGAATTCTGGGAACATGAGCGCTTGAACCGCCCTGATCTGGCGAACAGAAGCACTCTATCCGGGAACTTCTATGTGGCCGACATTACAGATTGGGATATGTTCATGGGGTATGACTTCATGGTGGCAAACGCCATTGGAGCCCTTCCCCATCGCGCAACGCTGGTCCGGCAGGATGATGAATGCCTCACATGGCTGTCCACGGATTATGCATGCGGATCATCCCAATGGAATGCTGAGGAGGAGGAACGGATCGTCCAAGCGGTGCAAGCTGTGGGTGCCAAGTCCAGAGGAGACCGTGGAGTTCAGCTCACGGAGTATGGAATGGCGCCGCAGGTGTATGCCAGGATGATCCAGACGCTGGGAGCCGAAGCGCCCGAGACGGACGTCTTCGCTTCCCGGGATGCCCCACTTTTGCGGAAGTGTAGGAGGCATTGGCATCGAGGAGACTCAGCCTGGCATAGGCATTGCGGTTTGAAGGAGTGGGTGCCCATGTATTGGCATGGCTCCCTGGACAATACCAGACGTACGGTGGAGAAGATCGTCGCGGATATGGCGAAGGGGATCCTGGTCATAACCGGCATAGGATCCACCCCATGTCCGCTTGAAGATCTCAAGTCGACGCTGGATTCCATCACCCTGAACGAGATGTCATTCAGGCCAGAGGAGGAGCTGTTCATCGACGCCAAGGGTGTATCAATGCCCTCCCCGGGTCAAGCGTGGGGTACCAAGGCTTTCCTGGTGGATGGGGCGCAGGCCCAGCCCAGGGGTGATGAAGCATTCATCCGTAGGGTGGAGGAGGTGCCCAGGAAGGTCATGTTTGAGCCCAAGGAGGGGACGGATCAGCCAACTGATGGCATTGACGTCCTGTCCCACGCCGAGATTGACGACGTCGTCAACTACATGCGGATGGGGATGAACGACCGCGTGGCAGCCAAGAAGAGGCGGGCCATGGTCACATCTCCGCATTGGTGGGATGACAAGATGTTGGTCACCGGCAAGTACGAGAAGGATGAGTTCTTGGCGAGGGTCATGGATCACATCGCGGACCAATATGATGGTCCGGTTGGTTCGGACCCGCCGACGTGGGATTTTCCAAGAATGGGGGCCGATGGCGACAAGAACCAGCCCGACGCCGCAAATTTCCGAAGATTATCGGTGGGAAGTGCACCCCACGACGATGAAGACGGCATATCGGACAAGGAGAAGTCGGATTCGGACCCGGAAGAGGCCTATACCGCAGTGCGGTGGGTTGTATCGATACCGAAGCAAGCGGCTGAAGAGGCCCAGGAGAACCCGAAGGTCGCCGAGCTGAAGGAGAGGCTGATCAATGCCTATCCGCGGCTATTCAGTGGCGTCGCCAACAAGAACCCTCCAGATCGTGGGAGGTTCGGCACAGCGAGGATCAAGCTGAAGCCGAACCCCAAGATCTATCGTCATCGGGAGTACCAGCTTCAGGGCGATCGGGCCGAGGCCATGAAGAAGCTGTTGGCCGAGTTCATTGAGCGGGGATGGATCGAACCCTCCGACAGTGGGTGGGCCAGCCCAGCCTTCATCGTGCCCAAGAAGGAGAAGGGGGAGTCCATTTGGTGGCTGCTGTAGCACCGTAATGGATCCCCCTTGGCATTTTTGTTTGTTTTTGTGCTTGGGAGATGGGTGAGGGCGTTCATCCGGGGTTTTTTGGGCCTTGATTGGCCATATACCCCCTTCACTCGATCTCCACATATATATTTCATTGTGGTATACTTATTTAGGTCGACCGACGACGTTTTTCTATCTTTGATCCCCTTGGTCCATGTTGTAGATCAAGAGGAGACCGGATATGGCGTAGGGCACTGATTATCAGTGTTCTCACCCCTCCCTTGGGGCATGGGGGACGCCTACGACGTGTGTGGGGCCTCCATGTGTCCTTCGGACATGGGGGGGGGGGTTGGAGCCCATTGGGGTCCTCCCGTCCTCTCTTAAATGACTTCCGAGCGGTAACAACGCTCTGAGAAGGGGGGTGAAGCCGGTTCGGACCCCCGTGGCCATCTTCGGGTCACTTGGGGTGTGTATCTATGTGCCGGCAAGCCGCCATTGGCTGATATCATACTCTCCCATCCACCTGACCTGACCCGATGTGATAGTGTGATAGGTTTGGCCATTCCGGCTATGAGCGGCCATATTCAGTACCGAGGCGCCGCCAGCTGAGATTTATATATCAGAATATCAGGAATCAACAGGGTTTTTTTATCATAATGTTTCCGTAATTTTTCAGCCTTCCGTTCTGATTGTCAATGTATCGGCGACTGTCAGTTGGCTCGCGATTTTGCGGTAACCGATTGGTTAACTGTTATTTACAGATATTTTGGCGGAAACCCCGATGAAGGGTCAGATTTCATCAGTAAAGGGTTCGTTGCTTCCGCAATTTTCATATTATACACTCGCAAACTTAATCCGATTTTTTCAGACTTTCAGAATCGGATTTTCGACTTCGACATCGCCGCACTTGATATGACGAGTCTCGAGTGGTCATACATTTTTCCCCGATCACAAATCAACCTTCCTTTTGTTATGCCCTTCGTTTTGCTTGGAGATATAGGTGAAACAAAGTTGATTCGTGAGGCCACTTTGAAAGGTCATATCTCCGGCTCACCGCGAGTAGTCTCAATTTCGAGAATTGGGTTGGAACCGCCTTGGTCTCAACTTAATTTAGGAAGCATCAAACGCCTTTGGTGTGTACACATGCCCGGTGTAGCAAGGGATAATGGTCAAGAGGGTAGAAAGTGATGAATAACTCTTGGACCATGCAACCGAATATTTTATTGCGATTTTCGAGTGTACCGCATGAGTGTTGGGGTTGCATAGATACTTTCCTTTGGTTCCCACGTATTTTTAACGTGAAGTTATGTCCATGGAGGGGCATGGCATACCATGGTGGGAGCCACGTTTTGAGGGTATGTGTTATATGCATGGTATGTGCTTCGATATGCTCACGCCCATGTTATATATCTTCCCGTGGCCGAAGAGATGGGGAGCCACACGTGACAAGGGCTTTGCCCATGTCCCAATTGTGGAATTCAAAGCGCTAGACTAAGTCTACCGCGTATGTATTGCTCATGGTATGTTTGGCAAAGAGATCCATGAGTGCACTCCCATTTTCATGGGGCATGTAGATATGAGTGGCGAAAGTATCTCCATGCGCCCGATTGGAGATCCAAGTGGCGGAATTGTTCGCAAATGGTTCCGATCATTTGTATATTGAATCATGCGCGGATATCATGGGTGAGCATAGAGATATACTATCATGACAACTTTGTATTTGGGCATATTTTCATGTTTTTGACCTCAATTTTTGCTCATTTTTGCGTTTTGTGTACTTACCTGGTCCGCAAACAGCAAGAAGCCTATGGGGAGTCGAACCATGGTATGTTGTTAATATGTTGGCATATGCTTTGGAGTTGAACACCACCATATGCCGGATCGCGTACTCCATTTGGCTTGGCGCACGAAGGATTACAAGAATTGGTCTCAAGATCATGGGCTGACTTGGGCAGTGCGTGGCGCCCATATCCGAAGGGGTTTCGAGGGTAAAGTGGGGATGTACATGGGCATTGACCTTTGGTCTCTATCCTCCATGAAAACTAGACTTCGATTCCATGCATACTTTGAGCCTTCAGATAAGTGGTAACTTCAATTTTGAGCATATGTTTGATATATGGCCAATATGGTGTGAATTGGCAGTTTTTGGCATGTTATGGGTTCAAACTCATGGGGCATATCTCTAAGCCCATTTGACTCCAAGTCCAACCAAGTATACGTCAGGATAGGGCATGGTCCTGAGTGCCACACCAGGCCATGACACGCCACCTCCCCTATTGGGCTAGGATTGAGAGGCTTGTGAGTGAACACAGTTTTGGGGTTTGTGTAGTGACTTTTGACATATGGCATTTAGCCATCTTATTTGATTGCGTTCAGGACATCATGTTGGCGAGTCAAGGGAAGGTCTTGAGTCCAGGGAATGAGGGGTCTATGGCTGTGATTGTGTATGTTTCCATCTTTCCCCAACTTTGCTTTATTTGTGTTCATATGTCAATTTCAGGGCTTTCCTCTTTGGTGCAATTCTTGTACATGCCCGCCACCGTGGGACGACCGGTGTGCTGAACGGAAGCCCGCAGTGTGGATTGGATTGTGGATTGGGTTATTGCTGTATTTGTGGGATCTGGTTGCTGTTCAGGGTTGAAGGAGGATTAGATTTTCTATATTTTTGGATTTTGGACCCTGGATTTTGAGGAATGCAAGCACTGATCAGGAGCAAGTCAGCAGGGCTTACAGGCGGAAGGGGCACAGCAGGGGCCGGTCCTGGTAGGGACCTTCTTTAGCACACTTGTAGCAATGGATGCACTGACAACACCATGAAAAATTTTGCATATTTCAGCATTCATCTGCAGGGCAGTCACATAATAGATGACAACCACAGAGTTGAAAAAATGCAACGTTGCATACATACATACCCATTTGGTCCCCGGCATAAAACCACGTCCAAATGGGGGATAAGACCACCTAGGGTGGTTTTATGCCATTTTTTTGGGGATAAATCCACCCTTTCTGGGGAATACAACTACCCGCTTCCGGGAATAAAACCACCCTTTATATTAAAACCACCCCCTTTGGGGTGATACAACCACCCCGGGGTGGTTTTATGCCACAAAAGCGACAAATGACACAACACAGCAAACAAAGAGCAACGTGAGGCAAAACAATGAATGTACAATCACATGTGCGTCCGTGACCGTGCATCACCTCTGCTACCTCCATCCCGGAAATAGAAATCGGGCCAGCCCTCCCCCTTTTCCCCAAGGTTGTTCTATGTACAACAGTGTTCAAGCCATCTAAACTCGCTGAGGTTTCTCTCAATAATCTTCCTCAGGGCCTCAGCCTTGTGCCCCGTAGCTTAGATTGGCCTCCATTCATGGGCCTTCACGCTCGGATGGAGTGTGATCTGTGCTTCTCAGAATTTTCCACGCTCAGGGGGTTTCTTGCACAGGACCCTGACATGACTTTACCTTGATAATCAGTGAACACCTGGTCTTGGATCTCGGATGTTTTGGTAGAAGCTACGGGACCTCCGTGTTTAATGACGGACATCACGTCTACCAGTTTCTGTATTGGAAGTGCATGAGAACATCGTCGGTTAATCTTTTTCAAGATCTCTTCATCACACTGTTGACGGACGTACATATTGTCAAACGCTTTGTTTGCAACCCAATTTTTTACCGAATCGACGAAGGTTTTGAGCAAATAAATTTGTATGCTAAGACACCATGCTTCTGTTCTTACTGATGGTGTCCATCTTTTGAATGCAGAAGTTGAAAATGTTGTTGATTCCGATCGTTCTTTTTGTTTTTCTGATCTTTTTGACTTACTTCATGGTTCAGTGAATTGTCTTGGCGGGCCCTTGAATGCTTGCCGAAGCTTGGAGGATCTTGGCTTCATACCGTGGGCGGTGGTGTGCTAAGGGTATTGTCACTCTCCCCACTCACAGATTCTGCTCTTTTCTCCCAGATGATGTGATAGTCGCAGCACAATTTGGGGCACGGCTCCCCTGAACATCGTTACATTAGTGATCGGCTGTATAGGTCAAATATGCACTATCCTGACTTTCATAGATAGTACGACGAAGAAAAAAATTTGTTGTACCTAAGGATGTCTGTCATAAAACTAAAGCTATTCTGTAGGCGTTGAAATACATTGTTTATACTCCTCCATTGTGCTCTGGTGCCCACCATTGTCGCATTGTAAGGACAAAGGGACTTTTTCTTGGTCTCTTCATGTGGTATCATTGCACCACTTTTTAAACTATTTATAACATCCCTAACGCGTGTGCTGGTCGCTGCAGCGCCGCAGTCGCTAGTACATGCGTCTAGAAAGATTTCACCACAGCTGTCCGCGGCGCTATGAAGCGTCCGTGGAGCAACTGCGGCTTGCTTGGGGTTGATTGGGCATGCTAGGTAATATGCACATGCATCCTTCCCTCCAAGAGCCACTACGCATGACCAGGTGTTTCTCAGAGGCACACGTCACTCAACCTGCTGTCCGCAGCTTACCTATTGCTTTAATCGCTGGTTGCGGTCTGTATTTATTGCCCAATTCATTGATGTCTTGGTTCCGTTCGGTCTCCTAAAGGCCGCAGGCTCTCTGTGAACAAGGCCTTCGGCTCAGTGGACGCTCAGGGACATCGTTGCAGAGGAGATGAAGAGGGTTAGGGCCTGACTTTCTTTTAACTTCTGAACACTAACACAAATCCGTCAAAAGACGGCGCAGAAGTTTTCTGAAAACACACACCCGTGCAGAATCCCATTGCGCATGGAATAAGCATTTATCCAAAAGTTCTAGTCATCCCCTGAAATTCTAAAGTAAAAACTGCATAAACCCAAATTTGCCGCGTGGTGGCGCATTCCCTAGTGAGACTTGAGTTACTGGCAGTAACTAAGAATGAACACAAGCATGTCATGTCCTTGAACGTACGAGGAAACTCACAATGATTAATACAAAAATTCCTCTTCCAACCATTCTTCGCATAATTTTTCTACGGAACAGACAGAACACTGTTTCCCGGTATTTCATGCATGGTGCTTGCTTGCATTGTTTCGTGAACCTGGGCCATTAGCCTCAACGTAACGACCGTGTTGCAAAAAAGATTTTAAGACGTCACAAATTTATCAGCGCGAGTTCAGGAGTTTGGAGCACTAAGAACACCAGGGTATCTACAAGCCTTCCATCCTGAAGGGGCTACCCGGGGCACCAAAGGTGCCACAGAGTTACCTAAAGGAACCTGAGTGTAGTTGATGGGCTTTGGTTGCCTTGTGGTGTGTGTGGGAGTGTATCTATGGTACAGAAAAATGTGTGTTGGAGTGGAAAAATAAGTCTGTGGTGGCTTTCATGAGGCCACTGAGCTACCAGGGTAGGCCCAGGACAGGTCCTGAAGGACAGGAGGTTGATTTGAATATGCTTGAAAAAATTTAAATCTAGGCAAGTGGTCAAAGTAGATAGAAGTTTAATCGATGGATATTCGGTTGATGGAAAAACTGCATTGTAGAGATATGGGTAAAAATTTGGAGTTCACTTTATGTGCTGCCACTTAAACTCTGTTTTTGAAAACCAGCTGCAGTTTCACCCCTAGGGGAAAATCTACATTTGGTTTCAAATAAAAACACAGAGTGCAAGGCAAGGGCATAAAAAGAGATTGAACTCATTATATAACCAGTGCGTCTCAAAGTGACTGAGCAACACAAAGTGTACTCAAGAGCGGGCTGGGCCTGTATTTAGTCAGTGAAAGTGAACAAAGATTTACTGATAGTCAGCACTGGGCTGATACTGTATACAAAATCTGAACACTTATATAATCACATGGTTACTCCATGTGAGTTGGTAAGTAGAGGGCAATGATCTTCCACTTTGAAATATTTCGCTGATGACGACCTCAAATGAGTATGTCTCTGTGTTGTGCATCGAAGCAGTAGTGGTGAACATGGAAGGCCTTTTCAGCACACTTAATTCAGGACCATTACTGTCGGCTTTTTGAGGATGGTGGGTAGGTGAAATTGTAGAAATCTCCGGAAGTTGAATAATGCCCAATGAACGATTTGGAGTGCGGCGTTCTTGGTCTTGTGGATCGGTTGGGGATGAAGGGTGATTTTCGTGCTGGGAATCCTGAACGGCGGCCAGATGTAGTTGCGTCTCCTTTACCACGGTTCTCCCATTTACCTGTAAGGCTCCTGGTGGCGCTATTGGGCCATGCAGCGATTGATTCGTATTCAAGACCGGATTGTTCTTCGGTGCTGGTGGGTTTGTTTCCCATGCAGGCTGTAACAAAGCAGTTCCTGTTTTGGAGTGAATGGCACAATTGAGGCGAATCAGGCGTTGTTGAATCAGAAATTTTTCAAGACTGCAAGATGTATGACGCTGGGGCACAAAGCTTGCGTTTGATATTTCACAGTAACGTTGCCACTCTTTGTTGATCTTGGAGTCGATTCTCTGGTGAGCATGCACGGTGATCGCTAAGCGTTGTGAATAGTCTGAAGCAAGCGGAGAGGTCAGTAGCTGTCGAATCTCGTTGGCAAAGCGGTGTGACAGTGTGCGTATAGCTGCAAGGGACTGATCGGTGGATTTTCGGAGTTCATTCTCGAATTGCGAGGCCCAGGATTCAGAGAGGATTGAAAGTTCCATGAAGGATTCTTTCTTGTCAGCATTGGAACTCTTGCTAGATTGAGCGTGGCTGCACTTTGCTTTCGGCGACTCTACGGCGTAGTCCTGTTTATACGCTTCATCTCCTTCTGCGGAGCACTCATCCGAAAGATGGGACCAGATTGTATTCTGATATTGAACATCTGCACCACGTCTGTGATGTGGCTGCGGCTCCTGGACTTTGGATGGTGATGACATGTATTTCCAGCTTTGCGGTTGAGTGGTTTGACTTTTGACTTTCAGAGACAGGCTTACCAGTTCGCTCGTGTAACAAACTGCTCGTGTGTGAAAGAAGTCGGTAACTTTTGACGTTCTGGCGACCACGGGGGTATCATCCAATAGAGTGTTTGGAACGTGATTTATCTCGTTGCCGGCGATGTGGCTGTAAAGTAGTTTGTCCGCGTCGTAATTGTGTCTTGAAATTGCTGGTGTCTGCGGCTGCGCTGGATATAGTTGAATTTGCAGTGGCAATTCGTTTGTGATCTCATTCTGGGGAGTGGTGGTCTCTGGCTCTGCTAGACATTGGTGCGGCGAGGCAGCAGGACAATCATAGGGAAAGAAGGGCTCTGCTTCAGTTTCGGCGAACGAATTCGGACTGTCAGCGTGGTAAGAGTTCTGCAAGAGAACGGGAGAGAACATGCAGCGCTCAAGTATTGGTGGTTCATCCGTCTCCGGCGTTGATGACTGATATTGATGCGGCGAAACGGCAGGACAGGCTGTGGGGAATAAGGGTTCCACTTCAGTTGCGGAGAACGCAGTTGGATTGTCGGCGTAGTAAGAGTTCTGGAAGAAAATGTGTGAGAACATGCAACGATCAGCGGCCAGATATGGGCAGAGAGGACCCCTAAAACATATCGTTGTTGACGGTGCCAAAGGTGCTCTACTACACAGTAGCGACGGACGCATATCTGTAGCTTTAGGACTTTCACAGTACAACTCAGAACCCAGGTAGAAAGGCGTTAGGCTGCAAGTTGACCACCGTATTGTCGTTTTACACCAAGAACCCACTTGGAATACGCAGAAAGGCTCTGTGGCGCTGCGCAAAATCGTCTGTGGCTTTAGCTGCTGGTACTGCTGCGGTAATCACGCTCTCGCACACCTGACTCTGTGATCAGGCGTGCTGTACTGCGTCCTCAACAAATGGGTGCAGTTTTTAGTGATGGGTCATGCCCAGGACCCCAAATTCATTTTTGATCTAAGGACATCGAAAAAAAATAGACACTCAGAAAGTGATGTTGCAAAAAAGATTGTAGGGATAGAAATGGAAGCTGACGGTGATTAGTCACAAAAAAGGGAGTGCACAAAAGAAATTAGGTCCAGGCAAGCTGTGTTGAGGCGTTGAGTGTCTCTACGCTTTTGTCCTCGGCGGATTCTCCAAGAGACTTTGTTCGGTCGCTTGGCACACAGATCAGATAGCTGATCATACTGGAGGCTGTGTAGAGTGGTTTGCGTGCTTCATCTTCTCCATGCTCTTAGATGGACGCCGGGTGACGCACAGTGTGAGTAGGTGCATGATGATGTGCGCGGTAAACCATCTCCTTGCTCCACCAAGCAAAATCAACAGAGAGCTAGAAGGCTCCTGGTGAGATCCCGCGCTGCTCGCTATGGGTCACCTTTGTTTTGAGTGCTACTGCACCTTTGGTGCAATGGCCTCCTTGACCCCATCTTGACTTGGGCTGGAAACCCCTATCGCACTTGCGGTCCGGCAAACGGTTTACTGCTCCCTGTCTTGCCTTGTATGCAGGCTCCTGGGCTTATGACAGCCAGTGCAAGGGTCCAACCTGGGTAGGACTAGCGTTTTTGCGCAGTGCTGAGGTGGGCCATAAGCGAGCTTATGATAAGTGGTGTCCTCCTTGCCCAGCAATCCAAATGTGCGCTGATCATGCACACAAAACACGTGGAGAATGAGTCCCTAGACATCTAAGGGTGCATACAAAGTGGAGAACCTGATCAATAACGCTCCAAGGTTGAGAAAAGACAAACATACACATATGCGCGCGGTTAGCACGTGCCCTCCTAGCCCTGTCAAGGAAAAGTGTCATGGCGTCCCCTGTTAGGCCCAGTTTTGGACTAGTGTGTGCCCCGTCGCTCACATTACGTCACCGGAAGGCATTAGGCCAAAGGCCTCTTTGTGTTTGCAACGTACAGTAGAGATTGCATGCAGGGGTGGCAGGCCGTGACACGTGTCCTTCGAGTGGCTTCCTTCCGTAGCGTGTGTAGGACTTGTAGTGCGTGTGTTATTGTCCCGCTCGTTTCTTGAAAGATTATCACAGTTTTTCGCGGGCAGTCGCGTGGTTAGCTCAGCAAATAGGTATTTTCATGCCTTGCTTGCTGTTGACCGCTCCCCCCTTGTAGTAGGAGAAACAAGATACCTTGGCGTTAGTGTTTGGTATTCTTGCAAGGCTTTTTGGTGCCAACACAGAAACTGGGCAGCTTGGGGTGGAGAGATCTGGGGCGTACCCCACAAACCGCGTAAAGGCAGCCAGCGGTTTCAGCAAATTTGCCCAATTTTCTATAGGGAGGACACTATGTCTGCGGCTCGTTCATATGTTGACATGTACCACACTCGAAATGGGATAAGAAGGTATAGGAGTGTGTAGTCCTTCGTTGTTCTCTGCAAGGCAAGGGTTTCAACTAGCCTTGGCAGCCCCCCTAGGTTGCCGTGGGACAGGTAGTTGACCAGCACACAGGTTCATCGCCCATCAGGTGACACAAAGGCAGAGAAGGATCCCCGGTAGCTTTTGCCGCTCGTAAGTCATCCTAGCGGGTGGGGAGTTGCCACGCCTACCTGTAGCGGCCGCGTAAAATCAACTTTACTTGGTAGAAATCCTTTCATATCAATCTCCGCGGCGTTCATGTTGGGGAGTTCTGCTTGAAGTTTCATACGGTTGGCAGCGGCCCGTAGGAGCAAGGCGGCGATCTCCTCGTCGTTCAGCTCCCATTTCTTTCGACATAGATTCTGTGGGTCATAGTAGTGTTTCAGCTGCTCAGCTGCGCATGCCAGAGTCTATCCTAGAAGGGGAGAGCAACAAACAGTGATGCCGTGGCCATCCTTTGAGAAAGTTTTGTAGGGCTCAAAGGTATCCTCATCGTGGTAGAGTGTGGCCATGCGGGCAGACAACTTTCGTGCACCAACATCTAGTGACCCTCTTGGTAGGTGGCAGGCACCCGGTGCATGTTCTTCTTGTCCCACTGCTAGTCCTTCACTCGTTGGAGTATAGCCTTGGGCTTGTCCATCTTCTGTTCTTGTTACTTGATCCATCTTCCCACTGTGGAACAGGAATCTTCGGGATAAGGAGCGTGTAAGAACCACGCTGCATGTCCCAAGGACAGTTCGTGGGGCGAATGTTACGCAGGTGAACTATCGTCAGACTTCATCATCAGGGAGGGAGAGGGGAGTAGTCTCAACCAATCCTTAGAAAGATGTCCTTGCTTTATGCCCTAGATATTTTGCTGAAATCCTGCAGGTTTTGAAGTTGAAAACCCAAACCAAAGCAGCAAGTAGAGCAAGAACAGGATATCGATCGAATCAATGATTGGTTTTGGAATCCAGTGTAACACAGAAGGGCTGCAGATAGACAATGCAAAGATTCAATCACAAAAGGATAATACAAAAGATGTTATATGAAAGCTGGACTGACTCTGGCCTCCACGATAGCATTAGGCACTTCATGTGCACTCTTTTGGGAGTAATGGTGCTGGTTAGGAATGTGGGGCATAGATGTCAGGCCAACACAGAAAATGACTTGGCCAAGCAACTGAATTCAGAAACAGTTAAAAAGTAGAACCACAATAAGTGGTAGAAACAATTGAGTATAGGGGTCTTGGGGTGGGAGACCACTAGGCTTAACCTCCAAGGCCTAAAGCATGAAATGCCTATTTTATTTCGGTATATCCTCCATGAAGGAAGGTACCTCCGCTCAGTTGAGTGGTAGGGGTGAACTTCATGGGGGGCTAGGGTTACAACCCTAGTTACTTTGAGAAAGTGTACTTTAGGCTTCAAAAGAGAGATAAAAATACTTAAGTTAGTCTTAGCATCAACAAAAGGGTTTTAAGGGGGGCTTGGCCTGGATCAAGCCCTCCAAGAAAGACATGGCAGTGACTTTTTCTTACTCCCCCCTGGAGTACTAGTTAGCTAAGCTAGTAGGACCAAGGAAAAAGGCTCAAATATTCCCAAAATTACCTTAGAAAATGCATTAAACTTACCAAAAACATCCTCATCAGTTCATAGAAGCCTATCACACTGTAGGTACCCTCGAAAAACAGTGTAATGTACCGTGAATGATGTCCCTTCCATGGGGTATTCCTCAAAGGTCGCCGGCGTGCGACGAAAACGTTTGGTAAAATTTTGGGGGTAGTGGGGTTTGAACCCAGGACACCCTCCCTAGAGCACATGTGCTTGCCTACTAGGGTACAGTCGAACGCTCTAATGCGGACGGCGATCGCTGTATAAACAGCGTTTCAGTAAACGTCCTGACCAAGGGCCAGGGCGGAGCAATACTCCCAATGGGGGACACAAATCTCCAGGAGCTGGAAAAAATAGAAAATGTAACCAACAGGGAGTGATTCCTGCGGTTTAGCGGAAGGGGTAGCGATATAGCAAGTCAAATCGCTAAAGATTGACGAAATCACGCGGGAAATCGTCATTTTTACACATAACTCAAAGTCGCAGACAAGCGCAAAGGAAGCGGACTTCAAAAACAAGGTTGCGCAAGCGTAAACGGCTTTTGAAAAAGAAGGTCTGAGCCGTAGTTTTTAAAGTTCTAAAGGAAATTTTTGCACAGTTGCATCAAAATTTTTATAAACTTCAGAGAAAAGTATTCAAATTGGACCCACACCACAGAGCAGGTGGAAAACCCACCTCTCAGGTATGCCAGTGTCATCTCACACGTATGCATTGCGTTTGTGTTGGTTGCTTCGTTAAAACGTTAGGGTTGCCAACGCTGTGTTCGTTGGGGGTTCGGGCGCTCATCTACTTGCTCTGAAAGGTATGCGATGCGAATGGAGCGCGCAGCGCGCACGTAGGGTTAGAATATGCGCCGTGCTCGCGATGCATGTGCCTAATTGAGGCATTCACACGCTGTGACGCTTTCCCTGTACCCCAATTCACCCTTGTTTTCTCTTCACAGGTAAGAAAAGAAAGTGTTTGTTCGTGTGTAGCCGTAGCGTTGAAGTAGAGTTGCTTAAAACGCTTAGGCTTGTTTTGTGTTCGCTTCACTTCGGCATTCACACGATGCATGGTGAGTAAGGTAGGTTAGCCCAGGAGGAGCTCACCTCCTGGTTGAGTCAGTGTTCCCTGCATGCGTGCATACGATGCATTAAAGGGTAGGCCACGCGAAATGCGCACGGTAAACCTTGTTTAGGTTACCCAGGGGCTCCTTGGTACGTTCTTTAAGAGAACCTGAGGAGTCTCTTAACGCTTGCTTGCTTGACAGGGCGTGTTTGAGGACAGTGTATTATAGGTCACACTGAGAAGCGTATGATACGTGGAGTGTGGCTTGGTTCCTCAGCCGCAAACACCCCTTCATTTGCGTCTGTTGTACAGGTGGGAGAGGTTCAGGGTGATTGGTGCACGCAGCAGCTGCCTTCGGCGGCTACCCATTTTTCTGCCTCAGCCAAACAGGGGCGCTGATCACACAATCAATTGACTGCGTCTCAGCCAGGGGTGGCGTGGGCAGTTCGACTCCATCGCCATCTGCGCTGTGCACGCAAAAGAGCACCCCTTCCCTCCAAGCCCTAGCAGGGAAACGTGTTGTGACGCCCCTGTTAGGCCACAGTTGCTTAGCAGCGCTGTGTTCTCTTGTCTTCTTCACAGGAGGGTCATTAGGACCCGAGACATCTTTGACAGCAACAGCAAGTAGCCTGTGTAGGGGTTAGGGTCAGCAGGCCTGGCAGGAGTTCAGTGCAAGTGATGAGTGCTCACCCTGCCTTCGAAGGCCGGTGCTGGCGTTAGTGAGTGTAGTGTAGTGGTGTCTCCTGTCCCGCGTGCTTTTACTCGTGGGCAGGGGAGTGCGTTAGCTTTTGGCCTGTAGCAAAAATGGGCGTTTTGTATGCCCTTAGCACACTTGGCCACCCCTCCCCTCTAGTAGGTAGGGCTTTTGCCGTCTTCCCCCAAGGATAGGCGCCAGCACAGAAATTGGGCGCCATAGGAGTGGTAATAGTACCTGATTAGGACCTTCGGTCCGACGTCAGCGAAGCCCGGTCTCCGGGAGCCACGCCGGGGAGAGAAGTGAGACACACACAGACATACGTAGCACACATAGGGGTATGGTAAACCCTGTAAGGAAGGGTAGAACCCCATGGGTCTGGACCAGTCAGGCGTCCTAACTGTGGGCTCGCTTGTCCCCAAGGAGGGAAGACACACCTTGCCTCATAACACCTTGCTTGTCATTCCCCCCTGGTGTAGTAAGCCACCGTTATTCGTTGGCTTCCCAAGGTCATTACATCAGGGCAGTCCCCATGCAACACATGGTCAACAAGGCATACACTCGCTGGGTGGCTGCAATCCTGATAAGCGGCCACCTGGCCCACGCTGGACACCATAGGCATGGGTCTGCAGGGCACAGACAGGGTCAGTGCAGTGCTCAGTGCACCTGTCAGTAGACTGACACAGGGAAATTAGTTTCGCTTTTTACGCTGGGACATAGTCTCAGCACGGGTTAGGAGCTGTCCCTCGTTGTTCTCAACGAGGTAGGAGCGGAAGATAGGGTTGATACTTCCGTCTGGTTGTATGAAGGCTGACATAGGTTCCCAGGTCGCCTCAGATAACCCATAGCCATCCCACAGGGTTAGGAATTTCCAGCCCTGTTTATACTCGTGGCGAGCAATACCTGCAACCACGTAGTAACCATCGACTGCCATCTCATCGGCAGTCATCTCTTCGAGTTCGTCTGCCTCCTCTGGACTGGCAGCGTTCTCTAGGTCTATACGCTCGACCTCACTGTCGCTGAGGCGCCACTCATCCCAAGACAAGTCGTCAGGGGAGTGATAGTGCCTCAACTGTTTAGGTGCGAACAGCAGTTCACCACCTAGACGTGGACTGCACCTGACATGGATCCTGGATCCATCTATCCTGATGATACGATAGGGTCCAAAAAAAGGGTCCTGTAGGCAGTTACGTGGCCAGGAGGGTAGGCGTGAATGGTGTACCAAAACAAGGTCACCAACCTTGAAGCTGGCAGGTCGCCGTAGGCGGTTCCGTCGGCTCAGTTCACGGTCACGAATGTGTCTCAGGTTAGTCCCAGCCTGGTTAGCCAGAGACTGCTTGTGTTCCAGCCAATCTCCCACAGGGCTCTTGAAGTCCTCAGGAAAGGGGGTTTTGAAGAACCAAGCAGGTCGTCCTCCATGGAACAGTTCATGGGGGGTGAAACCCGTAGAAGAGCTCCGCTGTGAGTTCATGGTCAGCGCTGCCCAGGGCACCAGGCGTACCCAGTCCTTGGTACGTTCCTGTTTCATCAGGATTCTTAAGTTTTGCTCCACCACACGGTTCTGTCTCTCACAGAGAGGGTTAGACGTGTGGGTATAGGGCACACCTGTGGTTACCTCCACGTTGAGGGCATTTAGCACTCGTTTGTACCACCCAGTGTCACTGCGGATGCGTACATCCTCATCTGAGTGCACCTGCTTAGGTGCTCCATAGGGTTCGAACCATTGTTCGACCAACATTTTCACAGTCTGCTCACCTGTGATTTTCTTATTGCAAGGGAACACACGGGTGAAGCGAGATAGGCCACAGGTGACCACTAGGCAACTATCATAGCCGCCGAAGCGTGGTAGGCCGTGAATGAAATCTACATAGAGAAGAGAGTTAGCACAATAGGGTATGGGTAAGCTGGAGATCACGCCCCTATCCCTACTGTCGCTCTGCTTGCTGGCATGACAGCCACAAGCATCCACAATGGTCTGCATACGCGACCTCAGTTCAGTCAGGGTTAGACTAGAGTAGAAACACTCACGGAAGAAGTCCACTGAGCGATTAGCGCCAGTGTGACCAGAACTGAGATGGGACCACTGTAGGCACCCATCCAGTCGTGCCTCAGGCACCACAATTCGGTCCTCGTAGAAGAGGTACTGATTGTTTTTATACCACTGGTGCCCGTCAATGACACGGGGTTCGAGACCAGTGCTGAGGGTTTGGAGAATTTCTTCATACTCTGACTGATAGTCGGTTAGACTCCAACCCTCCAGGATTCCAGCAGTGCGCATGGACAGGTCCAGCTGGACATCCATACGCTGGAAAGCCTCTCTGGCGGCGCCTCAGAGCTCTCACCAATAAGCGCATCGAAGTTGTTGCGCGATATATAGTCAGACAGTTCATTCTTTATCCCGGGGATATGATGCACTGTCAGCCTGAACTGGCTCAGGTAAGTCAACCACCGTTTTAGCTTTGCTTTCTCTGGTGGTGGGCCCTTCTGAGAAGACTTCACAGGCTCCTGGTCACACAGCCAGACAATAGGGTTAGATCCCAGGAGGCGGGATTGTGACGAAAGCACCAACATACCAGCAAGGAGTTCCTGGTCATAGGTGCTGTAATTCGAACGCGCTTGGTTCCATTTCCAATTCCAGTGTCCCAATGGCACCAGTCGCCACTCACTGGTAGGATAGTCATGTTTCAACGAACCATCACGGTTCAGTCCACTAGTACGATAATGGCAGTGGGTTAGTTCAGCGGGGTTAAGCTCCTGCCATTGGTAGATCGTACCACCCCCCCCTACATCACTGGCATCAGTGATCAGGACTATCTCGCCCTCAGGGCGGGGTACTCCTAGGCAGTTGGAGGAGGCAATCTTCTTCTTCAACTCCTGGAAACACTCTTCCTCTCTGGTGGTCCACCTCCAGGGAGTAGTTTTCTTGATTAGGTCAGTGAGGGGGGCAGAGGAGTAAGTAAAATTGTGGATGTGACGCCGATAGAAATTACAGGCGCCCACAAAACTCCTCACCTCGTGTACACCCTTCTTAGGGTCATCCCGAATCTGCATGTCCTGTAGGGGCTGCATCTTAGACGCAGCTGGTTTCCACCAACCATACTCCACGTCGAAACCCAAATACTCCATCTCCTCTTTCATAAACTCACATTTTTCTAGTTTGATTCGGTGATGGTTTTCTTGACAGACAGGAGGAGAAGGACATGGTCCTCTTTGGTATTAGTACCCAAACTCACGTCGTCGATGTGAGCCTGCAACTCCTGTACTGGAGGCCTGCGCCTCAGTATGTACAAAATTTTGTTCATAAGCTCCTGGAAGAGCGCTGGGGCATTAGCCACCCCGAAAGGCATAACCTTCCACTTAAAGACAAGGCCCTTAGGGGTTATAAAAGCCAGCAGCTCCTGAGCTGCGGCGGTTAGGTCCACCTGCCAGAAACCAGAGCGTTTGTCCATTTTGGTGTTGTACCTGCATTTGGCAATACGCTCCAGGGTATTTTCCATGTTAGGAATACTCCCTGAGTGATTCTGGGTTTTCTTGTTGACCTCACCATAGTCTACAACCAGTCGTAGGGCAGTCGACCCTGGTTTGGCAACCAGGAAACAGGGATTGCAGTGATGGGGGTAGTCCCCCTGCTTATATTCTTCGACGAGGCCAGCATCAATACATTCCTGGATCTGGCGCTCGATTTCTTCAACCAGTTCCTGTGGAGCGGGATAGGGACGACGCCTCACTTGCGTCTTTTCAAATTCAGGTTTCAGTTTCAGGTCCATCTGGACCAGTTTTTTACAAGAGAGGGGAGGCGGCAAGGCGCCGAACACCTCCTCATAGGTTATCAGCAGTTTCTTCAGGCGGGGGTCAAGGTTAAGACTCTCGAGTTTCTGAAGGAAATCCTCCTCAGCATGGAGGTTGCTCTTTCCATGTTCTTTCTTTTTCTGCCGATCAGCAGTTTCGGCAGGCACAGAACCATCGTCCCACTCAGAAGGAAATTGCTGCCCATAGTGCAGAGAATACACTAGAGGTATCTCAGGATCAGGCAGCGTATAGGACTCATCGTCCTCCTGGGACCAGATGGAGAATTTCCAGGTCTGTTTGAGGTATTGCAGCCGCTCTTGGCGCTCAATACCTTCGGCCTTCAGGTACAACAGCCGCCGGAGTTCCCGAGTGTCATGCTCGGACAATGGCATGTTATTAGCAGCAGGCCGCGCCAGAGCATCAGCACTCCGGGCCACGGGTTCACCTGTGTGCATAGGCTGCATCTGTAGCACTGGCTTCCCAACAGGGGAAGCGGGTTCAGAGGTTGACTCTAGATCTACCTCCTCTAGCAACAGCTGGGCTAGGAAGGCACTATGTTTTAGGTCAACACAGCTGGGATCAACAGGAGGGATAGTGCTGGCGATCTCAGACAGTTGGTCGTCAGTATCCTCTTTTACAGCTGCAGGTTCCAGATAGTCCTCGGGAGACTCACATCCTGTAAGTGTGGCAGATAGGTGCTCAGGAGATCGATTTTTGAGATCAAAAAGGGTCAGGCCACGATTTTCGGCCATGACCTCTTTCAGTAGCACCTGGTCTAGGTCACACAGGGGTATAGGATTGAGAGATCCATCGACGATGGACAGGAAACTGGCCCACTCAGGGGCCTGCATAGCTGTGTCTGAGTCCTCAGGCACATAGATGGGGCCGTCGGGGAGTTGCACTCTTCCCACGGTCATTCGATCTAGCATACGGCGCCAGTAAGCATGTTCACCAGAGCAGCCCCAGTCAGGGGTGCACATGACAACCCTTCCTCCCTCATAAGCGATTTTGGTTAGAACCTTCGCGAGCAGGGAGAAGGGAGGGTTAGCATACGCTAGGCCCATTGCTTTCCAGAAGAAACGGAAAGCATTGTTCAATTGTGTCGAGCAGTACAACTGCATGATGTGCTGTTGTTGGCTCGCAAACAATTCCACCTGGATCTCATCCAGGTTTACCTGAAGGGCCGCCAGTCCATTTTCAAGAACGTGACGGGCCAATTGGTAGTTTTCAGTACGATAGTTAGTCTTGGATGCATAGCGCAGCCCAGACTCTTTTCGTCCTGACAGCTCCAAAGGTACGGAGAATAGCCCACTGCCAAAGTCGCAGTGCAAAGAATAGGGGCGCTGGAGAGACAGCATTTTTACCTGGGGGTTTCTTCGTAGGAAGTCGGTGCCAATGACGATCTCAAAGGCGTCCGTGTCCAGCACTCTGCAGTGTTGGGTCACGGTTTCGTCGCCCAGACATATAGTCACATCGACCCCCCCCCCCAGAGAATGGATGGTACGCCCATCCCCTACTCTTATGGCCACGGTCTTAGTTTTCTTGAAAGTCTTTAGCAGGCGCCGGGCCACTATGGAAAGTGTTGCACCGGTGTCAAGCACCGCTCGAAAAACCCGATCCCCGATTTTCACGAGGATCCAGAAAACCAAGTCCTCCTCTTCGGAGCCGCCCCCCTACTCCTCATCAGGGAACTTGACATCCACCCCTGCAGCAATGAGGGACCTGGCCATCCAGGCCAAGCGCCTCTTCTTGGAGTTATTCCCCTCAGGGGTAGCGTTATCCCCTTGGGGGCGCTTCTTGGGGTCACCTGCGGCAGGAGCGGGTGTAGCAGCAGGAGTGGGTGTAGCAACGGTCGCTGATGAGCGCCTCTTGGGGTTAGGGGGTCCATTTTTGCCACCCCCCTTGCCACCTCCTTTACCACCTTTATCCCCATTCGGGGGATTTCTGGCGGGTGTTTGGGTCTTCTGGCGTTCTGCCTCCTGACGCTTGAGTTTGTCACTCTCGCGTTTCTTTATGTGGCATTCGTCCTCGTAGTGACGACGTTTGCCACAATAGCCACAGGTGATGGTACACCTGAAATGGTCGTGATGGGTCACAGGTTTCCCATCCTTGGTATGCTGCTGTCGCTTCATCTGCAGCATACAGCTACTGCGGTGATCGCAGTCAGAGGCATGACAAGGCCCCCCCTTGTCATTGACAGGTTTGCAGTAGAACACAGGGGGTGTACCTGCATCAGGATTAACCTCATTCATGGCACATAGGTTACCCCTCCCCTTACCACCTCCCTGGTTGGCGTTAGTGGGATTTTTAGGCGCCTTTCCCTCCGCCACGTTCGGGGGTAGGGGTACCACCTCGACCAAAGTGCTTCTTGAGGAATTCCTCCATGTGGGAGTCATTCTCCCTCCCAAGAGCCAGCTCAATCAAGAGGTCCACCAGTTCCTCGTACGAGTGGGTCCGACTCTTCCTCTCAGAGGTAGAGCGGCAATCATCCCACGTACGTTGGGGGATCTTACTCATGAGCCACAGGTGGGGCTCGGTGCCTCCGTAGGAGCCCACAGTCATCCGCGAAAACAGATACTCCAAGTCGCACACGTATTCAGAGATTCGCGCAGCGGAAGGAAACTCAGGGAGCATAGGTAGCTCCTCTATCTGTGTGCGCACACTGAGGTCAGTCTCATAGACTGGGACCGTTTTCTCCAACCTCAGGAGTACCTCTGCCCAGGTGGAACAGGTTTTCACAATCTGTTTCACCTGTTTTTGCAAAAACTTCTTTTTGCATGAGCGTTTCAGCGGTGAGCATTTGGTGGCCACATCCACATGGGATTGGCCAGTCAGCAAAAGGAACTCAGCAAATTCTTCTGCCCATTCGGGCAGATTTTTGGGGTCGAACTCCGGCAGTTCCAGCTGGATGTCCGCCTGGGCAATAGGTCTGCCCGTCTTCCCACCCCCCCGAGTTAGGCCTGAAGGCGATACGCCGGCAAGAGGTGCCAGGGCTGACAGCCCTCTTTTCTCAGTCTCTGTGACAGGCACGTCCTGTAGTTCAGCCATGGGCACTGTCCTGGCACGGGGCTGAAAGGGGCTGGGGCAGGTGACCTTAGGCAATAGCCTTGAGACCCTTGATCTCTTAAGATCTTCGGCCAGGGTACTCAGTCCGGGAGAGGGGGAGGACAACTCTGGCTTGGGTAAGGGTTCTGCAATACCCAGTTTCGCCTTAATGGCCTCCGATAGGGCCGTCACGTCTGGATCTTCTGATCCAGACAGAAGTTTGGCCAACAGTTCGGCCGTATGATCCAGGGCACCGTAGGTTGGCCTTGGATGATGTTGTTCCTCAACTAGAGGCGGGCCCACTTCGGGAGCCCCTGGGGTTGGACAACATGCTCTTGGATACTCGGGTCTCGGTCGTCTTGGCAGGGATGCTGTCTCGGCTCTGTCGGACGGCGGGCCAGAGTGCGTGTAGGACCCTAGGTCTGTGGGTGGTCTGGATCCGTGTACTGCCAATGGCTCCTCCCCATCTTTTCCACGAATGGATTCGTAGTACTCCTCATGGAGGATGTATTCATCCATCTTCTTCCTCAGCTCCTCGTATTCCTCAGGGCCTCCAATCGCTGTTGAGCATGATGCCGGACAGGCGGATCGGGAAACTGAGGCTGCTACGCGCCTGTGGAGATGAGAGGGACTGTCTTCACCGTGGGCCGCTAAGGCCTCGGTGGTAAGGATTGTGTTTTCTTCCGCCCTTCTGCGTTCTGGATCTCCTTGGGACCCAGATGCGCCACTGAGATGTGGACCTTGGTAAGGTGGTTCACTCATAGGGTGGGCCATGCGGCCCATTTGTACTTGGACAGTTCTTATGGGCCAGGTCCTGACGCTTGTCGTGGACATGATGAACTTGTTGTTGAGCTTTGTGTGCTGCACTTCTTCCCAGGGTCGGTTCAAAAGGTCACAAGGGACTGTCTCTGCTACCAGAAAGATGTCCTTGATTCCTGCCCTAGATATTTTGATGAAATCCTGCAGGTTTTGAAGTTGAAAACCCAAACCAAAGCAGCAAGTAGAGCAAGAACAGGATGTGGATCGAATCAATGATTGGTTTTGGAATCCAGTGTAACACAGAAGGGCTGCAAATAGACAATGCAAAGATTCAATCACAAAAGGATAATACAAAAGATGTTATATGAAAGCTGGACTGACTCTGGCCTCCACGATAGCATTAGGCACTTCATGTGCACTCTTTTGGGAGTAATGGTGCTGGTTAGGAATGTGGGGCATAGATGTCAGGCCAACACAGAAAATGACTTGGCCAAGCAACTGAATTCAGAAACAGTTAAAAAGTAGAACCACAATAAGTGGTAGAAACAATTGAGTATAGGGGTCTTGGGGTGGGAGACCACTAGGCTTAACCTCCAAGGCCTAAAGCATGAAATGCCTATTTTATTTCGGTATATCCTCCATGAAGGAAGGTACCTCCGCTCAGTTGAGTGGTAGGGGTGAACTTCATGGGGGGCTAGGGTTACAACCCTAGTTACTTTGAGAAAGTGTACTTTAGGCTTCAAAAGAGAGATAAAAATACTTAAGTTAGTCTTAGCATCAACAAGAGGGTTTTAAGGGGGGTTTGGCCTGGATCAAGCCCTCCAAGAAAGACATGGCAGTGACTTTTTCTTACTTCCTTGGTGCGTTCCGATTTGCACCATAATCTGACGTTCTTCTTGAGAGCTCGGATCTGACGTTCACATAGGGCATTGCTCGCATGATCATAGGGAATCCCCGTAGACACTTGGACGTTGAGAGCTGTCAGGACCCTCTTGTACCAACCAATGTGAGAATGTACCCTGACATCTTCGTAGGAGTTGATCTGCTTAGTTGCACCATAGACATGAACGCAGTGGGAAAAAAAAGGTGCACCATAGACACTGAACAGTCCTTGGAGGAGAATCTTGATGGTTTCCTCGCCGGTGATGTGCTTGGTGCAGGAAAACACCCGAGCGAGCCTCGTCAGCCCACAAGTCACCAGTAGGGTGACGTTATGGCCCTCCGACTTTGGCATCTCTGTGTAGTCCACGTATAGAGCACTGTGGGCATGCTGTGGAATGGGAAGGCTGGATCATACACCTCTGTCCCTCACGTCTCCAAGTTAGCATGACCTACAACGGCACTTGGCCACAATAGGCTGGAGGGGTTCCCGTAGGCTGTCATCACTCCACATAGTGTGGTACCATTTCTTGAACAGCGTCGAGGTACGGTCAACCCCGACATGACCACTAGACTCAGAGCTCCACTTGAGGAGGGCTGAAACCTGTTTGTTAGGTGCATCACTCCGGTCGTCATGCCAGAGATACTTCCTGTCTCGTTTCCACAGGTTCCAAAACACTTCTCCAAGGGTTTGTAGATAACTTCAAACTCCTTCAGGTACTCAGCTTGTTGGAGCCGATCCAGGGGGTCTTATCATATTCAAGGTCATATCCATACTGGTGAAGGCCTCCTTAGGTAACTCCTCACATTTGGCGCCAATTTCGTTGTCGAAGTTGATGCTCCTCATGTAGTCAGTACATTCATTCTGGACGCGCTAGATATGATGCACCGTGAGTCTTAGCTGTCTCAAAAAGTTCCACCAGCGGCAGAGCCAAGTCTTCTCAGGTGGGGGACCCTTTGGACAGTGCAATAGGTTCCTAGTGGCACAACCCGACCACAGGGTTGCTCCCCAATAGTTGAGAATGAGAAGTAGCACCACCATACAGGCGGGCAGCTCTTGGTCATAGGTATGTTAGTTACCTCCAGCCTAGTTCAACTTCCAGTTCCAATGGCCCGGGGATCAAATCTTGATTCGTCCTCTTGGTAGCTGTGCTCAGAGTCCCGTCTCATTGCCATCCGTCCGAGAGCCATGGCAACATAGCCGAGTCGAACTGCTCCTTCTCTGGTGCTTGCCACTAGAAGGACATTCCACCTCCTCCCACATTGCCGGCATCAGTCAACGCAATAATTTTGCCTTGTGCCTGCGGCACGCCAAAGCACTTAGCGTGAGCCAACTTGCCCTTGAGTTCGGCATACACTTCTTCGTGAGGGCAACGGTGCTAGATAGTGCTCTTCTCCATTAAGTCCGTCAAGTCGGCTCTAGTGCAGATGAAGTTGTTGATGTAGCATCAGTACAAGTTGCATGCCCCAATAAAGTTACGAACATCATGGAGTCCTTTCTTGGGGTCTTCATGTCGTACCTGGGTTTACATCAGGTGTTTAGCCTTGGAGGATGCTCGAGTCCACCACCCATAGCCAATGTCGAACCGAAGAGACTGCATGATTTGCTGCATAAACTTGCACTTCTCTAGATGGAGTGGTGTGTGGTCCTGCTAGCAGACATCAAAGAACTCCTCGAGGAGGATTAGGTGGTCATCTCGGGTATTGGTACCTAGGCACACATCATCGGCTTATACTTGCGTCTTTGCACCACTGAATAATAGCTCTTGTACCACAGGTCTTCAACGGAAGAGGGAAAGGATCTTGTTCATGAGCTCTTGAAAGAGAGCGAGTGCACTGGCCTTGGCGAAGAGAATGTATGACCTTCCACTTGAACACCCTCCCATGGGGGGTGGTGTTTGGCATTGTGGGTCATGTCCACTTGTCAGAGTCCGCTCTGCTTGTCCATCATCGTCTTGTAGCGGCAAAAGGCTATCTTCTCTAGGGTTGGCTCCGTGTTAAGAATTGAGCCGAAGTGGTTCAAAGTCTTCGTCTTGAGCTCTCCATAGCCCACCACCAGTTTTTAGGATGAAGACCGAGGCTTAGCCAGCACAAAGTAGGGTCTGCAGTGTTCCGTGTATTCCTCATCCTTGTACAAGCAAGGCGCGCGCTCGCGATTTTTTCGCGCTTGGCACAGGTGATAAGACGCCAGTTGCTCACAATAATTTCCAATGGCAAGCGGAATTACCCAATCCTTTCAAAGTATGCAAAAAACAAATTTGCGGATGACCCGAGGGGTCCAGCCCGTCTTCAGGAGCTATCGGCCGCTTGACGCGGCGTATCCGTCTTTCTGCTGCAGCTGAGGACACGCCGATTAGCGAAAGCCAGCCCAACTATGTTACACAAACACCGCTTCAACTGGGTGCACTTCCGTTGATTTTGAGAAAGATCAAGCGCCGACATGGAGATCAAACAAGATCCGCATTGCCTGCGTGCCAGCGCCGAAAGACTCAAAAAGAGCTTCCGTTCTCCGTTTCAATGTTTTCAGAAGCCTGTCTGTCTCAACAGCCGCCGGATTTGGATACAACGAGTTCCCTGATAAGTTGACTCGCAATGCCTGCCCGCCAGCGCCGTGTGACTCAAGATGAGCTTCCGTTCACCGTCTTTCCAATGTTCGAAGCCTGATTGCCTCAACCGCCGCCCGATTTTGATAAAACAAGTTCCCTGATAAACAAATGAGCCGGAAGGACTGCCCGCCGGCGCCGTGTGACTCAAGATGAGCTTCCGTTCATCGTCTTCCAATGTTTGAAGCCTGTCTGCCTCAATCGGCGCCGGATTACGATAAAACAAGCTGCCTGACAAACAAATGACTCGCAAGGCCTGCATGCCAGCGCCGTGTGACTGAATATGAGCTTCCGTTCAACGCCTTTCCAATATTCGAAGCCTGTCTGCCACGACCGCCGCCGGTTAGTGACGAGACGAGCTCCCTGATGAACAATTGACTCGTTCCCCGAAGCGCGTGCTACAGCACACCACTGCGGCCAATAGCAACAGCCTCTACTAAGATGAAAACAACAACGCAGCCCGTTCCTATGCGTCGCTCTGTCCCAGGTGCTTATTGATGATCAACAACTCCATCCGCCAGCGCCCAAGATGACAGCCACCGAGTTTGACAGCGCTGCAGTACACCATTGCAGCCAGACATGACTGCCTCCAAAGCCTACATCGACCATCCTTCCGAGCACTCCACTTACGCTGCACCATCTCCAGTCCTTCTCTCTGAAGAACTGATGACCAAGCAACTCAAGAAGTGTTTAAACTACCGCCGACTGTCCACTGCATCTACTTCTGATCTAAATCTGGATCTGAATTTTGACTTAACACCACAGCCCTGCCCTTTGGCTGGCAGCCCTTTAAATACGTCCTGGAGCCCACAAGAATATCCAGGTTTGCCCTCTTTTTGATCGCTATGACACCATGAATACGTTTTCAGCCTCTATATAACTTATGACAACTCACACACATGGGTTCCCCTCCTGACACGAACTCAGGTCCCCTGACGCCACATCTTGCAGATGTTTTTCAATAACAATGCATTCTAATTTTCCACTATCTTTTCGCTGCTGTGGAGTATGGCCGACCCAGGGGCAGGAAACCCGGCTAACCACCGGGGCAGTACACCCCACAGTAGGCCCAAAAACACAAAAGCAAACCACAAGTTTTCCACCGCCCCTCCAGCAGTTGACTGCATGGAAACAAACATGGAAAAACACACAGAAAGAAAAACACAGCCTGCACTCCCCAGTGCACCTGCATTTTTCTGTGCGAGCTGAGCCCAGCCCCCTGCTTACAACAAGCCTCAGTGCAACCAATTCATCACCAAAACCTACCAATCAATCTACACCAAGAAACCATCAGAGCCATCTTTTTCGCTTTCCTAGGCGAACCGCCTCCGTGATATATTCTGTACTCCAAGTAGTGTACATATTCTCACGAGGTCTTCCTTTGGGGGACGACAGCCCCAAAACAAGTTGATGCGGTTAAGAACATTCAAAAATTCCTCATCCTTGTACTCCTAGACTAAGCCTTGAGCGTTGATACACACTTGTATCTGTTGCTCAATCTCGCAAGCTTGCACCTTACGAGCATGATACGCCTGCAATGTATCTCGCGACCCGAGAACTCAGGCTGCAACTTGAGGTCAAACCGTACTAGCTTGTCATAGGAAAATGGAGGTAGCAAATCTTTCAATTTCTGTAATCTACGGACCAGCCCCTTTGCAGCTTTATCTTGTCATGTAGGTTCTCATCAAAGTGTAGGTTGCTTGCTCCTCGATGCACAGAAGCAACGAAGTGATCCTCAACGGCTACGTCGTGTCGGACCCTTCTGTTTCCGATTCCCTCTATAAACCTGCTTATGTACCTAATCTAGATGCACTCCTTGGGTGTGGACTATCGGAGCTGCCGAGCTCCGTAGACTGAGATGACAAATATCACCATGATGCCTTTGTTGTCTAGACCTGCCTGGAGGCGGTAGAATACGCTATCTAGAAAGAGGAGACGACGCAGAAACACCTCTTCTGCATGAGGAAAGAGCCTTGACCCACGGGCCAAGGTGAAAGGTTACCTTGACTCTAAAACAAGAGTCATGTCCAGGGCGCTAAGCTACGCCACATCTCTCCGCAACTCATGGCCGCTGAAGCAAAGAGCGATGGGGAATCTTCCAAGCCTCAAATGTGCCCTAGAGCACAAGGTTACCAACTGGCGGTGTGAGGTAGACTTGAAGCTCGTGAAGAACGCATAATGTGCCCATGTGAGGAGCACTAAAGTGATGACCTCTCAAGAGAAGGTGTATGTGAACCCCCTCGGGCGTGCCTTTTTTGCTCAAGAGCGCTAAAGACGGTCGAGCGGGACTCCCGCTCGTGTCTTCGGGACATGCATGGTGAAGCCTCAGTTCTCATCGTGGATTTCCGGGACCAAAAAAGGGTCCAACTGTTCCCAGGCTACAGGCACCAAGGCGCCGTCCACGACACTCAGCATACTTCCCTACCTGGACTCGCCAATAGGAGTTTTCTTCTCCAGGGCCATGTAGATGTCCATGTTGGGTAGCTGAAGGGTCGTCAAGGTCAGATTCTCTGGCAGGGTGCTCGAATACTCATTTTCTCCATGTGCCCCCCAGTTGGGTTGGCACAGAACCATCCAGGCATGTTTCGAGGCCAGCGTGGTCACTACCTTCCCTAGTTCCTTGAACCTCGCGTTCCCATAGACCGTGCCCAGAGCCGGTCACTAAATGTTGGAGCAGCTGCTCCACCCCTTGCTGCAATAGTGGTCCAAGTTGTGTTGCTTATCGCTGGCAAACAGTTCCACAGTGAGGTCTTCTGTGAAGTAACGTGGCTCCTTCATACCCTAGTCCAGGAAGTTCCACTAAGAATTGGCAGGGGCCATCACGGTTTCTTGCATCCCCCCAGGAAGCGAGAAACTTGTCCTGTGTGCTCCAAAAGGAGAGATTCTCTCGCGATACGATGGTCGACATGGGGGAAATAAGACGCCTGTAGCGTGAGCGACAGCACCTGAGGCTGCTCGGTAAAGAAGTCCGCACCTAGAATGCACACAAAGGCTTCGGTAACCATCACGTCGAATCTGTGAGGAATGCTCCTTGATCCCATAGTTATTTCCACCTCGCAGTTTCCACAGCTGTGCACCATATGGCCATCCCCAATACAAATGGCCGTGGTAGGCATAGTGTTCTTGAGCCCATCCCTAGGTAAAGTTTTCTTGGCCACTATATGTATTGTGTCGTCCGTATACAGTAGTCCAAGGTACTCTCCGCCCCCAAGGCAGATACGAACCCTGAACACCACATTTGTACTTCCCCCAGAGCTCCCCCACATACTGTATGCAGCCGGGATCATGAGAGAATACAGATCGGTGGCCAGTATGAACAATTTATCTTATATCACATGCAGCGTGTGTGCCATGCTCGGTTCATCCACAAAAAACGCCAATGTACCTATTATACGTATTCAAGCATGTCTTCCTCTGCCCTTTTGCAAATAGCCCAGTGGGCATTCCCAATCTGCGCATTACGATAGCGGGGCATCATTGGAGAAAGACACTCTTGTAAAAGTTATCGCTTCTTTATCGTGTTGTTGTTTCTTTGAATTGCTACCTATGGTTTTCGAGTAGATGCTGACATTCCACACTTTTCAAAAAATGGTTTCAACAAAAAAAAATTGCCAAACCAAGAATTTCGGTGCGACAAAAAATTTCTTTCAACCAAAAAAAATCTAACAAAAACTCTTTGAACAAGAGTTTTGTTTCTTATTGTACCCTCTACCTTGCTATTCATTATGCAGCAAGCAGTCAATTGACCTCGCCATATATTAGATCGCCATCAGCACTATGTTGAGCTTCAAAATTGTTTACGGATGCTTCCTAATACCGCTCATTAACTTTGTTTGGTTGGTGTTTGACTATTCTTTCGCAGCATTTGACAGCCTTACAACCTCCACCTTTCCTGTGCTTGTTCTCCACCATCTTCACTTTGTTTGTTTAGACTCTGCACGGATGTTAATAGCATAGCTGATTTTCTGTGCACCGCTTCGTAACACTACATTATATTCATACTATTATGCAGCAATGCGTAACTTTGTGGGACTTGTCCTATGTATATATTCATGCACGCAGTGATTTTGTCAAATAAGCATGCTTGATTTGTTCTTGCTCAAGTGGATCAAGTGTGTGGGCACAAATGTTTAAAATGAAAAAGCTGGTAAAACACAACTGAACAAAATGTCAAATGAGATGCCAACAAAAGAATGCCAACAAATAACTACGTTGCCCAAAAAGCATCCGCAAAAAAATAATCAAAAAAATTAACATTCGAGAACAATAAATTTCAACTTCGACAAAAGTCTGAAAAATTTGCACACAAAGAATTCATTTCTGCACAAATGAATTACATGTGACAACCAGAGGAATGGGAGGAGGCAAAAAAAAAAATACCCTAATTTTCGAAAAATACAGAGGGAAACTGCATCCACATTTTTAGCCACCCGAACCAGAACTCAGCCACATGAGGCCAAGGCCAAAAGGGCTGATACTTGGTCTATCTGCGGATATCAATATGGCTACATCACCCATGCCTTCTTGGGGTTGCCATGGTGGGGAGAGATGAATATGGTTCCGTCACCCGTGCCTTCTCTGGGTCCCCATGGTGGATGGTGAAGAGACATCAATATGGCTATGTGAGTGAAAATGGGTGAAAATGGATAATCATTCAAACGTGTTACATCTTGAATACAGAAGAAGCTTGAAAGCAACAAACATCCGCAAAAGAGCCGAAACTAGGGATGGGGTATTTACCAACATACAAAACTTTGGACTGTGTGCGCACTGTGTGCACAGCATTCCCTTTGAGTGCTGTATGCGTTTTCTTTTGCTTTTTTTGCTGCACCCCTGTGCTCTGCACAACATCCACATATGCCCCTTCCCACACCCACAACCCTCCCTCCCTGCCCCCTTCCCCACCGAATTACAGCTACACCAACACTTTGCCACCCATATTGACCCTTCTTGCAGCCTGCACAAAGCTGCAAACTGCATTCTCTGTTGGATGGGAAGCGGAAAAACCATGATTCCATAAAAGGCAGTGCGTTTGCCAGGGTCGCCGTGTTTGGACAACCCCGTGTTTGGACAATGGGGGGTATACAAGATTGCCCATCGGAGGAATGGTTCCTTGCAAAGAAACTCTAACAGCCTGGCGGATCGAAATGCATTCCTGGCACGTGTTGTGTTCTTTTTGGTCATAAACATATATCATTTGGGCGGTGGGAGGGGGGGGGGGGGGGGCGGATGGCGGCATCCCGCTGAGACACATGTAAAATGCAGCCTGATCAGGGCAGGCAGAGCGGTCATGGCAAGGCGAAATTCACCAACGGACAGCAGCAAAATGTACAGAGCAGGACACACAACAATGCTGTTCGTGGGGCACCATTGGCATGCCCAATGAATGCACAGGTCAAATGAGTGTGTGCACAATAGAGTGCTGTTGAGATCCGGCTGTAATTTGGGGGGATGCAGGGTCAGCCACAGGCAGTAATCCCATTCCGCTGCCCACAATACGAGCCCCAAATCTCACGGCCCCTGTGGTACCGACTAAATGGCCCATTTCAGGCACAATGTCAAACCAAAACCGCCGTCAGATCAAGCAGTGGAAAACAATGTCTGTCTGTCTGACTTGTGACCAGCCCAGAAAACCCTCCTGAGAAAATAACAGTTCACAAAACTCAACTCGGGGGCACAATGGCATACATCGGGAAACAGGGAATGCTGCACGTCTGGTATGTGCTCAGGTGAACATAGTCTGCAAGTACAACAACGGTCATGTACCCCCCCCCCCTTGTCCCAGCTACGCAAAAGTACCAAATTAATATGGTCCCTACGCCTGCTGTAGATTAGACAAGACCGTGATACCGACCCACACTTGAAGGACCCTGCGATAGAAATAACTGGACGCCCAGAGTCGAAAAGAGAGGATTCCACAGTGAGCTGGCCAGAAAGGTCAACCATATTGCCCAAACTTCCCCCTAATCAAGCTGTGTGGGTTCATCTGGGCAAACACTGACAAAAGAGATGTCTTACGTGGCTGCACTACATTTGGTATCGAATGAAATTACAAGGGGGGGGGGGGGGATTTCGCACAGGGGTTGTTTCGCAGGAGAAAATTTCGCACCGAGCTTATTTCGCACAGTGGCCTGAAAATCCCGTGGGAAATTTCGCACCCTTCCAGGATTGTACTGTTTGCTAATGGTAGTTGCACTGCCAAATTCCAGCAGGTTCCAGGATAGGTTTGCGAATCTCCAAGAGCTTCCAGCTGGGCATTCTTCATTTTCAGGGGGTTCCTGCATGACCTGGATCTGAATCCCATGCCCAAACACACCTTCCTTCTGGTTGTTGTGCAGCTACAAACATGTGGACACCAAAAACCCCTCTCAATTTTTGAAAAAATTTTCACCCCTTAGGCTCTATGTGATTCTTGAGCAGCAGTATGTCAGTGATGGTGAGTGCTCTAGTGGTATGTGCAGTGGTCTTACAAAATAATAATCTGGGTTCAGTTCCCTCTACCTACAATTGGAGCACCAGCCTTGCAGTGGGAAGCCTGAAGGGAAAATACTTTTTTCCTGCACAAAGCCTCCCACCCTTGCAAGCCGTAACACTCGGGCTGCGAATCAAGTTTGATAAGATATCACTTCAAATTCGAAAAAAAAGGTTGCACTGAAGAAAACAGAGAGGACCCAAATACCACTACTTGCGTGCCTCCTTTCTGTGCCGTTTCTTGCGCAAATCCAGAAACAAGGAGGCATCCAACGGCCTCTTACTGGCCTGTTTTTGAGGCACCACACCCAGGGCACGGCGGTTTTTTTAATTCATCAACGATCCGCAATGCTTTGGGGTACATGGAGGGGAGAAACAAGGAGAGGCGGGTTGAGCAGCGAGTGAAACCCAGAAGCCCACGGAAGAGGGGGAGGGGGGGGGGGGGGGGCAAGAAGCATCCCTCCCGCGAATCCGGCGAATCCCCAGTGGCTAAATTTCGCACCGGGTTTATTTCGCACAGCGGCCTGAAAATTGAGCGGGAAATTTCGCACACATTTGAAATACGAAATTTCCCACAACGAAATATTCCCCCCGCGAAATCTCTCCCCCCCCGATAGGTCCCAACTTGATACAGTCGTAGCCCGCTGCAGCTTGGATAAGACCGTAGTCTGGCCATAAATCAGCGACGGTGGCTGCCCTCCAGAATCGCTCTGGCATCTGCAACAGTGCTTCGTGTGCAATGTCAGCAAAGCGCCGCCAGGCGCGAACACAGCTGTAGCTTGGGCAGGGGGGGGGGATATGTGTCAACCGCCATCAATTATCAGGGAACTACCAATCATGATGTACTAGGTCACTTGTTCATATTGTGCATGCAGGGACTGACTGCTCAGGGGATGATTCCAAGCGATTTACCCCAAACACGGAGGATCGGTCAATCAGGGCTTCAAACGGCGGCCACATTGATAGTGGTGGCACCTGACCTCCAGGTGGTCGTGGTGGCACCTGACACCTGAGCTCAGGGTCATTGTGACGGCACCCGAAATCAGGGTCATTGTGATGGCACGTCAGAGTAGTTACATCAAATCTCTTTAGCACCCAACATCAGAATCACCACACGAATGCGCAACAGCTCAATAATCGACTTACCATCAGCAAAAGATTCCTCAATGGCCCCTCTGCACGTTTGTCCTTGACCCAGGACACCAGAAGCTGAACTTGGGAAACCACTGCACACCTGCTGTTCGCCAAATACGTCCGTAGTATGCGAAACAAATTGCTGAACTCTGCATCGCCCGGACCGGCACGCATGGGTCTATCATCAAGCCCTGTCAAATGTGTCAAATGCGTCAACGCGCTGATGGCGCCACGATTTGGTACCGAAATGAATTCAGGTCCCTGAGGGGAGCGCAGCTTGGGCAATGGGGCCACGTAGATCAAAAACCATATCAGGCCTTCCGGGAATGCCACTGGTGCTGTGGACAATATCCCACGTTATTGGCTCAACGCTACAAACATGGATTTCAGAGGTATGATGCCTCCCTCAAGCGGGTGGCCACAAAGCCGTAGATATTGTCATTGGCTGCGATGCGACTCTCGTATTCAGTGCCCTGCAATGCAAAAGACCAGGGTTGGGAGAGCAATCATTGGAAGGCATGCAGCTGCCAACCCCGGTCAAAATGCCTGAGGTTCACAGGATGGCGCTTGCCTTGGGCACCAGAGCCGTGCCGTCGGGCATGGAAGGTCTCTGGCTGGGCCTCAATGGAGGGCCAGGGGAAGATTTCGGTTGGAGTGTACCGAGGGACTTCGGTCGGTGGAGAGCTACATCCATGGGCCCGGGTTCGATTCCCAAGGTTCACTCCACTTGACCGGCGCGGGGAGCAAAGCCGCGGCCTTCGAACACTCCTGAAGACCCTATCATTGAGAGTTTGCACCCAGGGTCTGACACCGATGGTTGGAGACACGCCTCATCGCCAGTGTGTAGGTTAGTGGTCCTGAGAAACAGGACTGATGCCGCAAATTACCGTGTAGCACAACCCCGAGGTCCAGAGGAGGTGGGGGGGGGGGTCAATTTTTTTTCGGGGTTTGAGGCATTTTTTGATTCCTTGTCTCATTCTGTGCATTTTGAAAATACACACATGGGCAGGCGAACTCTCCTTCTACCGTTCACCACAAATGGGAGAAAATGGGGGAAGTGGGGGGGAAAAAATTCTGTGCCCTGGTCCACACAGGCCAACAAAATTTCCAGGCACCGCTGGCGCCCAAGTTGGTTGTTCCTTATTGCTCACCGTTGTTGTGGGTTGGGGCCCCGTGACCCCCAAATCTTTTGCACACTTTTGACCTTCAACGGCTCTTCGCAGCCCAAGTGTTCCTTCGGCGCCCTTTTGGCATCCGGCCACGGGAGTCCCCTGGGGGGCCCACGGAGTGGGGGTCCCATCGACAAGGGGACGTGCAGGCGCTGGGGTCTGAAGGGGGGCTTCGCGCCCAACTTGACACCCGAAGACCATTGCGTTGCCAAAATGCGGGGCATTGCAATGACCAAAGTCGCCTTTGGGCAAATGGCAAAGGGAGTGTGCACAAGCGCTGCAACTTACGGCGATCTTAGGGGACCGCAAAAGGGGGGATCAGGGTACCCCTGAGCCTTTCAAGAAAAGGTTGGCCGATGTTGGCCAGGAAAGCAAACTGAACACTGCCCGGGGGCAGGGGCTCATCTGCCGCAGAATGACTGAACAGCAAAAAAAAAAAAAATCGTGCGCGCATCACTTTGGACCTGCGGGCTTTCACAACATGTCCCTCACATCTTGCCTCAGGTAAATGTGCCCGTTTATGCCTCGGCGGAAATGCCTTTAAAAGTGGTCGATTCATGAATCACGACACAATACAAATGCGGTGGATATCAGCAAGGGACTCCCCAATGCCCCCCCCTGCCCGCGCATCCCGGACACGGGGACAAGTGATGACTCAGCCGGACCCAGTTGTCGCGCTGCTTCGAAGAATGCCTTCGTCGTTTTGTCCGGGTCACCTTCAGATGTCAGGTGGTAGAATGGTAGTTGAGAGACGGTGGTTGGCAGATTGTGGCTCACAGCAATGCCAGTTCAATGCCCAGGAGCTCTCATCAGCTGCAGAACAATGCAGGGCATTTGCAATCAGCCCCGTGGGATTCAATGAAACAGTTCGCTGCCGATGTCTGACACCCAAAGCTTTCCTTCAGCGCCACATGTCATGGCGAGTGATTAGTGGTCCTGGTCAATGGAGCCCCCGGAGCCCCCCCAATCCCCCATCCCCCCACCTCCCAGCTTGGAGGTTCAGCGACCCTCCCCCGTAACCACAGCACAGTCGCACAACACACACACACACACACACACACACACACACACACACACACACACACACACAAAAGAAATCCTTCCGATGACCCCCCCCCTGCCCGTCAAAAACCGAGGCGGCCAACCTGCCCCCCGCTGCCTTTGAGAATGCATCCCTCGCACACACCTCCAGGTTGCAGGCCATGTCGCGGAACCGAGCAATGCCCGCATGTGCGAAATTGCGGGTGACAAGATTAATGAGGACTGGAGGCACGAACGACACTTTGGGGTCAATCTTCCACATCATCTGAATGCGGCAACTGCAACAGTGTGCCGCTATGAAGGAGGGGCTCAACCACCGGCCGCTGGACAGCTGGCACCACCTTGGGGGGCGATCCAAAAGGGCTGTCCTTAGCAAAAAGGAAAACAGAAAGAAAAATCCCGTTGATGAAAGACACACCTGCCCAGAGAAAATTATCGCATGTTGCTGGCTGCAGATCCAACCGAGGCATAAGCGGCGGGGGGATGGGATGGGATGGGGCAGGGCCTCACCCAGGCGGGGATTGCAGGCCTGCGCATCCGTCCGTGCCTGGCACTGGTCCCAACCCCTGGCAGCCCAGTTCCAAGGCGGAGCGGACTAGGACAACCCCCATGGCCCACACCGTAGCGTAGGTGAGCGACAGACGCCATGATGGGACCCGTGTGTGTGCGGGCTGGGTGGGTCGTGTGTGCCCGGTGCACATGCCCTCCAGGGCAGAGAAGGGCCAGGGCAACGCAACCTCCAGGTCACAAAGACAAGCTACCGGGCCGCCCCATGACTGCAGTTGCACAGGGGCGGTTTGGGGCTCAAGGTGCGGCTGGGGAGGCCCAACATTCCTTGATTGCCGTGTGGCACAACCAAAAACCACAAACAATCCCCCCCCTTTTTCGATTTTCAGAATTCTGCTCCAAATCTCATGGTGTCACATTTCGCAGGTTCCCCCCCCCCCACCCCCTGGGCTCACACAGGCCGTGGGGCCTTGACCCCAGCCGACAGGCAACACCACCTGTGTGGATCATTGTTGGTGACCGCAAAATTGCAAACATGAGTGTCTCCGCATTTGACGGTCATGCCCACACAAATTTTGCCCCTCCATCATGGGGCCATCTTGGGAGGAATTTAGGTCATCTTGGTAGGAATTTGGCCATCCTGGTAGGAATTGAAGCCACCATGTACAGCCATGTGGCAAAACACCATGCCTCAAATGGCGTGAAACCCCAGCTGCCGAAAAAGGGGGGGGCTAATGCGAAACCCTCATGGCGTGCCTCCCCGTAGATCCGACCCCCCTTGTGTGAGCCATTGAGGTAGTTGGATAGGTCCCAGGGCACGCAGAGCGCTTCCCTGCCCTGGGGACGTGCCCGGAACCCGGTTGCCAAGCTACAGCCCAGGTACAAGACAGGGGGCCCAGAGAGCACACCACCTGAATGGCTCCTCCTTTGAATAATAACAAGCGGGGGGCAGTCCATATTGTTGCACTGTACAGGCGGAGCAGCAGACCTCTCTTTGGACTGGACTTTGAAAAGTACGCCACCCTGTACATCGATGCGCACGTCATCCTTATCAGGGGCTGGCAAGATATGCTGCGGAAACTCTGACTGCTCCAGGGTGTCAACCACGACCTGACGCACAAAACAGCGCACCGTGAATCTCTACCTCGGATTACGAGGATGGCAGTCCACCCCAGTGCCCCTCCAGCCAAAACAGTGGCTTGCATACAGTTTGCAGACAGGAATACTCAGTAAAACGTGTTGTCATTGGGGCAATCTGAGGACGCCGCCCCGACGCAATGAACTCCAACGTCGATTTTGGACAAACTCACAAGAGCTGTGGGGCTTTAAGACATTTATTTGTTTCCGGCATGTTTTGCATTTTGACCACATGTTGCGGTGTGGAAAGATTTCACATGAGAATTGCGCTGTGTCCGTGTGCTGTTTCGCTGTTGCAATTTTCACCGCCGGTGAAAAGGTAATGTACCCGTGAGCTCTCAGGGCATTGGTGGGTGAAACGGGAGTGGGACGGCACATGCACCCTGACGAGCTCTACACCATTTGGCCCATCGGAGGGTCCTCCGTAGTGCAATAATCCGCCATGAAACGCCGCCAAACAGAGCGGGTCAGGAGAAGGGAGATGCCACAATCGGCTGCCCGTGACATTGGTGTGTGTGTGTGTGTGTGTGTGCTCTGTACTTTGATGAGGTAGATCCTTGTGCAGCATTGGGTTGGACGTCCCATTCAGCTCAGGTCTGCTGAGGCCTCTGTGTGACGTTGTTTCCCCCCCTTCTGCGGAATCAGAACCTCTGTGTTTGGTTGGTTATGTGACCGAAGTACTGGCTCTCCCATGCCTCGACAAAAAGAGTGGTCGGGCTACTGCATCCTCGGCTTCGTCACGTGTGTGTGTGTGTGTGTGGGCGGGGGGGGCGGAAGTGGGGGGGGGGGGGCTGGCAACGTGGCATCAGCAGCGCAGAGGCCATGCGGCCTGGCGCAATGATATGACGGACGTCTGTCGGAGACGTCGCGAGCTTCGGTTCTCGCGCGGTGGAAAAAGATGACACGCGCCGTCGGCGTCCGGCACCGTGTGCACGATCTTTTCAGACCCCCAAATCGTGAGGAATCGAGCTCAAAAGCGTGTGACTCCAGAACGTACCCCAGGCAGAATAGCCAACACATCATCAGCCCATCACCGGTCTTGCCTCTCCTTTGCACTTTGCACTTATTATACCCCTAAAACGTTCCCCGGGGGTCAGGCGTCCAGGGTCGGATCTACTGGACAAATACTTCTCCGACCGCGCACCGTGCGCCTACGAGTTGTTTGCAGAGGCAGCACATACACGATCCACCGACGTCTTGTTGGCATACCCCTCCTCGCAGGACTGTACTGCACAGTGAGGGGCGCAGTTGAGCTGCATGGCGCTGTACTCTCGAGGACGCTGCATTGCATTGCAACAAATTGCAGAATTTGGTTTGTGTTGAAGGCCCAGCCGGGCGCTCGCGACCCCCCCGGCCTCGGACTATAAAGAGCCCCCGGCTACGGCGACGTCCGTCGCTGTGGAGTGCTCGCGTGAAGGTACTCTCACCCCCGGCTGCACCCGCGGGGCTGGCCTCGCGTCTTGTCTCAGAAAAACGGCAGGACGCCGTAAAAAGGCGTTGGGTGCTCCGGTGCATTGGGGGTGTTTCTGTATCTCTCTGCGCCCCTCCCTGATCGATGTCGTGTTGCGCGGACGACAGTGCCGCCAAAAGCGCACGGCCCGCCCCACGCAGATCGTCGTTGGGTCAGTGCCCAGGTCGGCTGCGAATCGTTGTCGATCATACGCCATCATACGTCATCGGTCCCGCGCGTCGGGGACGTACCAACCGTCGTCTGCCACACGGGGGACTAATTGTACCGCGGCGCAAATACAGGCCACAGACAGTGTCGATCAACCGCCTAAACTTGCGGCCTTGCAATGCCCTGCATTAGGGGCGGGCTTTGGGGGGAAAGGGGGGCAGAGCAAGGGGGCCGTGCGCGATGGCGCCGAGAGCTGACGCCAACCCGTCGTACGAGGCGTGTCGGGGCAACGCGCAGGGACCAGGATGATGCACAGTGCGCTGCGGCAGCTTCCTGCATCTGGTGACCTGGGGACTGCACGTGTGCACACCCGCGGCAGTGCCCTTACCCCTGCCTTCACCAACCGCCAACGCGATCAGACGTCCGCAGGACCCCGCACACCATTGCCATCATCACACACGCTGTGAGCAGCGTCGTCTATGTACGGCGTGTCCGAGTGTGCGCAGTCCCTCCGCAGCGTACGCGTCCATACCGTGATAATGCCATCCTGCAACTGATCGCAGCCATGGGCGTGTATGACTGTATCGCGTCCAGCGATGGGCCACGGCACATTCATGCAGCAGTGCAACAGTTGCGATGCCCTCGAGAGCTGCTCTATCCGGTATGACTGTCGGAGCCCCAGCTTGGGGAAGCCCCAACTGGGGACCCAGAGCCTAAAGAAGCAGCACCGAACAACAGATGAGGGACCGCGGCGACTTGCGCACCCGATAAAAAGCGGCGTCCATTCCTTTGCAGAAATGAACGGACAGTTCTGGTGATACTGATGGCTGCAAAAGGTTTGCTGGCGGACACCCTTTGGCAAATGTCTCAGTGTTTGCAAAAACACTTGGCGTACCTGCTGCAGATGGCAGAAGAATGCAGGGTTTCTGGGGTCGGGGGGGTGGGGGTGGGGCGGTAGCCCTTCCTGCCATTGTACAACGATATTTTGTCGGAACAGGTTCTCTTTAGGGCTGTGTGATGCTGGTGGGACCCCAACAGCAGCACTGGAAACAGGCAAAATGACTGACATATGCCACACAAATGGCGACCCCCTTCAACAGGCAAGAGCCATTTGCTCAAGAGACAGATCACCGTATGTCTGTCTCCTTGCCCACAGGTTCCCCTACCATGCGGCTGCACATCAAGAGCAGCTTGCAGGGCTGCAGGTCCCAGGCATGTGCCATTATGCACCGCAAAAACCACAAAAAAACTGCAGCAGAAAACATGACAAAGATGCAGAACAGATGCGCCTTAGAACGGTACTTGAGAGCACCTCATGTAGTCCGTTGGTGCTGCTGGGGACACTATTGGGGCACAGGGGGGCTATCCAGCGCACGACTCAGGGGCTCCTTCAGGGGCAGAGGCTTGAACCGCGTCTTCGGGTGGCCGAGCCGGTGTGTGTGGGCGGTGGGGCACAGGCAGGAAAAGGAGGACTCAACGGGAATACCTCCCCCGAGGGCAGTGCGTTGCGGCGGCGCTGAAGGAGCATCCCCGAAAAGCAATCCTTTTTGGGGACCTCCTTGGGACTTACGACACCGGAAGCAGCGGAATTACGGGAGCAGCGGACTTGCTGTGCTACTGAAAAGGCCTCTGCCCGTCGCCAAAAGTTTCCCTTTTGGCACATAGAAGACGACGTTTTGTGCAAAAAAAAAAAAGGAATCACAGGAGATAGGACATAATCTGTGCACTGGATCTTGGCATATCAGTTTCAGCTGCGGTTGCTCGCCATGGATTCCTGACCAAGATCTCTCGGTGCAGAGTTGATGTTGGAGAGGTACCGTACAGAGAGCACGCCTTAGATTGAGCGACGCCATGGCACTGGGGTGCACTCTGGTGCGTTGGAATACGGCATGATGATCCTTGATATCAGTCCAATTTTGGGACTTACACTGCACTCACACGGGAGAGCTCACCTGGACACGGGATGCGCTGGGAAAAGAAAGATGACTTTCAGGTTGTGATATTGACAGAGAATCGTCACGGGAGCCAAGGCGGCCACCCTCCTGAACTGCGGGCCAAGATGCGAATACACGTCACTCGCCTCAAAAGGAATGGCCCCCGCTTGCAAACCGTCCTGCTCTCCCCGCCCCTCAGCACAAGGGGCAGCCGATGAGCACCCCTGTCTCGATGCCCCTGCGGTTGTCAGGTCACGCCCCACGGCATCCGAGGCAGTCAGGAGGAGGACAGGGGGGATCAGGCCTCCAGAGGACCGGCCTTGTGCAACAACACAAATCTTCCGGGAGCCTGTGAAACCGATTCACTCGGAGGCACACGACTCTGACACATTGTGCGGCATCTGGCGCTCCTTCGTAGCGTCTTCGCTCAGGGGGGCCAGGGCGGGGCACTCTGGGGCTCTGGCCCCTTTGTCGGCAGGACAGTTATGCGTGGGGCAAAGAAGGCCGTCCTTTCCACATGGGCCCCCGGAGTTTCATTTGCGCGGGCGGGGCCGGGGGGAGGGGGGGCAAACAGAGCCCCCGCCCCCACGGACAAAGGGGGTCCACGAGCCCCTGACCCCCCTCCAACCCCCCCTCAAAGGAGCTCCCTTGAGCCGGCCCCCTCCCCTCGGAGCATCCGGGACAGCCCCGATTTCAGAAAAAGGGAAAATGGCATTTTTGGAATCAGCGCGACGACCGGGCCCAGAAGCGTCATTATTTGTCTGGGACTCGTCGTGGGAAACATTCTTGACCGTTTTTGACCCCCAGCAGATTGTGTTTTTTTACAATTTTCATTTTCGGCGGCGGATGTCATAGCAACGGATCAACCGTCGCAGTCAATTGAGCGCCCGCCGCACCAGAGGGGGGGGGGGTCCATTGACCCTTGGGGCAATCACAAATCCACGGTGCCCAGGAGGACACAAGTGCATGCGACAAGGAATCTGACAAGAACAGTGGGGCCCCCGAGTAGAAGGCCGAGGACACGGGCAGTTCACATGACCTCCACAGATCGACCTCATTCATGACTGCAATGGCGTGGAACACGGACGTCTCCAGGTCCAGGTCAACACGTATACTGTGCAACGGCGCGCCTGTAAAATAATGTTCATGGCGAGGCAGGGCGCCGATGGCAATACCATTGGACCGGCTCGTCCCTCAATCGCACACAGTACGCCTTTTGTCACTCGTCCCTCAAAAGGAATCGACCGGAGGCTCGGGACACGGACGGGGAAAGCCCGAGCCCCCATCTGGAACCACCGGACGTAGGGCTGGAGTGGGAGGCTCGTATCCCCCCCCCCCCCCCCCTTGTCCAGTATGCGGCTGGGGATGACGGTTCCCTCGCACCCCGGAGGGAACCTACCCCGGTTAACGGTTCCCTCGCCCCCCCCCCCCCCCCCCGATTAGTAGAAAAGAGACACGCGACACAAAACAAGAGAGCGAAGCCGAGGGCATGTGAACCGCAAAACGACCAGAAAACTGCCTGCATCACCGTTCGCCAACCACTTGAAGTGCTTCCTGACGACAATAACAGGCGGCATGGAACACATCAGACTAAAATTCAAAAATTCCTGGTGTCATTCGTTGCTGAAATTGCGAAAACCTAAGTGTTCTGCATGATACAGGGTGCAGTGCAGTGCCTGCCGTGCAAGAAATTTGAAGCACACAGCAATGCACCAACAACAGCACCTTGTCCAACCAACAAACACACAGAAGAACCTCAAGATACAACCCTCTATGAAAATTTGGAAAATGGAAGGCGACGGTTCCCTCGCCCCCCCGCTTACTAGACAAGGGCGCTTACTAGACAAGGGGGGGTATGCTGACCCACAGGCACCGTACCCACCCCCTGGCACGAGGCAACAGCGGTACAACAGAACGTCTGCCCATCAGCCCCTGGCAACACAAGAGCTACAGAACAGAGCGGTCACGCTCTTTTCTTTCACGGTCAGGCCCAGTGTGCAGTGCGCAGCTCACATGCTGCCCACTGTGCACCATGTGGAGACCCGGGGTGAATTTGGGGGATGTACTGGGGAGAAGCGCAGTAGGAGGGAGCGGCGCAGTGGGTAATCAGCGACAAAACGAGAGGACAGCGGAGCGGAGCCAAAGAATTGATCTGGAAAGCCAAAGACGCAAGCGTGTGAAAGAGGAGGGAGGTCCCCTCTCCAAAACCCGTCACCGGACATCCATCGTCCACACACCTTCCTCTGCACGGTACCATACATCAATGCCGTCCTTGGAGCTCTGCAATGTCCATCCGTGGATCGAATCGAACGCCTCCATGATCTCCCTGGAAACAGTTGGGACAAAAGCTGAAAGGCGGCCGGGCGATGATCATTTTGACGTTTCGGACAGTACCTTGCTGCCACTGCCCCCTGCCACGCAACCTGCACCGTTCCCCGCCCGACGTGGCACGTCGCACCAAACGTGTCTTTGGCGCCCCGCCCCCGTTTGTCTCAGGTACGGCTATGTCCCAGATACATAAGGGACATGGGCCCCGTCAGACAGGGCGTCTCTTAAATCTGAGGCACCTGGACGCAACCGCCTTCAATGTCACTCCAATGCCGCGTATCTTCGCCTTCCAACCCACAACAAAGTGAGTGGCACCCGAATGGGTGGAACCCAGTCCGCCAAACCACAATACATCAGCAAAACAAACCGAAAATTCACACAGTGATCGAGCCTCGTGGCCCACAAGTATTTGAATCGGTCCCGAATTGATACGGCACACACGCGTTCCGTATCTTCGCCACAATCCGACGAGTGGTCACCAACCAGAACTACTCTGGCATTTCCCACATAACATCCCACGCAGTGCAGCACAGACAAGGTGCCGGAGGCACCCCCATGAATTGAGTGAAGATACGGCGCCGCAGGCGCTGCCGCGATGTTCAGGCATGACCCTTGGCGCCGTTGGGCGTCCCAGGCTTACGCCAGGTCGTACCTTGGCCATAGAAAGACGCTGGTCAGCACCCTCCAGACTCGCTCTAGCACTCATCACAGGACGATTGCTGACACACATTGCTGTACAGGCAACGCGCCGGAGGGAAGGATGAACGCCCTCATGTTCCGAAGAAGAAGAGGCGATCCACACAACACCGATGCATAAAGTCACAAAACAGAGCCTCAGCCCATGCGGCTGCCAACGAAACAGCATCGGACTCCTCAATGCCATTTCTTCTGTGTGGACCACCTTCTTCAATTGTTCAACCGCTGTCGGTGACCCGTCCAATCGCCATCAATTACAGGGGGGGGGATTTCGCACAGGGGTTGTTTCGCACGAGAAAATTTCGCACCGAGTTTATTTCGCACAGTGGCCTGAAAATCCCGTGGGAAATTTCGCACCCTTCCAGGATTGTACTGTTTGCTAGTGGTAGTTGCACTGCCAAATTCCAGCAGGTTCCAGGATTGATTTGCGAATCTCCAAGAGCTTCCAGCTGGGCATTCTTCATTTTCAGGGGGTTCCTGCGTGACCTGGATCTGAATCCCATGCCCAAACACACCTTCCTTCTGGTTGTTGTGCAGCTACAAACATGTGGACACCAAAAACCCCTCTCAATTTTTGAAAAAATTTTCACCCCTTAGGCTCTATGTGATTCTTGAGCAGCAGTATGTCAGTGATGGTGAGTGCTCTAGTGGTATGTGCAGTGGTCTTACAAAATAATAATCTGGGTTCAGTTCCCTCTACCTACAATTGGAGCACCAGCCTTGCAGTGGGAAGCCTGAAGGGAAAATACTTTTTTCCTGCACAAACAAAGCCTCCCACCCTTGCAAGCCGTAACACTCGGGCTGCGAATCAAGTTTGATAAGATATCACTTCAAATTCGAAAAAAAAGGTTGCACTGAAGAAAACAGAGAGGACCCAAATACCACTACTTGCGTGCCTCCTTTCTGTGCCGTTTCTTGTGCAAATCCAGAAACAAGGAGGCATCCAACGGCCTCTTACTGGCCTGTTTTTGAGGCACCACACCCAGGGCACGGCGCTTTTTTTAATTCATCAACGATCCGCAATGCTTTGGGGTACATGGAGGGGAGAAACAGGGAGAGGCGGGTTGAGCAGCGAGTGAAACCCAGAAGCTCTGGGAAGGGGGGGGGGGGGAAGAAGCATCCCTCCCGCGAATCCGGCGAATCCCCAGTGGCTAAATTTCGCACCGGGTTTATTTCGCACAGCGGCCTGAAAATTGAGCGGGAAATTTCGCACACATTTGAAATACGAAATTTCCCACAACGAAATATCCCCCCCGCGAAATCCCCCCCCCCCCTGTACGTTTCAGCACAACAATCCACCTGATTCCTGCCCCGAGTCCTACACCATCAATCTGTATCAAGGCATTCGGCGAGGGATCAAGGGGCAGAGGGTGTGGCGAAGGCACTTTTCGGGCTTCTACACGCGGGGCACACACCGATGTCGCTTGGCCTTTTTGCGGGACTCCACCGCCCACGTCAACTGCTCCAATTGATGCAGGCGGTAGAGGGCGTCCTCCTGCGTGTTGCTGCCCACAAGGCCTGCGGCGTTCCCTGGGGAATGGGCGGTCCGGAACATGGCAAGGCACAGAGAACACGGGGCGGCTCTGCTACGCCCGGAGGTCAGGAGGGCCATGGTCCGCCAGCAGATGCATTGCAAGGAATCCTTCCCTTGAGCCCCCACAAACGGAGGATCTGGTCGTTCCGAGGTGACGGCGACGGTCTCCCACGCGGACACCTTTGCACCGCATGGACATTGCGTGCTCACTGTGCGCACACTTGTTGCTGGACCCCACGTTGTAGACCCAAGAAAATCACGACCTCCCAACAGCACAAAAAAATGCACCAAAACACAAGTCAACATTGTCATCGTCTTCTCCGGAGGCATCGTCATCTGCCCACAACCCATGACACTGGTTCATGCCCAGAGCAGAGTAAGGCTTGAAATAGGGTTGCGGTACTTCCGGTTGTGCAAAAAGTTTGCACTGCGCACGCGCTTCGTGCAAAGGCATCCCCATGAATGGGGCTCTTTCAGAGGCGGGCATTTGGCAAGAAGGTGCGCGTGCGCTCCTCGAGGCCTGTGAGGATTCCTCTAGGCCAATGAGGACTCCTCTAGGCGCATTATTGCTTTTGTCAGACAGTTTATGAGAACTGTCAACGTACTGGGCTGTGTGACTCCAAAGGGGGGGTGGGTTGACTGCGCATGAGGATGCCTACCCTTGGCTGGCGGTAACCAATGAACAGGTACGCAGAGGCGTGGAATGGATGCCCACCACAGACAGTGCATCCCCAGCACTCGTTGGCACCCACCGGGTATCTGCAAGTACGTGCTCAACTGGCGATCACTGCCAGCCAAGGGTACACAGCCTCATGCGCAATCAACCCCCCCTTGCCTCCGGGAGTCACATGCCCCAGTAGAGGCGCAATTCTCATAAGTTGTCCGACAGAAGAAAATTTTTTGGGCGTCCAGTCGAAGTGGAGTGGCCAGGCACACTAAATGTTCCAAACCAAGCCCCAATGCCACAAGCGAGCAAACAATTGCTCAATGTGCGCGCGGTACCACCCATGTACATCATTATAGCATTGTTGGCGGGCTATCAAAGTTCCATTCTTTCTTCTAGTGAATGGCACAATGACATGAACCCGGCCTTTTTGAGCACCATCATGGCCCCCAACTTCAATCCCCTTGGGTACGAGACATCAATGGATGTCCCGGGGGCCAAGGGGCAACTCCATACAATGTTGCCCAACATATCAACGGCAACTGTAATCTTGAAAACATGCGATGCATACTTGGGATTCCAAAGGTCAACACTCCACATCCCACTGATGGAAGCGATGGGCATGGAGTCCGTGAAATGGGTCATAAAAAACGGGAAATGTGGACAATGGTTGAAAGGATTCAACCTGTTGGCCCACCGAATTTCTTGGACGACATGGTTAAGATATTCGCGAACGCGTGCCGCGCTTTGCCGCCAAGCTCCCTCTGAACACCCTGTGCTACATGATATAAATGCGCCGCCTTCTCCCCGTGCCCCCTACCCCCAACCTTCTCGGGGGTCCCCACATGGGGACAAAATCATCGCCATTGGCTACCTAAACCCTGCCTTCTGGGGGTCCCCAATAAAAGGGGACAAAATCAGAAGTGGCTACATCAGCCCTACCTTCTCGGGGGCCCAAAAATGTGCGGATTGGCTACTTAACCCCTGCCGTCTGGGGGTCCCCAATAGAAGGGGACAAAATCAGCCGTGGCTACATCACCCCTACCTTCTCGGGGGCCCAAAGATGGGCAGATTGGCTACATAACCCCCGCCTTCCCGTGGGTCCCCAATAAAAGGGGACAAAATCAGAAGCGGCTACATCAGCCTTTTTCTTGGGGGCAGATAGTTTGGTGGGGGGGGGGGGGGGGCAAAAACAGGCACGGGTGGGGAAGGGTAAAAAAAAAAAAAAAAAAAAAAAAAGCACGGTGCGCGCCCGGCGAGCGAATACTCCCCCCATGACAGCGACCTGACTCCTGCACGTCGCGTGACCACCGACGCGTCGCAGCATCCTCGAGCTTTTGGTGGATATTTGCAAGGACTTGGTCCGCGTGTAGGTGGCGCTCTTCTTGGGCATGTGCATAAGCAGCGGCCAATTCCTCCTGGAACCCGATGTCAGGGAGCTCTTGGGACGTCGTTGGAGTTGCAGAGGTTGTTTGAGGGACCTCAGGGGGCGCAGAAGGTGCGGTGCTCATGGCCGCGATGGAGCGCAATGTGGGGCCATTGGGCTGTGACACACACGAGGGCGGTTGGATGCACAGGGGAGCGCACAGTGCTGGGCGCACATCAGCCAACAGCTGTGACTGCCGGAAACACTGCGCCGACCGGCACCAGAAAACTGGACCCCTGACGACCCAAAGAGACCCCAAAATCAACAGCAGGGGAGGGGAAACCTGCCCACAGCCAGCACCCTCATTTTGTGCTGGCTTGGAATTTGGGTGGAGGGGATGGTGCAGGGGGGGGGAGGTCACTTGATGACCGTTATCCCTTACACAGGGGGTGGTGGTGCACAAAAGGGGGGCGGTTGTGCAAAAGGGGGGGTCCACCGCACAAGGGTAAGCAAACGACCCTGACAATGCATGGCCAGAGCAGTGACGACCTGTGCCATCATGCAGGAGGGCCACCAGAAACAAAAAAACCACCGAATGACTGTACTAGCAGAGCAGCAGAAACCCGTGCGGTTCTACAGTGGGGTGCACCGAAACCCCCTCTTTCCCCACAGAAGCAACCACGACAAACAAACATCAACACAAAGTGCACAAAAAAACATAAACAATACAACACATTGGCAACAGATGGCAGATTTAGATAGACCCGTGGACGGCATCACTGCTCCATGCCCGGGAACAGACCAAGGACATTCCCCAGCATGCAGCGCAGAGAACATTGCTGTACCAGCATCAGAGGGCATCTGCACAGACCCCACAATTGAGGGACAGCAAGGAGCAAACAAACGAAGAACAGAGCACGATGTAAATGGAAACAGACAAAAATGCGCACCAGAGAGGAAAAGGGGATGCGGCAGGGACGGATACAACAGGCGGGGTGGGTCTGGCCCGGACCCCCCCCCCCCCCCCTTGGTCACAAAAAAGGTCACGATATTTGGTCACAAAATATTGTAACCCACAACCGGCCGTTTTGGGCAGCCCTCTGCCCGTACATGTGCATGGGGGTGAGAAGCAACGGATACTCAGCTACCATATGACCCCCGTGACACAGGTCATAGGTCATCGCAAACAACATTGTTCTGCTGCACTGCAGCACTGTTTGTTCACAAACATAGCATTGTTCGCAGGTCACCTCACTCTGCCCTCCCCATGGCCCCGATTAGCTGTACCGACACCGCTTGGGCCAGTTCTCTGAGTTGTCCTCATTTAAGTCCTCTGAAATGTGGGACCCCCCCGAGCAGTTTGAGTCCGTGTCATACGAGTCAGGCATTTCCTGCAGTCCCAACTCCCCCCAGATATCCTGCACTGATTTTTGTTTCATGACACATTCATATTCATATTCAGAATTCACATATTCAGAAAGATGGCCTCAGGGACAGCCCAATTGACTCCGCCCACTGTTCGAAATTCGCTACCCATTGGCCTGAGAAGCACACTTTATCCTTTAGAACAGATTGGAACAAGCGCCCATACTGAAATCGCACCCAGACAGCCAGTGGGTACGTCCACACTCCACCCTGGTTGTACGGCAGCGCCAACATCGCTGGGCTGAGGTCCCACGTGGAGATCCCCAAGGCAATTTTGAATATAACGTTGAGAGTCGCCAACACCTTCTGTGATGGTTCATACACTCGTGCTGTTAACTGCACCACAGGCTGCACCCACACCTTGTAGATTTCTGCACGTTCCCATAGATCCAATGGTAATGTTTTCAGAAAAGTCGCCCTGGACTTCATTTTAGCCATTGGACCAGCATAGGCCTGCTCCGCATTCACCTGTCCAATTAAAACACCCAGGTACTTGACTCTTTCCCGCACTTCCAACCCAACATAGCGCTCTGGCAACGGACCGCACACCCGTTTGAGTACCGCAAAAGACTTGGACGGGTTGACATGTAGTCCCGAGAATTTCCCGAACTCGTTGAGCAGACTCATAGCTCGTTCTGCCTGTTTCAGGGCTTCCTCATCCCCCCCAGGTATCCATATTAATAAGTCATCTGCATACAGCATTAGCTGTGCTTCCGGACACCGTTTCCGGAACTGGAACACCAGGAAGATTGTCAGTAATGCAAAGATTGGCGGGGATAGTGGGTCACCTTGGCGAATCCCAGACTCCGGCTGCATGGAAATGCCAGGAACCACACCATTGTCCACACAGAACTGCACCTGTCCTGACAGTGAATGCACTAGAAGCTCTGTGATCTCAGTCGGCATTCCCAAGAACTGCATGCCTGCTGCAAAGAAGCTGTGTGATACTGAATCATAAGCTTTGGCGAAGTCCACTGACAGAAATGTGCCCTCTGTCTCCGAGTGCCACAGGCCCTTGGCGTTTATTATGTGCTGGAGCATTTGTCTATTTTTCAAAAACCCCTTTTGGGCTGGTGGCACTGCTACCTGCAACGCGTCCTCTATGAGGACTAGGATGGTTGTAGCCATCCATTTCCAAATCACCGTCTGTAATGCAATAGGTCGCATCTCGCCAACTGTGTCCGCTGCCCGACCCTTTGGTATATTTCGCTGCAAGCTCACCAGCCATTGTGCTGGCACCTGACGCTGTTGAAGACAGCTTTTGATCGCCATAGTCATTGGAGGGATGAACACCTCTGCCATTGCTGAGTAGACCTCAACCGGGATCCCGTCTAATCGCGGCGACGATCCCTTCTTCATGCGCTCAAGCGCAGCCTGCACCGTGTCCTCGGACACTTCCTTTGTCAGCTTGGGCAATGCCTGTCGCACCCTGCGCGGTATCCCCAGACCTTCCATCCACTCTCTGCACTGTTCTACCGACTGGTCTGGTTTTTTCATGACTTGCTCCCAGAATTCCTTAAATGCGGTCGCGATGTCTTGCGGCCGTGTGCAGTACACCCCCTGTTTGTTCTTGATACCATACAGCTGCCTCTTGGCTTGCAACTCCCTCAATTGCACATGTACCTTCCTCCAGCGTTCAGCCTGTGCAGCAGCCTCTTGCCGCTTGCTGAGAAGCTCCTCCTTGAGCATATGACACAGTGATTGCCTTTGAGAGTCTTTGGCCTCCTGGTCAGCATATACCACCAGCAACTGGTACGCCTGAGCTGATGTTTCAGGGCAGACCCCTTTGTCTGCCAAATATTCCCACCCAGCCGGGACCACCCTTCCGGGGGATGACAATCGCAGAATGCCCTGTATCGGCAAGTGATCTTCTCGTGGGTTCATTCGTCGCCACTGGACCCCTTGTTCTTGAATGATTGCCTCAGCTTCATTCCACCACTGGAATACATTTTGCGAGTCTGGCGCCTGCAATCCCTGCAACAGACCTCGTAGGTTGTCCACTGCTGACTGATCACTTAACATTTCTGTTGGGAACCGCAGACGCGGTTGCACCCTGCGCATCGGCGGTTGCTCGAATTGCACCACCACTGCCTTGTGGTCGGAAGCCACTGCTGTTGTGGTGTACACTCCTTGGACATATTCCCGTAGGGAGTCTGCCACATGCACCCTGTCTAGTCGTCTGGGCTTCCATCTCACCCCAGGCTTCTGCACCCACCCGTACGTGAACCCATTCGGGCGGTCATCACACTCGCCATACAGGACATCCCACGCATCATGCAACTTACACTTTTCCAGTATCTGGACCTCCTGCTGCCTAGCCTTGTCATTGAGCTGTGTTTTTAATTTACTTTCCTTCATTCCTTCACTGTCCACTCCCGGAATTATATGGGAGTTGTGATCGCATAGCGCGATCAGTGGGGCCCCTGCTGGGCTCAATCGCCTTCCCAGTTGCTCCCATTGCTTTTGTCGCTGAGGCGCATCGTGATGTAAATGCCCCGCGAGCACTTGTATGGAGTCCCCCGACACATGCTTGAGCACAGCTACAATAAGTCGATGTCCAATGTACTCCGCCGACTGCAATTCCCACACTGGGGTCCTCCACATTAATAACACCCCACCACGCATGTTAGTTGGGGTCGGCACTGCCGCCAACCCATACCCTCGCTTCTCCGCCCACAGCTTTTGCGAATCGAGCACCGGTTGTGTGGTGCTATGGTGCTCCTGCACTGCCGCTATGTCCACATGATGCTGTCTCAGCATACGGATCAACAGAACTTTACGCATTTCCGCCTTATCCGGTGGCTTCCTATGCCACCCATTGACGTTGGTGGTTATCGCCGCCCAACGTCGGCTCATTAAGGAAAGAGAAATCATCGCTTTCGCTTGTTGAACTTCAGATCCACATCACACTCCATGGCAGCCGATGACGCCACCGACGTGGAGGCACCAGACGATGCCACTGAACTGTAGCTACGCGACGAGGACACAGACGCACTACTGGAGCCGGCTCCCCCTTTGCCTCTTCCTTTGCCTCCACCTTTAGGATTGCCTCGCTCCCTACGCATGGCATACTCAGGTTGAAAAATGACCTGCATCAGGAAGTCTCCTTCGGATCCTCGAAACACAGATCCCAGAATTTTGGGCGTTTCTGCCTGCGGCACACACACTTTCCACGTGAGGGTGCATATCTCACCCACCGACCATCTCATGCGTCGCACAATAAGGTTCTCCACTTCAGAGGTTTGCATGATTGCCATGATCGCCTTTTCCCCCCACCACGGCGGCACATTGATCAGGAACAAGTTATCTGCCGGTCCCCACTCAGCTGGCGGCTGTATGTACGTGTCACCCTGGCCAACAAACTCCCCTGAACCCTCATCTTTGAATTTAAGGCCATATTGCGAGGAGCATTTGTCCAACTGTTCCACCAGCACGTTGTGCGCAGCGTCAGACGGTCCCAGTCGAATTTTATTGTACCCGACCACTTGAATAGCCACACCCGATTGTGCTGCCAAGAGCCCATTGGGCCGGAGCTCCCAAAACAGCGACAGCAGATAGGCAAACATAAACGGTGCGTGCTTCTCACGTACCTCTGCGCTGACGTAAACTTCAAACCTTCTTGGAAGATCGTCCACCGCGTCCCCCTGATACCATTTCAGCGGCATGATGCCAAACCGCGCTCTATTGCCATACAGTCGCACAAGCTCGTGCGCATGGTCTAAAGACAATTGGCAAAACAAGTATCTGGACTGTCGTGGATCTGCCCCAGGAACCAGCACCGCCTCCGTTTTCTGAATAGACAGACTGTCGAAAAGTTCCTGCTCCCACTGTACATGGTACTGAAGTACCATCATCTTCTCTTCCTCCTTTGGCACCTTGAAGACTATAACATTGGGCTCATCCCCCGGGGCAAACATGCGAATTTGCCGGAATTTAGGCTGGGCACGCGTCATCCTGCTTGCGGTTGTGGAATGAATTACCCATACTGAATATTGCTGTTTCTTGGTAATCAGAGGCCTGTCCGCCAGCTGTAGCATCGCTGGATTGACTGTCACGCTCTCCTTGACAGTCAGAGCTCTGTTCAAGAACACATCTGGATTGTCACAGACCCCTTCAAGCAGCACCAATGAGATTTTCCCCACCGCTCGCAAATTCTCCGTAAGCATAGCAACAGCCCTGTTGATATTCGCAATTTCAGACATATGAGCACATAGAACAATGTAGGGCTCCTGGCCGCGAAAAGCTTTTTGTACCGTGGCGGGGTCAGACTTTAGCAGAGATGCCAGCTTGTAAGATGGGACAGTGTCCGTAATGGAAGTACCAGCCCTCAGAAAGAACTCTTCTTGAATGAAATAATCAGCATCATCGATCCCAGTGAGAGTAGCAAGCTGCTTGCTATCCGTCTCCACGAGAACATCTTCTCCCTGAGTGCGATCCATCACTCGGGTGTCGGCACTGGCGCGGCCTGTGGACCCGGGCGCTTTCGCTGCGGTTGTACGTTTCATTCACCCCACACGGGGTTGCACATGGCAGAAATAATACAACCGAAAAAAAATAGACACTCAGAAAGTGTCGTACATGTGCATGGGGGGGGGGGGGTTGATGCAACATGGGATACACAGCACATTTGACACGCACAGTGCGCTGTGTATGGACTATTTTCAAATGTCATTCAGGGTCATTCAATGTCATTCACTGTCATCACTCACAGTGACAAAATTGTCTTGCTCGCTGCAGCTATGACTACTTGACGTCTCATTATCACTGTCACTATTGCTGCCACTGCCACCTGATGAACCTGTAGTGATAGATGCAAAGGAGGACAAGGAGCTTGCCCCATCTGACATGTCCGCCAGATTATCATTGTATTCACCTGATGCGGGCAGTGTGTTGCTGTCCTTCCTCCGCCTACCCGTATCCTTGCGTGGCCTGCGCACATCCTCCACCATAGACACCTTATTTGGTCACGATATTTTTCGGGTTTGCACTTTCTCACTATGGCCCTTTATGTTTTTTGTAACCAGTCACAAAAAATGACCCCCCCCCCCGGGACCCGGACCCCCCAAGTGGCGCCAAAATTATATCCATCCCTGGGATGCGGGACACAAAACAAGGCAAACAGCCAAAGAACCAAGAAAAGTTGAAACCCACAAGGGTCTGCTGCTCAGGGGTGGACATCCAAGCACACAGTTAAACGCGGCTGCATGGAGCGTCGCGTGCAGAACAAAACAAATTCGGTCACAACGTCAGTACCAAGGGTCCTGGTGGTTAGACCCCCCAATGCTGCGGCGGTGTGTTCCACAGGTGAGGACATGCAAACCCGGAGATAAAAAAAACTTGCATTGCACAGGCAATGGGTTGTATAGAGAGGGTGTCGCTCAACAAGGTACAACACACACAAAGACAAAGCACTCTGGAAAACACCTGCATGATTACAGATACCGGAGGGTGCTGGGCTGGACAATCCTGGAAACACGTGTGGATGAACATCCAATTTTTGTCTCATCCAGGCTCTATTTCATGGGTATCCATGGTGTGGGTGAGTGCCGGATGCATACCCATCCAGTCTCCTAGGTGCATCTACAGTCAAGCCTGCAACATCCCTCAGAAGGATATGTGCACAATATACATACCCTCCCCCCTTGCCCCCCCCCCCCCCCTTGTGCAATCATGGTCCAGGTTCCAAAAACGCCAGTACAACAGGACCATCACTTGGACAACACTATGGTTGTGGGTGGCCTGATGCGGACGTGACACAACAATGCTGCAAAAAGCACCTCCAGTCATGGCCACACCAGCGCAAAGTGACCGGCTGTGTCTCTCAAGCACCAGGTTGCTTTGCCCACACACAACCCTCACCGCCATCGAACAAACCCTCTTTCCCACGACTGCTGTTGACTTGCATTTGGAACCAAAAGCAGCCCGGAGAAAAAAATCCAACGACTCCCAAATTGACGGTACCATGGGCTTGCTGTGCTTCGTGTGCTTGCGCAAGGGGCGGAGGGGGGTACCTTAAAGGGACCGTCACGTCGCAATCTATTTCAGACACGGCTGTTTGGGTCAAAACAATCGACCACAAACTTCACTCTCCCTAAATCCCCCCCCAAAAACCTTTCCCGTGCCTTGGCCAACCTCTTCTTGCGAAGGGGAAGGGGAGGAGGTCGCCCCGGCAGGGCGGTCCTTAACGCAAAAAAAAAGTTGTTCCAGAACCTGGTATTTTCAAAAGAGCCCGCGGACAGTACATGTCTTCACCCCGGTGTTCCCAATTGCTCAACCATGAGTCCCTAGCCCCAAATTTGTGCAAGCACACAACCATATAATCCTAGCCCCACATGTGTTGCATGATAGCATCCGAACCCTACCTCACACCCTGACACGCTCCATAAGCTCACCCTTCCCCCCGCTAACACTCAAACCATGCTTCCTACAAATGGCCTTAAACTCAACTTTAGTCCACTCATGCAATTTCCCCCTCTCCATTGCCTTCAACACCGCCTCATCCACATCATACGCAAACACCAACTGCGCGGCAGGGTTAGAAGAAGTAGAGGGGACAGCTGATGGGTTACGAAGGTAAGAAGAGGAGCTACTGGCAACTTCACCTGGCTGCTCCAAATCCTCGTCCTCACTGTCTTCGTCCTCATCCTCCAACCCAACCCCATACACATCGCCAATGTCGGCGTGACGTGTTGCCCTCTTGGGGACAACCCACAAATCTTGAATGTTCAACCGAACCTCTGCCTGACCATCCTCTTCGAAAGAAATTGGCAAATCCTTGAAAGCAGCAAACCCAAGCAAACCACCATCTTCCACCTCAACCGCATGCCCTTGCTTCCGTTTGCGCGGGCGGAAAGGGGTCTTCCGCAGATCATCAAACACCTCAAAGGGCCCCCAATCCTCAGGTGCCTCCCCATTGCACCTTACCAACAGCGTCTCACACATGCGCTCCGTGCTTTGGCCAAAGTCAGTAGCCGTCACGTAGCTAAACACTCTCTCACAGGAACACGAGCTTGCCTCAACCCAATCCTCCACTGTAGCACTACCATCCCACTGAGTTCCATTGAATCGTGTTTGGACATCTTCAATCAGACTGCCAAGAAACTTCATCCGGCTACCCTTGATGAGGCTACTCCCTACGTCAACACCCAACGATTCCTCCCATCCCCTTGGAATGACATGACGCATGGTGTGCAACAGCTCTGTGCACATCACGTCCATCAAACCCTAAACAACGGCGACCCGTGCCCCCTTGGTCGCTTGAACTTTCTTGTTTGTGGCACAAACCACAGCAAAAACATCGCAAAAAAAGGCCGCCGTGAACTTGAAGAGGGGGTGCGAAAGTGCATCGAACAAGCCCTGGGCCTTCTCCCTACGCCCCAGGTCAGAGTGGGGGGCAAAAACACAAGTGGCCCACTTGTGGACAAGGTGGCTACATAACCCTTGCCGCCTGGGGGATCCCCACCGCTTCAGAGCGGGGGGCAAAATCAGAAGTGGCCCACTTGTGGGCAAGGTGGCTACATAACCCCTGCCGCCTAGGGGATCCCCACCGCTTCAGAGCGGGGGGCAAAATCAGAAGTGGCCCACTTGTGGGCAAGGTGGCTACATAACCCCTGCCGCCTGGGGGATCCCCACCGCTTCACAGCAGGGGGCAAAATTAGAAGTGGCGCCCAAAAGAGGGCGGAATTGCTACGTAACTCCTGCTTTCTCGGCTATCCCCAAAAAGGGGGGATAGCCATGGCCCACGTTGGGTCAGGGCAAAAAGGCCTCTAGGGGCGGTCCTTAACAAAAAAAAATCTCGTCCCTTAAGGACCCCCCTGCGCCCCGGCAGATGCCCTGGCGCAGGAAAGGGGACTGACTGCGTTTGGTGGTGTGAGACCATATACCAACGGTATGTAAGTGGTTTGGCCAAACCATTTTTTTACCATTGACTACGCGATCAGTGGGTCACCAATGCAGGGGTTAGGGGGCTGGGATGGTGACGAAGCTGGAGTATGGCTGCGCCGGGCGCCAGGCCAACCTGACCTACAACCGCCGTCGGCTAAGCCCCCGCCACCGATGCTGCAGTCCGTTGGCTGGCAAACGGCGCTGGCTACTCCCCAACCACCAGTTGAAGTCCGTTGACACGCCGTTGCTGAACCCCCAACCGCGACCGCGGCACTCGGTTGGCTGTCAAAGCCTCAATTAGCCCCTGACCGCGGCTGTTGCATGCGGGTGCATTCGATTGGCTCCAAGCCCCGGCGGTTCACTGCCAACTTCCGTCGGTCGACCATCGTACGCCATCGCTTCATCACCAAGCGCTGCTCTTGCCTGCGCACCTGTCGCTCTCAGCAAATAACGCATTTCCGGTCAATGACGTCCTGATTTCTGATGACCGCCTTGCGCAGGCCTCAGCACCTTTTCTTCACACCACCTTGCTTCTGTACCCGAGGCCGTTCTCTCAACCATCGTGCAGGCTTACATGAGGACTGCAACGTGTATCACATCATTTTAGTTCGATGTTTATTGGAACAGTGAAAACAGACCGCTCTGTTACTGCCCATGTGCACAGCGCCCCAAAAAATGCACAGCACTTATGCTTTGCCCATGTGCACAGCCCCTCTGCTGCTGCTCAGGCCCCCTGTTGGTGCCCATGTGCAAACCGCCCCTCCTTGCTGGTGCTCATGTGCACTGCCTCTCTTACAACCCACTAACCACTCAAGCATCGTGCACCAAATCCACAACGTGCAACATCGATTCGTCCCACACAGAGGGAAGCACTGTTGGACAGCTGCTGTGAAATGTCACGGTTTGGAGATCCATTGCACTGCCACATCATGTCATTCCTCCACTGTACGCACGCATGTGCGTGTGTGCGTGTGTGTATGTGTGTGCATATGTGTGCGCGCGCGCCGCCGCCGCCGCCGCCGCCGCCCAACAATTTGCAGCAAACTCATAGCGTTCGCCAACATACATCACATCGACAGCTCTGTTTGCACTGCAGCAATGTTCAATGCGGGCTCCCATTGCCCCCTTTCCGCCCTCTCAGCACGTGTGTGTGTGTGTGTGTGCGTGTATATGTGTGTGTGTGTATGTGTGTGTGTGTGTGTGTGTGTGTGTGTGTGTGTGTGTGTGCTCTGTACTTTGATGAGGTAGATCCTTGTGCAGCATTGGGTTGGACGTCCCATTCAGCTCAGGTCTGCTGAGGCCTCTGTGTGACGTTGTTTCCCCCCCTTCTGCGGAATCAGAACCTCTGTGTTTGGTTGGTTATGTGACCGAAGTACTGGCTCTCCCATGCCTCGACAAAAAGAGTGGTCGGGCTACTGCATCCTCGGCTTCGTCACCTTCCAGTCCCTGTGGAACAGGTGCTGGGGGGGATGGGGGCGGTGGTGTTTTCGGCCTTCTGCGCTTGGGCGCCGGTGGCGTGGGCGGTTGGTGTGGGGACCTCAGCAGACCTGATGAGTGCCGTGCTGGCCTTTGCAGGCAAGGTTTTTTGTGGGGCAACAGAGATTGCATAGGGAGAGTACGTTTCCTGTGTGCCGGGACCGGGGTGCATACCTTGTGGTGCCCCCGGTCACAACAATGGCGCACCCCTCTCTGCTTGAGGGTACATCTCGGGCAGGGGGGTAAGTTATGCAAGGGGCATAGTTGCAACTGTGGCCTACGAGCCACGTGGCTTGCTGCGTGATGCCCGAGTTTGCAGCACTCTTCTGCCGATTTGCGCAATCTCTTGCAGGTCATACATGCCAGCGCTGTGTGTGCCACGCATTTGGAATAATCGACCCTCGCTGCCAAGTGTGGCGTGGTGTGTGTTGACACGTGTCTGCGCGTGCCTGTGTAGGGGCGTTGTGGCAAGCGCCCATCCCCAATGTGTGTGTGTGTGTGTGTGTGCTCTGTACTTTGATGAGGTAGATCCTTGTGCAGCATTGGGTTGGACGTCCCATTCAGCTCAGGTCTGCTGAGGCCTCTGTGTGACGTTGTTCCCCCCCCTTCTGCGGAATCAGAACCTCTGTGTTTGGTTGGTTATGTGACCGAAGTACTGGCTCTCCCATGCCTCGACAAAAAGAGTGGTCGGGCTACTGCATCCTCGGCTTCGTCACCTTCCAGTCCCTGTGGAACAGGTGCTGGGGGGGATGGGGGCGGTGGTGTTTTCGGCCTTCTGCGCTTGGGCGCCGGTGGCGTGGGCGGTTGGTGTGGGGACCTCAGCAGACCTGATGAGTGCCGTGCTGGCCTTTGCAGGCAAGGTTTTTTGTGGGGCAACAGAGATTGCATAGGGAGAGTACGTTTCCTGTGTGCCGGGACCGGGGTGCATACCTTGTGGTGCCCCTGGTCACAACAATGGCGCACCCCTCTCTGCCTGAGGGTACATCTCGGGCAGGGGGGTAAGTTATGCAAGGGGCATAGTTGTAACTGTGGCCTACGAGCCACGTGGCTTGCTGCGTGATGCCCGAGTTTGCAGCACTCTTCTGCCGATTTGCGCAGTCTCTTGCAGGTCATACATGCCAGCGCTGTGTGTGCCACGCATTTGGAATGGTCGACCCTCGGTGCCAAGTGTGGCGTGGGGTGTGTTGACACGTGTCTGCGCGTGCCTGTGTAGGGGCGTTGAGGCAAGCGCCCATCCCCAATGACCGGGAAAAAATCGGCCCCAAAAGACGAGTTCGATCCCCCCCCCCTTGGCTGGCATTATCTGCTCTGATGGAGGTGCCAGTCCTGTCTGCAGATTGCCATGGAGAGCCCGGTGCAGCCTGTGTGATTCCACTTCTGCGGCTGACCTGCGCGGGCGATATGTGTATGGCCGTGGCGCATGCACTCTGTGCGCACCCACTTTGGAGGACCATAATTGTTCGCAGTAATCTGCCAACTTTTGGATGTGGAAAAGCATTGCATTCCTGCCTCCGAAATAAGGGCGGCAATTCAGTCCACATAGCGCTGGTCCTCCCAGAGGGACCAACGAACTGCATTGCGTGACGATGCGTGCTGGGTGCAGTTGGCCTTTGGTGACAAGCCGCTGCACACTGTTCATGGCCAGCCTCAGCACCCTGCCCCTTTCCTGCAGTGAAAGTGTCGTTCCCTTGAATTTGGCTTGTGGTGCATGTGGCAGGGTACGCTCGGCAAATTCTTCGAAGTCCAGAGCTAACTCTAAGAAGGTCACTGAACCCGGTTCTTGTGTCCAGGTCAGAGCCCTCAACCATCGCAGAAGATCGGCAAGGAAAGGCATTTCCCACGGCCACTCATGCTTTTTGGGGGTGCGGAGCAGTAGTGTGTCTTTCTCCCCACTATATGATAGTGGCCCTACCAACTGTTGGTATGGGTACTGTCGTAACTGTTGTGACCGGGCAGTTCCCGGAAAAACGGCTGGGGCCTGCGCGTCGCGCACTTTCCGAGCTTGCAAGACAGCCACGAACATGGTATGCAGAGTGTTCAAGAAGGTGTAGGCCCTCCCTGATTTGATGCAGTCATCTGGGATTTCAGGTGCCAGCCCACAACATCTGAGGCATGGAGGCCATTGATCTGGGGGGAGAAGGCTCAGTATGTGTGCGGCCGCATCGAGGACGTCAGGCATGTGAGCGGTGCGTGCAGTGTGCCAAGCAGTGCAGTGCCACAATATGTGTTCCTCGTCCTCTGGTGCATTGCCACAAAAAGGGCATGTCGAGGCCACGCGCATACCCCTCTGGTATGCCCTGAGTGCCGTCCAAGTGGCTCCAGAGAGGATGCCCCGGAGGATGGACCGCTGTAGTTCTGTGTCAAAAGCAGCTGCACTGGGTTGTACCAGCTGCCTGCTCATGGCGTAATGGACCCCAGCAAAAAGTCGGGGCCGCCGCTGCACTAACGCATCCAGCATTTGGGAACGCAGCTGTTCACGCACTTCGTGCTTCACTGTGTTTTTGTCCCCGTAGAGTAGCAGGGGGTCGCTTTTCCCTGGTACCTTCCAACTCCACCACCCCTGCACTGACACCCACCCACATTCGTGTGCGGTGTGAATTGCACGGCCGAAAGGCCCAGACCCCTTGTGGCACTGATCTGTTTCCCAAATCGCCTGGCCGGTGATCTGGTTTGCACCTCTGGTGCGGCATAGATGTGCCAGCCATAATATGCGGTGGTATGTGAGCACCAGATTTGGTGCAATTCTGTGTCCCTTGCAGAGCAAGGTGAAGAAAACTTCCTTGGCCCTGCCGGGCCGTGATGGCCCCCAGATTGTCCTCATGACCTTTGATTCAAATGGCAGCAAATCCCTAGGTCGCAGGGGTACTATCTCCGCTGCATGCAAGCCTGTGGCGGTGATCATCGTCGAAATGACATCGCACCGCCGTTCAAAGTTCCCTTGTGCCCCGTGTACCCTGCCGAGTAAACTGCATGCCCTAGCGACGCGTTTGAGGATTAACGGGCCCGAGCAAGTGGCGTCAGTGGTGCGGACGCCCGCTCCCAAAGATTTAAATTCCGTGGAGATGGGGAAGGGGACTCCTTGCAACGCAGCCTGCACTGGATGTTGCTTGTCAGACGAGAAGCCGACTGATTTCTTCGCATTTACCCCTTGACCTGTGTCCTGCAACCAGGTGAACGTGCAGTCCAACAGCGGCGTGAGTGTGTTGGACCCCGCTGCAAAACCATACGTGTCATCTACATACCCTAGTGCCGTCAGTACGTAATGCATCACCTGCACTGGCTGATCGCTGGGGGGGAGTCTCTGCACTGAAACCGTGATGCCTTGCTACTGGGCATCTAACACACGTTTCCAAACACTCGTCATGAGGTTTATGAGGATAACACTCAATGGACAACCTTGAAGTATGCCGTTTGTGGCAGCGAAAAAACTGGCGCAACATCCCATGATTTTAAAACAGCGTGTGAGTGTGTGATACATGCCACTGAGGGCTCTGTGTGTTCCTGGGTCCATGCCCTGCGCGAGGGCAATGTACAGAACAATGGACTGCGGTATCAAATCAAAGCACTTCACATAATCCAGCCCGAAACCGTGCAAGACTTTCTTTATGAGTTTGTGCAGCTCAAGAAGCATCGAGATATGAGAGGCTGCATCTGTGGCTCCCCTCTTTTTCCTGAAGCCATATGCATGAGGGTGGATCCAGTGTTCCTGCCACTGCATGCATTCCTCCAGGCGTATACCGGCCCAGACTCTGTAAATTTGAGACAAGACTGACAGGGGCCTCTGCTGCATGGGCAGCATGCCCTCCCCCTTTGGAATGAGGGATACATATCCCCTCGCCAGGATGATTGGCCAGCAGCCAGTTTGCTCTATGAGGTGCAATAGCTGAGACAGCATGTCCAGCAGACGAACAGGCAACAGTAGCAGATCAGCCACACACCACCCATCCAGCCCAGTGGCCGTATGCACCCCCATTTTTCTCAGGCGTTTTGCGAGGCGGGCTCCTGTGATGGGATTCGCCTGCATGCGCGCTCCTTTTTCCAAAAACCGGTCATACCTTTGCGCAAAAGCGCGCACGTCGGGCTCAGGTGTGTCCGCATATTTTCTCATGACTTTGTCCCATGAGGCGTGCAAAATTTCATCCATCCGCTGGATATTGGATGTGGGTTGATTTGTGTCAGGGTCCAGAAGCATGACCTGGGGGGGTTGGTATTCATTTTGGATCCATTTGTACACTTCCTTCGGTTTATCCATCCATGCACTGTCCATTTTGGCTTTCCATTTCTCTAGTCTGGCGCGTTCCTCATGTCGGGCATATTTTTTCCCCAATAAGCACAGCTGGTTGTACGTATGCATGGTATCGACCAGTGCTGGCAACGGGCGGTCACTGGGAAGCGTGGGATCAGGGGCCAGCGCAACGAATTCATGGAGTAACACATCCTCTCGAAAGGCTGAGCCCACTTTGCGCATGCGACGGCACGCAGCCTTCCACGACAGCTCTACCTGCTTTGGTATCGCACCTGGTCTGAAAATCTGTCTGGCCTTGCGCCGGGCCAAGGCTGGCACCTTTTTCCCTTTAATGCCTGCCTGGCTGCGCTGCCATTGTATCACTGTGCGGAGAGCTCCCAGCGTTCCTGTGGGGGCTATGCTCCGCGGAGCCAATGTGGTCTCCTGCAGCATGCGCTCTGTGCCGCGCCCCCTGGGAGTCGCCTTGGGAGCAAAAAGAAGTTCAGGGGCAGGGGTGTCAATCGTGAGGTGGGTGCACGACAGTGCCATGCCCACTTCTTCCGCAAGCCAGGTCCACTGTGCCTAGATGGCATTCACATCTCCCCCGAGCAGTAGCTGTTGCCACTCGTCCTGATGCGGACGGAGTAGGGTCTCGCTGATTTTCTGCGCGTCTTCCTCTGACCTTGGGGGGGGTAGAAAAGGAGGTAGCTTCCTCATTTTAATGACTTTCTGGAGCGGGGCATCCAGAGAAAAGGTAAAGCATACTGGGACATGCCCGGGAAGGGAATGATCATGCAAAGCCGAAACATCAGCCAGCGTGCATGCCTGAGCTGGAGTGACTGAAAGACCATCAATGCGGTTAGCAGACTTGCCGTCCTTTGAAAAGCCGCACACACACGGCTTGCCGTGCAAGATGGCATGGGCTCGGTGAGCGTCCACCAACCAGCCATCCGCCATCGCAGTCAGTGGGGCCGACGGAATTTTATGCATAAGATCAAAGTTGAAATTGGCATCAGTGAGTAATATACAGCCTGCGTTCCCCAGCCGGCTCAGGTAGCAAATAACCAATTCCCAAAATTCCCGATTCAGTGATTCATGTGTGTGTGTGTGTGTGTGTGATCTGTACTTTTTGAGGTGGATCCTTGTGCAGCGTTGGGCTGGACGGCTCATTTGGCTCAGGTCTGCTGAGGCCTCTCTGTGACGTTGTTTCCCTCCCTTCTGCGGAATCAGAACCTCTGTATTTTGCTGGCTAGGTATCCAGAGTGTTTGCTCTCCCGTGCCTCGTCAGAAAAAGCGGGCGTGCGACATCCTCGGCCACGGTCTCCTGCAGCCCCCGTGGAACTGGGGCTGGTGGGGACGGAGGGGGGGGTGTTTTCGGCCTCCTGCGTTTGGGGGCTGGAGGAGTGGGGGGTTGGTGTGGGGACCTCAGCAGACCCGTAGAGATACGTGCAGGCCCTTGCAGGCATGGTCGTTTGTTGGGCAGTTGTGACTGTGTAGTAAGTGGGCGCTTCCGGCGCATAGGCACTGGGGTGCACACTTTATGGTGTCCCCGCTGACAGCAGTGGCGCACTCCCCTTTGCTTGAGTGTACACCTCGGGCATGGTGGCAGGCCATGCAGTGGGCATAGCTGCAGTTGCGGCCTGCGTGCTACATGGTCATCAGCGTGATGTCCCAGTGCACAGCATGCTTCAGCTGTGCGCCGAAGTCGTTTGCAGGTTGTGCACGCGGTAGCAGAGTGCTGGGCACACTTAGACGGATCAGCCGGCAGCGCCGGTTGTGGCGCCCTGTGTGTGTTCGCGCGCCTGCGTGTCCCGGTGTAGGGGCGCTGTGGGAGCTTCCCATCCCCTATCACAGGGAAAAAATCAGCTGCAAAGGAGGAGCGACCCCCCACCCCCCCTTTGGCAAAAATGGTCTGCTCTGAGGACGGAGCCAGTCCCAACTGCAGATTCCCCTGGAGTGCACGCTGCAGTCGATGCTCCTCCACTTCCTGCGCAGTTCTGCGTGGCCTATGTGCGTACGGACGCAGTTTGTGTATTCTGTTGAGACCAACCTTGGTGGCCCACGTGCGCTCACAGTATGCCGCTAACTGCTGAATGTGTGTGCTCATGGCACTGCGGCAAGTAAAATAGGGGCGGCTGTTCAAGCCGCAAAGTTCTGCCCCCCCCAGAGGAACTAAAGAGCTGCAGCGTGTGACAACACGCGCAGGATGCAGGTGGCCTTTGGTGACCAGGCGCTGCGCATTTGCCACTGCGAGTCGTAAGACCCGGCCTCTCTGCTGTAGTGAAAGGGTTGTGCCTTTGAACTTCGCCTGTGGCGCGTGTGGGAGAGTGCGTTGCGCAAACTCCTCAAAGTCCAGCGCGAGTTCCAGGAACGTCACTGTGCCTGGTTCTGGGTTCCAGTGTAGTTCCCTCAGCCAACGTAGCAGGTCTGCTAAAAAGGGCATTTCCCACTGCCACTCCACCTTCTTGGGGGTGCGTAAAAGAAGTAACCCCTTGTCTTCCGGTTTGGGGAGGGGTCCCACCAGTTGGTGGTACGGGTATTGCCGAAGCTGCTGTGAGAGGCTCGACCCTCTAAAAAGCATGGGGGATTGTGTGTCTCGTAATTTGCGGGCCTGCAAAACGGCCACTAACATATTGTGCAGAGCTGTCAAGAAGGTAACCGCTGTCCCTGACTTGACGCTGTCTGGGTCCAACTCTGAGGCCAATCCACAAAGCCGTAAGCATGGGGACCACTGGTCCATGAGGGGAAGGCCTGGGACTTGCGCTGCCGCCGTCCTGATGCCCGGCAGGTGGGTGTCCCGCACCGCGCTCCAGGCTGGACACTGCCAAAAAATGTGCTCCTCGGTTTCCGGAGCATTGCCACAATACGGGCACGTGGATGTGGCCCTCATGCCACGTTGATAAGCCCGGATGGCTATCCAGGTTGCTCCTGAAAGGATGCCCCGCAGTATGGAGCGCTGTAACTCTGTGGCAAAAGTCGCTATGCTGGGCTGGACCAGGCGCCTGCATGTAGCGTAATGGACCCCTGCAAAGAGTCGGGGTCGACGCTGGACGAGAGTGTCTAACATTTGTGACCAGAGCTGCTCACGCACCTCGTGCTTCACTGTGTTTTTGTCTCCATAAAGGAGGAGGGGGTCGTTTCGCCCGGGTACTGTCCATCCCCACCATCCCTGTGTGGCCACCCACCCACATTCTGTGCTGTATGTATGGCCCGCCCAAAGGGGCCAGACCCTTTGTGGGTTCGGGCCGTTTCCCAGATGGCCTGTGCGGTGATTTGGCCCGCCCCCCTTGTGCGGCACAGTTGTGCCGGCCAGAGGATTCGGTGATATTTGAGCACCAGGGTTGGCGCAATCCTATGCCCCTTGCAAAGCAGAGTAAAGAAAATCTCCTTCGCCCTGCCCGGCCGGGATGGGCCCCATATGGTCTTCATGACTTTCGCTTCAAAGGGCAGCAGGTCCTTAGGCCGCAGGGGCACTATCTCCGCTGCATGCAGTCCTGTGGCGGTTATCATCGTGGAGATGACATCACATCGGCGTTCAAAATTCCCCTGCGCTCCGTGTACCCTGTCAAGCAGACTACAGGCCATAGAGATGCGTTTCAGTATGAGAGGCCCTGAGCAAGTGGCATCAGTGGTGCGAACACCTGCGCCCAGTGATTTAAACTCGGACGAAACAGGAAAAGGTACACCCTGCAGTGCGGCTCGCACTGGATGTCGCTCATCGGATGAAAAACCGACCGACTTCTTGGCATTCACACCCTGACCTGTGTCATCCAGCCAGGTGGAGGTGCAGTCTAACAGTGGGGTGAGTGTGGAGTTCCCTGCAGCGAACCCATAGGTGTCATCCGCATACCCTAGTGCCGTCAAAATGTAATGCAGGGCCTGCGCTGGCTGATCCCCGGGGGGAAGCCGCTGCACTGTGACTCTAATGCCTTGCTGCTGGGCATCCAGCACACGCTTCCACACGCTGGTCATCAGGTTGATAAGTATGACACTTAGCGGGCAGCCCTGAAGGATACCGTTCGTGGCGCCGAAAAAACTGGCGCAGCAGCCCATAATCTTGAAACACCTCATGAGTCTGTGGTACATGCCAGTGAGCGCTCTGTGTGTCCCCAAGTCCATTCCTTGTGTGAGGGCAATGTGCAGCACGATGGACTGAGGTATGAGATCAAAGCATTTTATATAGTCTAACCCAAAACCATGCAGAACAGTTTTTATGAGCTTGTGAAGCTCAATAAGCATTGAAATGAAGGCGGCCGCATCTGTGGCACCCCGTTTCTTTCTAAAACCATATGCATGTGGGTGGATCCATTGCTCCTGCCATAGCATACACTCTTCCAGTTGAATTCCTGCCCAAACCCTGTAGATTTGGGACAAAACAGACAGAGGTCGTTGCTGCATGGGCAGCATACCCTCCCCCTTTGGTATTAACGAGACAAATCCCTTGGCCAGGATACTGGGCCAGCAGCCCGTCTGTTCGACGAGGTGCAGGATTTCTGCGAGCATATCCAGCAGACAGACAGGCAACAACAGCAGGTCGGACACACACCACCCATCCAGCCCAGCGGATGTGTGGACCCCCATCTTTCTGAGACGCTTCGCAAGGCGTTTTCCTGTGATGGGGTTCGCTTGCATGCGTGCATTCTTGACCGAGAACTGATCATACTTCTGTGCAAAAGCATGCACATCTGGCTCTGGAGTGTCTGCGTACTTTCGCATGACTTGGTCCCACGACTCATGTAGTATTTCGTCCATCCGCGGGATATTGGACGTAGGCTGGTCTGTTTCTGGGTCCAGGAGCATGACCAGGGGGGGTTGGTACTCGTTTTGAATCCACTTGTACACCTCCCTTGGTTTGTCTAACCACGCCTGATCCATTTTGGATTTCCACTTTTCAATTCTGGTGCGCTCCTCGTGGCGTGCATACTTCTTCCCCAAGAGGCACAACCTGTCATATGCAGACATCGTTTCGACCAGCGCTGGCACAGGGCGGTCCACAAGAAGGGTGGGGTCGGGGGCAATAGCGACAAACTCGTGGAGCAGTAGGTCCTCCCGAAAGGCCAGGCCCGTTTTACGCATGCGACGGCACGCGGCCTGCCAAGAGAGCTCCACCTGTTTCGGCATGGCACCTGGTCTGAACACCTGTTTGGCCTTGCGCTTGGCTGACGCTGGCACTCTCTTGCCCTTGATGCCCAACTGGGCTCGTTGCCATTGGATGACAGTGCAAAGTGCTCCTAGTGCCCCAGTGATTTTAGAGAGGAGTCGTGTGCGCGGCCCACCTGTGGGGGCTATGCCCCGTGGAGCCAGCGTCGTTTCTTTCAGCATGTGTTCTGTGCCACAGCCCCGAGGCGCCGTTTTGTGCGCAAACGGAAGCGTTGGGTTGGGGGTGTCAATGGTGAGGTGTGTGCACGAGAGCGCCATGCCGACTTCCTCAGCCAGCCAAGTCCACTTCGCCCAGATGGCGTTCACATCCCCTTGGTGCAACAGTCCTTCCCATTCCGTCTGGTGGGGGTGTAGCATGAGTTTGCAAATTTTCTGCGTGTCATCTTCTGTCCTGGGTGGCGGGGAGAAGGGCGGCAGTTTCTTCATTTTGATGACCTTTTGAAGGGGCGCATCCGGCGAGAAGGTAAAACAGACCGGGACGTGCCCAGGGAGGGAGTGGTCGCGCAGAGCTGTAACCCCTGTTAGCATGCCTGCCTGAGCTGGAGTGACTAGCAGACCGTCTATGCGGGTAGCCGGCTTGCCGTCCTTAGAGAAGCCACATACACATGGCTTGCCGTGTAAAATTGCATGGGTCCTGTCTGCATCCACAAGCCATCCGTCCGCCAGCGCAGTCAGTGGCGCTGATGGATTCTTATGCAGCAGGTCAAAGTTAAAATTTGCATCAGTCAGCAGCATGCAGCCAGCATTCCCCAGCCTGCTCAGGTAACAGATCACCTGATCCCAAAACTCTCGATTGAGGGACTCATTTCCCGATATGCCATATGCGACGCATATATTCAGTACGCACTGTCCCGAGCCGATCCCTGCTCGCGTGTGCAGCCACCGTCCACAGTGCCAGAGCCGGCAGGCGATGGAGTCATCCGAATCCGGCTCCACTTTCCGGACATTCCAACCTTTTTTGAATAATAAGCCTACCCCCCCTTGAGGTGCCCCCCAAATGCCTCCCGTAGGTGAGCCCAGGGGCTTCCCCCAATAGCAGTCCCAGCCCCAGTCTACAGCAATGGCTTTCATGCAGCGCTGTCCGGCCTCTGTGAGCCGCGTCTCTTCCATCCCAATTACATCTGCCTGAAAATTGAAAACGTCCTCATGATGGACTCGCAGCGATGTGACATTTGTTTGTATAAATTTCAGAGGACCTGTGATGTGGCGCCTTCATCTAGGGGGGGGGGGGTCAGAGAATGCTCTCCTCCTCCTCCTCAGCAGCCTCGCCCGAGGGTGACTCACCCATTTCCTCGTCTTCGGGCACTGCACAGCCCTACACTGCAGGAAGTACAGACTTCTTCTCCACATGCGCATATTGAGGGCCATGCGACTTGCGACGTGCGCACTGACACTTTGAATGCTCTGGTATTTCGCCAGCGCCTGCGCAGCGGTCGCCTGTGAAACCCGCCAGTGGTTGGCCAACAAGCAGGATATGTTCGAAGGCCTTTGCTGTGGCCTCTGTGACCTTCCAGTCATGGACAGGCTTGTTCACTCCTATTTGCTGGATGGTATTCAGGGCAGACTTGTGCGCTCCTTTGTAAAGGCGGCGTGCCTGCACTGCCGTGAAGTTGTGTTTGCTCTCAATGTCACGTACTGCCGTAGCTGTAGGCTGCAGGGGCTCTCCCAGGTCTGGAACATCCTGTACGACAAGACGGCTCTCTGTTTTCATCCTCCGAGTGAGGGCCGCGCGATAAGGGGACTGTTGCTCGTCCACCTCGGTCTGCTCCTTTGGGGGCACCGGTTTACCCCCTGCCGCTTGTAGTGCTGCGCGCAACTCGCGGACCGTGCCACGCAGCTCCCGGATGACGCCGAGGAGTTCTTCTTCCCGTGCGGTGGTCGCTTTCGCCGGCGGCGGTAGATCCTTCTTCCCACTGAGGAGTGGTGCGATGGCTGCGGCCAGAGCTTCCAGGAGCGCTGGTCTACGTAGCGCTTCCAAAATTTCATGGGCAAATCCCGACATTTTGTATGACCCGTGGGGTCGTGCCAAGCAGGGGTTTCACCAGCCCAGGGGGGGGCAGAAGCAGCCCGTGTGATGATAGAGTCACCAGAGGTCGTGCCCGTTTGGCTTTCGGTTGGGTATGCAGTGTCACCGGCTGGCAGGCACCAAACAAAACACCTGTGTGTGTGTGTGTGTGTGTGTGTGTGTGTGTGTGTGTGTGTGTGTGTGTGTGTGTGTGTGTGTGTGTGTGTGTGCCAAGACAACAATTCCAGTCATGCTCCAACTGTGAAGTTCAACAACCTACACTTTTACATCATCTGCAATAACAATAAGCTGTGTGCGTGTGGCGCCCATTCATTTCATCCAAAGCAAGAGCGTTCGCTATGATACGCTATGATCGTTTTGTGTGTGTGTGTGTGTGTGGGTGTGTGTGTGTGAGGCCCAAGTATTGCAATCAAAGCACAAACTGAGGGGTTCAACATCCCTATGTCCTACATTCCATCAGCGAAACTAGGAGTCCATAGTTCTTCTGACCTCGCTGGGCAGGCCATCCGCTAACACACTGATTCACAGCTTCGGGGTGTGGTTGCAATTCTAGGAGCAGCAATGCAAGTGTGTGTGTGTGTGTGCGTGCGTGCGTGCGTGTGCGAGTGTGTGTGCGTGTGCGTGTGCGTGTGCGTGTGTGTGTGTGCGCGCGCGCGTGTGTGTGTGCCCTACCGCTCCCCACATCCCTGCCCCATGCCTAGAGACTCAAGGGGGGGGGGGGCGGGCTCTATACCGGGCGCCTGGTTGCTGAAAAATAACCTAGATGTTATGTAGATATTCGTTGGTCATAACACGAAATCTACGCATTTCGAGCCCCCCCAGAATCGAACATGGCACTTTCCGGCCAGCGTGCGACACCTTGGCCACTATACCATACCGACGAGGTCAGCCGACTCGCTCCACACGCACAAAAGGCAGGGCCGCCTCGCCGCCCGGTGTATCCCAACCCTCCTCGGGGTTCGAACCACCGCCTACGGCATGCGAGACCCGGCACATACCATTCATCTACAGGGACGATACAAACTTATACCTCGTGTGTGTGTGTCTGTGTGTGTTACTACAGTTTTTTCCAGGCCTTCCCGGTTGGACCTGTATGGCCACACTGACGTCCTCGGGTCGGGTCGCTCCCCATTGTAGCAGGCCTTCGGTGCAGGCCAGGGGTGTTTCCCTGTATTCTCGACCAGTGCAATATGCACTTAGGCCAAAACTTGGCTCGCTGCCCCAGTTGTGTGTGTGTGTGTGTGTGTGTGTGTGTGTGTGATCTGTACTTTTTTACGAGGTAGATCCTTATGCAGCCATGAGATGGCAGGTGTATTCGGCTCAGTCTGCTGTTGCCTCTTTGCGCCTGTGATCCATCCCTTCTGCGGAATCAGAACCTCTGTGTGTGTACGGTTAGGTAACCTCGGAGCTGGCCCTTCCGTGTGCCCCCAGAAAGAGCTGGCGGCAGATTGCTTCCGTATCCGGCGTCTCTGCCAGCCCCTGTGGAACAGGGGTTGGTGGGGAGGGCGGGGATGGCGTTTTGGGCCTCCGCCGCTTGGGGGCGGGAGGTGTTGGGGGTTGGTGTGGAGACCTCAAAGAGGCTTGACTTGTCTGTGAAGGCCCAACTCGTGGGCGTTTATATGAACGCTTCGGCTGTTGAGAGGAGCCACGCTTCCTGGATGGCTGGACTGGGGTGCACACTTTGTGATGCCCCCCTGCACAACAGTGCCTTACCCCCCGTTGTGTGCGTGTGCAAATGGGGCACGGCGGCAGTCTGTGGGCCTCACAGAGCTGTAAGTGCGGGCGGCGAGGGACGTGCCCCGCTTCGTGATGCCCCAAAGAGCAACACTCCTAGGCTGTTTTGCGCAGCCTCTTGCACGTGATGCACGCCGGTAGAGAGTGTGTGTCACATACAGTGGCATTTGTTGGCGCCCTGTTTACGTGTGCCTGTGCTGTTGTTGGTACGTGCCTACGTGTTCCTGTGTATGGGCGCTGTGGCAAGCGACCGTCGCCGATGATGGGGAAAAAATCTGCTCCAAAATTGGAGCCTGTGGCTCCACCCTTAGCTGTGAGCTGTGCACCAGATGGTGGCGCCAGGCCTGTCTGCAAGTTCCCGCACAGGGCTCTGTGCAGTCTATGTGCTTCAATCTCTGCCGCTGTCTTACGCGGGCGGTATGTGTATGGGCGCAGCGCATGTGTGCGGTGTGTTCCCGCCTTGGCCATCCACTGCCCTTCGCAATACTGAACGAGCTTGCGGATGTGTGAAATCATGGCCTCTCGGCGTGCAAAATACGGGCGTTTATTTAAACCGCAGATCGCCGGTCCCCCCAGCGGCACAAGCGAGCCACAGCGGGTCACCATGCCGGCTGGGTGCAGCTGGCCTGAGGTGACCAGTCTCTGAGCGCTGGACATTGCCAAACGCAGTACCCTGCCTCGTTCTTGGAGGGACAGGGTATGTCCTGCATACTTCGCCTGAGGCGCATGGGGGAGGGTCCTTTGCGCGAACTCTTCGAAATCAATTGCCAGTTCCAAAAAGGTGACTGTCCCCGGTTCCTCCGGCCACGTCAGGGCTCGTAGCCAACCGAGTAGGTCCGCGAGAAAGCTCTTTTCCCACTTCCATTCATGCCCCTTGGGGGTGCGGAGTGTCAAGGCACCGTGTGCCACCGTTTGGGGCAGTGGCCCAACCAGTTGTTGATAGGGGTATTGCCTGACTTGTTGAGACAGTCTGTACCCTGCAAAGATGGAAGGGCTGTGCGCATCTCGCTTTTTGCGTGCTGCTATAATGCACACATACATGGAGTGTACCGCGCGCAGGAAGGTGAAAGCTGCACCAGATTTTATCGCCTCCGTGGAAATTTCTGGGGCTAAACCACATCGCCGTAAGCATGCCGGCCACTGGCCGGGTGGTGGAAGCTCCGGCACCTGGGAGAGGGCCGTGTGCACAAGCGCCAACAGAGGGTCACGGACGTGGTCCCACGCGACACAATGCCAGAGGATATGTTCCTCATCTTCTGGGGACGCATTACAGAAAGGACATGCGGAGGAGGTGCGAAGGCCACGTTGATACGCGCGCAGCGCGGTCCAGGTCGCTCCAGAAAGAACCCCTCTCAATATGGTCCGCTCTAGTTCGGACCCAAAACTGGCAATGCTCGGCTGTAGAAGTTGCCTGTTTGTGGCATAGTGCAGACCCGCAAACAGGCGAGGTCGCCGTTGGACTAGCGAGTCTAACAATTGCTTCCTAAGCTGTTCGCGGACTTCGTGTTTTACAGTCTGTTTGTCCCCATTTAACAGAAGGGGTTCACGCTGCCCTGGGACTTTCCAGCCCCACCAACCCTGCATAGGCGCCCAGCCGCATTCCTGTGCTGTTTGCACCGCGCGCCCAAAGGGGCCGCTGTTTCTGGTGTATAGTCCTGTTTCCCAGATGGCCTGGGCAGTGATCTGGTTTGGGCCCCTGTTCCGGCAAAGATGCGACAGCCAAAGCAGGCGTGAGTACTTGACCACCATGGTTGGGGAAATCCGGTGGCCTTTGCATAGCAAGGAAAAGAAAATTTCTTTTGCCCTCCCTGGGCGTGTAGGGCCCCAGATAGTTCTAATGACGCGGGTTTCGAAGGTAGCGAGATCCCGCATGCGGAGTGGGATGATCTCCGATGCATGTAGGCCTGTGGCTGTGATCATAGTTGATATGATCTCGCAGCGGCGTTCATAATTGCCCTGGGCTCCATGCACACGGTCAAGGAGGCCGCAGGCACGAGATATGCGCTTCAGGATTAGTGGGCCAGAGCACGTGGCATCGGTTGTGCGAATGCCTGCACCCAGCGACCTAAACTCTGTTTCCACCGGGAAAGGCACACCCAGCAGTTCTGCCTTCACTTGCTCTGATGAGGATGAGGAGAACCCCACGGACTTTTTGGCATTACACCCTGGCCGGTGTCTTGTAGCCATTCCTCCGTGCATTGCAAAAGGGGGGTCAGGGGTGTGCCTCCCGCTGCCAGTCCATAGGTGTCGTCAGCATAACCCAGCGATGTGAGTATAAAGTGCACGACCTGAACTGGCTGATCCCCAGGGGGGAGCGCGCGCGCTGACACCGACAGGTGCTGTTTTTGGGCATCCAGCACCCGTTTCCAGATACTAGTCATCATGTGTGTGTGTGTGCTCTGTGCCATTAACGAGGGTTGATGGCTTTTAATGTCCTGGCCGCTCTTGCGACGGGAGGGTTAGGGGTTAGCGGGTTAGAGCCTGCCTGTAGCCTGACCTATCCCACCCCCGGCCCCCCGGTATGTCGCGGCGCGGCGGAAGGACGTCCGCCCTTGACTTAGGTCACCTCACTTGAGGCTCTCCCGTGCGCCATCACCGGCACCCTGCTGCCCCCTTGACGCGCCGGAGCCGGCGCCTCCTTGCCTCCTGCTGGGGGGGCGTGCCCCCCTCCTCGGCTGTGCCCCAGACGCGCCCGTGCCGCTGCCTGCGGCCACGAAGGAGGGAGGGGGCGATCCGGAATCCCCACCCCCCACGCCTCTTTCGCTGGGCCGGCGGCGGTTGAAGCCGACGTCCCCACATGAACCTCCTCCGGGCTGGCGGTTGCGGAAACCGACTGCCCCAGCTCCGTCGCTGGAGCTGCTAGATGCACCTGTGGTGGGAGGGGGTGATTGTGATCCCCCTCCCCCCATGTACGCACCTTGTGCCCTGAGCGCGGGCTCGGATCGCATGGGGGGGGTTCCCTAGCCCGTGACATCACTGGGCTAGCAGAAGCGAAAGTGGCACTGCTTGCGGCGCAATCAAGGCGCCTGGGGCTGGAGGGGAAGCGTCCCCCAGCGCCCAGGGCGCCATCTGTGCTGACCCCCCGGCCCTTACCCGCTTATCTGGGTTCCCTGGGGGGAGGGGGGTGGAGGTGGTCAGGACCACCCCCCCCCCCCTGCCTTGCGCTCACCCAATGCCCTGGGGCATCAGGGGGCTGCATTGTTTTTGAGGAAGTCTTTCAGGGAAGGGGCGGGCAGCAGGAGATGCTGGAGGATGAGGTGTGCACCCGCACGTGCATAGAGGAGCTCCAGGTGGCGACGCTGGAGCTCCTGATGGGTACTTTTCGGGAGGGGGGGCTGCGCCTTTCTGCCCCCCCCTCCCCCATCAATTTATGCCCTAACCCGCCCCCGGGCTGCCTGCCCTGTGCGGCGCCCTGGGGGTCAGATTTTGTTTCATCTGGCGGGGGATGGGGCCTTACCCCCCCCCTCCACTGCCCTCGCCCCAGCCTCCTGCCCCCCAGACCACGGGGCCAGGGGAGGGGGGGCATGGCGGCTCTGCCACCATCTTTGAGAGGGCCATTGGCCCAGCCCACCAGCGGTGGGAACGGAGGGGCCCTGCCGGTTGCCAGAGCCGCCGGCCTCCCCGTGTGTGGTGGGGCCCTGCTGCTATTAACGAGGGTTCAAGGCTTTTAATGTCCTGGCCGCTGTACTATAAACGAGGGAGACCCATATGTGGCGGTAGTGCATTCCGTATATTTAGCCCGGTGCCTAGGCGGAGCTGTGCGTATACTTGTGTTTGCGACTTTCCACGGAGTCAGAACCTCTGTGGTGTAGCGGGCTCAAGTAACTTCTGACGATGCGCACGCGTGGCCCGTGAAAAACAGGGTCCTCACCACTGCCGTGTCGTCATCATCCACCTGCATCCCCCGCGGCCGTGGGGCTGGAGGGGCGGGGGGGATCGGGGATTTGGGTCTCCGTCGCTTGGGGGCTGGCGGTGTGGGTGGTAAGTGAGGTGAGCGTGGATGCATCCGCGAATGTGCTGGGACTGCAGACTGCAGCCGGGGTCGTTTGTTGGCACCTGCCGGGGCTGGCACTGTCCTTTTGCCCAGACCTTTGTGCGGTGTATTAACCTTGTGATGTCCTCGTTGGCAGCAGTGCCGCACCCCCTGCTGCATCAGGGTGTAGCGCGGGCACGGTGGCACCCCGTGCGTCTAGCAGACCTTGGACAGTGGTCTGCGGTCTACATACCTTAGAGCGTGGTGGCCTTTGGCGCAGCACGCCACCGCCGACAGGCAGAGCCGTTTACATGTTACACATGCCGGCAGCTTGTGGGCGGGGCATGCATGTGCTGACGTGATGGGAGAGGGGGCCGCGATACACGTGGCCGGGGCCGTCGGTTGTGGTGCGCGCCTGCGCGTGACTGTGTATGGGACTTGGGCGGCTTTGGCTCTCCCCATAACTGGGAAAAAATCTCCCGCAAAATTTGTTCCGCCCGCCCCCCCCCCCTTTGCGAAGAGGGAAGATGAGGGCATAAGCCCAGTGTTCAAGCTGCCCGTAAGTGCACGCTGCAGGTGCGCCTCCTTGACTTCTTGCTCCGTTTTTCTGCGACCGTACTCGTACGGTCTGTGTGCATTGGTGCGTGTGTGCGTGCGCAGCGTCCACATGGACTCGCAGTAGGTGTGTGTGTGTGTGTACGTGCGGATGAAAAACAATTTTAAAGAGGGAGATCCGCATGGGTCAGACGGCCCCCGCCGTCGCCTGTGGCGCATTCAAAAAGCAGGTCAGCAGGCATTCCTGCAGGGAGGCCGCCATGGAGCAGGGCACGCTGGTTTCCTTAAGCATAAGGAGGTGCGAATGCTGGCACTGAGGGCGTGAGGACGGGGTCGCACTCGCCCCTGTTCCGTGGATGAGGCCGTGGTGGTGGTCACGGGCAGAAAATGCTCATAGCGCCTGTGGCAGCCCAAATTGGTGGCCGATGACGGCCATTTTTTTCAGCCACCTGTCGGCAATTGAGGGGAAATCTTCTTTCACAAACTCGAGAAAAAACCAACTTTGCTATCGACCCGACACCACCATTGACCAGTAAGGGTGCTGCATCCCTACAGTGTGACTGGTAGCCAGACGGACGGAAACTGGTTAGCCAGATGATTCCGCCATCTACCACTATTGCACACTGAACCATGGCCTGTCCTCACACCTGCAATTTGGGACCAACTGAAAACAGCTCCAAAAAATATGCAGGCCACACAGTGCAAGACCGCATGCAATACTCAAACTGCTGATTGAATGCAGCACGCATGCTGGCAAATGGATGCACAGAGGCTGTCAAACGCGTGCAGCCTATGGCAAGTTCGTAACAAGGCGAGTGACCCATATTCCCAACGCCACAATTCACTTGCATTACAGCCTGAGAATTGAGATGGAGATCAAGGCGGATTATAGCAAACAAGTTGCAGCTACGCGCGCCTCGCGAAGCGGAAAGATGTTTCCGCTTTTGCCTGGGCAAATTTGGATCGAATCGGCTTGGTTAAAAACGTGGGAAAAGGCGCAATATCCGTTGAATATCCAGAGTGAATGGATGCCATACAGTACAGGGGTTGGGGAAGCGAAAATATTGCGGAAGACGGGGGTACTCCAGGCCCCATTCTAGCCGCCCCCCTCCCCCTCAAGGCTGAAATGTCCGGGGGTTCAAAAAGGCATATTTGAATGCAGCACACCACGAACGGTGACTGGCTGTGGAGTTACGGCAGTACCAAAGCCAACACACAGACTGTCAAGTGGGGGTTTGCCCTGAGGCGGCAGTCAAGTGTTTTGATTTGTTCCCCACGTCAGGGTCTGTATTAAATACCACAACTTTGCCGCTGGAATTGGTTGGCACACCCGAGATTGCGCAATTGTGATGCTGAATCACGGATTCAAGCTGAATCACGGATTCAAGCGTGCAACAGTCACTTTGGACAGATAATACGCCAGTGGCAGTCAACAAAAATATGGGAAACCTCCAGCAAGGTGCGCACCGTGCACGACATGGGCTGCCCCCCCCCCCCCCCGGCTACATGAGGCAGAGGAAAAAGCTCACAGAATTTACACCGGGGGGCATTGGAATGGGCATGGGCGCTGTACAAGGCATGTGTCTCGTTTCATGGCGATTCTGTTTGGGCCAGGCATTGTTGTCACGAACGGAGGCTTGGAGCAGTTGGACTATTATATGATATGTTTTATGTCGTACAGTGTCAACAATCTGGGGCGCTTATGTACGCCCAATTTGATAGTCCACTTTTTGAGACGCCTATTACACAATTTATTTTGCGCTATCATCATTCGGGGTTGGCAGTGTGCATCGTGCATTTGAAGCCCCTGGAATGGGTCAGCCAACGAGTAAAATACGTCCCCACGAGGCCTCGAATTCAGTAACAAAACAGAAGTAACATCGTGTCCATTAATGTGCAGTCATTCGTCAACCTTGTTCCCATTACTAAACAATCCCTCCTACGCTTGGCCCGCGCTGCTTTCGTTCTTGGACTTCCGCCAATACCCGTGGTCCACCTCCTTCACCTGGAGACAGGGCTTCCCCACCCGGTCCAGCACGAGGAAATGGTTCATGATCTCTTCGTGCTCCGCGTCATTCAGCTCGTTCTCCATTCCGCGGACGACCCGCGCACGCTGCAGTAGCCATTCCAGCTCCGCCGAGTCTGAGATACGGTTGTATGTGTCGCCCATGCGAGCGATCAGGAGGTTCATCATCACCAGCGTGACCATCATGACGTAGACCGTGATGATGGTGGGGCCCAAACGCGGCCAGTGGTTGTAAATGTCATGAAAGTGCGACTCTTCGAAGGCATCCAGGAATGGAAACCCGCACAACTGGTGATGAAACGACATGGTGTGCAGTGGTTGGGGTTTGAGCGGTCCGAGTCCCAGGCACCACCTAGAGGTATGGAGTTGTATTTGCGTGTCCCTGTCCTTCTTCGCCCTACCGTGTGGTGACCCCATCGGACTTTGAACCTAAAACCACACAGTGGTCATCGGCTACAATGGCTGCTGAACCGTGAGGAACCCCTGAGGGGGTGATGGTATTCCATTCAGACTTGGCGCCCAGGCCGCAAAGGGTAGACGTTATGATTTGCATGTCGTCTTACGCAACATTGGATATCCCTTTGCCCGTCACGCTGCAGAACTTCCTCTCCGGTGGTTGTAGGCCAACGCAGAGCATTTCCAGCGGTAGAGCCTGGGATGGCTATAAGCAGATGAGCAGGCTGGAGAAGTACTGGGCATGCTCCCTTTGAACCACATTGTGCGTCTCACTAGGGGGAAGTGTCACGCGGGTGTAAAGAAGTGTCACACAAGTACACCCAAGGGAAAAAATATACTATATTTCTTATATTATTTTTTTTTATTGTCGGCGCTCAGCGCAAGTGCTGTTTAAATCTGACCACCATTGCTACTTGGAGAGGTGAAGTGAGGCAAGCTCACCCCCACGGACATTTTGGATACTCCAAGCATGGGCAAGGCAATGGAGCCGTGGCGCAGATCGATGATAGCAGGGATGGGAGGGGAGACCAATGGGTGGGCATTGGATACACCGCAAGTAGTAGGTGTACAACAGATTAGTTGGTAGGTTAGGGTCTGTCGGGTTTGATGAGCAGAGGGAATAGGAGAGGAAGGGTTTGAGGGAGAACCAATAAAGATTGGAGACACTGCACCGAAAAATGCAGTGTACAAAAGGTTAGTTGTTGTGAAAAGGGGGAGAGAGGAGGTGAAAAAAGGGGCATGGCACCTAGGGAGTGCCGTTCACAATGTCTGGAACATGCGTCACAAAGGCCGGGGGCATGTGTTCGGCAGTGAACATGCCCAAATCAGTATTGGGGTCCGTCTGCAACAATTGCCGCAACAAACTCAGCGACTGATAACCACACGCCCAACCATCATGGTTTTGAAAACTCAAAGCCTTGGCGTTTAGTGGGATGCCTTTGTCGCAAAGCTGCTGAATAAGGGGGCGGATGTACAGCTCACTTCCCTTGGCATCCCACAAAAAGACGTGCATCGCGGGCTCAACTACTTCCCCAACACAAACCAATGGACCCCAGAAGAACAATCGCTATTCGTTAAAAAAAAAACGAACGCTGCCACCAATGGCGTTTGCGTGACATCGAGCGAGCACACTTGTCCATACGCTGCTTGAGGTCATCACACCAATCCAAGGCCTATGACCAGGCCCTTGGCTCGAGCACCTGTCCCATGCAACAAACAACTTCTTGGTAGGCACAAATGTGGCGGTCATCCATCCAAGCTTGGATGCCTGTGCCTTCAAGACGGCATCGTGGGGTGGGGTCATTCTTTGTGTACCTCTTCTCAAGGGGTGAGTCTCCTTCCGGAAAGTACCCACCATCCGCTGGAGGAGAGGGCACAAATGCTACGTCACCCCTGCAATCTCAGGGGTCCCTGACAAAAGGGAACAAAATTAGAAATGGCTGCCTCACTCCTACCTTCTCGGGGGCCCAAAAGAGGGCGGAAATGCGACATCACCCCTGCATTCCGGGGGTCCCCAACAAAAGGAGAACAAAATCAGAAATGGCTGTCTCACCCCTACCTTCTTGGGGGCCCAAAAGAGGGCGGAAATGCTACATCACCCCGCCATTCTCGGGGGTCCCCAACAAAGGGGAACAAAATCACAAGTGGGTGCCTCAACCCCGCCTTCTCGGGGGCCGAAAAGAGGGTGGAAATGCTACATCTACCCTCCATTCTCGGGGGTCCCCAACGCCAAGCGCGGGGAGCAAAAACCGAAGTGCAACCCCAAAAAGGAAAACAAAATCAGAAGTGGGTGCCTCATCCCTGCCTTCTCGGGGGCCGAAAAGAGGGTGAAAATGCTACATCACCCCTCCATTCTCGGGGGTCCCCAACGCCAAGGGCGGGGAGCAAAATAAGAAGTGCACCCCAACAAAGGGGAACAAAATCCGAAGTGGCTGCCTCACCCCTGCCTTCTTGGGGGCCCAAAAGAGGGCGGAAATGCTACATCACCCCTCCATTCTCGGGGGTCCCCAACGCCAAGCGTGGGGAGCAAAATAAGAACTGCACCCCAACAAAGGGGAACAAAATCAGAAGTGCCTGCCTCACCCCTGCCTTCTCGGGGGCCCAAAAGAGGGTGAAAATGCTACATCACCCCTCCATTCTCGGGCGTCCCCAACGCCAAGGGCGGGGAGCAAAAACGGAAGTGCACCCCCAAAAAAGGGAACAAAATGAGATATGGCTGCCTCACCCCTGCCTTCTCGGGGGCCCAAAGGAGGGCGAAAATGCTACATCACCCCTCCATTCTCGGGCGTCCCCAACGCCAAGAGCGGGGAGCAAAATCGGAAGTGCACCCCCAAAAAAGGGGAACAAAATCAGAAGTGGCTGCCTCACCCCTGCCTTCTCGGGGGCCCAAAGGAGGGCGAAAATGCTACATCTACCCTCCATTCTCGGGGGTCCCCAACGCCAAGCGTGGGGACCAAAATCAGAGGTGCACCCCAACAAAGGGGAACAAAATCAGAAGTGCCTGCCTCACCCCTGCCTTCTCGGGGGCCCAAAAGAGGGCGGAAATGCTACATCACCCCTCCATTCTCGGGCGTCCCCAACGCCAAGCGTGGGGAGCAAAATCAGAAGTGCACCCCCAAAAAGGGGATCAAAATCAGAAGTGGCGGCCTCACCCTTGCCTTCTCGGGGGCCCAAAAGAGGGCGGAAATGCTCCATCACCCCTCCATTGTCGTGGGTCCCCAACGCCAAGCGCGGGGAGAAGTGGCCATTTGGCTTTTGGGGTACAGTCGCGCTGACACTCAGAAAAAAATTTGCATATTTTTTGAGTGTCACGGGAGTCACTCGCGTGGCACTCGCGTGGCACTCGGAAAATAAATATTCATATATGGGCGTTTTTACGGGGGGGGGGGGGGGGCATTCCGACGCAAAGTGGGAGATTTTTCAGTTCTCGCCGTTTTTCTCAAAAATGTCGTTCCGCAGGGGGGGGGGGGGATGTTATACCTTTTTGAAATCTCCAAGAAATGGCCGTTTTGGAAAGGTATGGGTTAGGGGAGGGGATAGGTGGCAATATATTTTCTTACCGGACCCAACCTTTTTGGCGTTTTGGTATCTTCTCCAAAAATTTGGCCTGGTCTGGTTTGGTTTGTATACAAGGTTTCACGGTGCTTGGCCCGGTGCTCCAACATGTCGTCGATAAGGCAAATTTCAGTGGCAATAGTAAATGATGCAGATTTTTATGCCGAATCTATTGGTGAAGGCCCCACCCTTCAACTCAACAATATGTTGGAGAAGTTTACCAAAAATTGCGTGCAGGCAAAGTAGGCAATGTGTCAAAATGCGTCTGGTTAGCTTGACTTATGCAGGCTACACTGCTAGCAGTTTTTTGGTGATTTTCTCTACAATATGGTTGAGTTGAAGGGTGGGACCTGCACCTGTGGATTTGGCATGAAATTCTGTATAATTTACTACTCCACCAAAATTTGCCATAGTGACCATACGTTTGAGCAACGGGCCAAGCACCGTGAAAACCCTGTATGCACGCCAGACCAGCAGCAGCAAATTTCCTGAAAATCGCCCGTGTTCCGGACCTCGGATAGGCCTGCTACCATTTTGTTGGGCCACAAAACCTTGATTTTTGAATTCTCCATGTCTAAAATAGGGGGGGGCCAACTATTGGGCAAAGTCCATACCGACCTCGGGCCGAAAATCCAGAAACAGCAAAAAAAACCTCCCACTTTGTGTCAAAGCCCCAGAATCCCCCCCCCCCCCGTAAAAACGCCCATATATATCCCAACCAAAGTCCGGCGGGTGGGGCCGGGTGGGGGGGGGGGGGGCTTGACGCCTTATGCCATATATATGGCATAAGGCGTCCAGCCCCCCCCCCCCCTAGGGACCTATGGGCCGGGGTTGGGTGGGGACCCAGGACCCCCCCCCCTATTTTTGGTTCGAGAAACTCAAAAAAAGAGGAATTAGCTTGATGCGAGACAGTGGCAGGGCACAATTTCAGGATTTAGATGCCAAAAATAGGGTCCTAACCAGTGAACTAAAAATAGCAAAATATGCAAGGTTGGCTCAAAAATTGGTACGCTGAGGTGTAGGTGCCCCTTACCCTGCCCCTAGTGGGGCAAAAGGGTGAGGAATGGATCCAATGGAAGGCATTGACGGCAATAGGCTGGGGGTTTGGTGGGTTTTGTGAGGTGAAGAGGGCTATTTTTAAGATTTTGGGGCTATTTTTGGGGATGATGTCACTCGGTAAGAAATACGTATTTTTAGCAACTTTGAAGGGTCATAGCGGCCCACCACCGTCTCCAACTACTCTAATTCCTCTTTTTTTGAATTCCTCGACCCAAAAATGGGGGGGGGGTCCTAGGTCCCAACCAAAGTCCGGCGGGTGGGGCCGGGTGGGGGGGGGGGGGGGGCTTGACGCCTTATGCCATATATATATATATATATATAATATATATATATATATATATATATATATATATATATATATATATATATATATATATATATATATATATATATATATATATATATATATATATATATATATATATATATATATATATATATATATATATGTATGGGTCTCCGAGGTCAAGCTCATGAACCACCTCCGCTCCCGCGTACGGCCCGACCTATGCGTCTTCCTGGGCGACCTCAACAGCACGGGGGGCCCCAGGCACCCCCCTGGCTCCGCACTCGGGGCCCTAGGCCCGCTCTCAGCTTGGCACCGCCTGGTCCCCCCAGCCACTCCCACCAACTTCACCACCCGCCACGGCTCCCCCCGTTCCACCGCCATCGACCACATCTTCGCCACCGGTCCCATCGCCTCCACACTCTCACCACGTCCTCCCCTGCCACACCTCACACGCCATGGTGTTGGCGCAGGTCACCCCTGCACCACCGCTCCTGCGACGCCCACTCGTGGCGTCTGTTCCGATGGCGCCTGGCGACTGTCGAGGACATGGACTCCCTCTCAGCCGCCCTAGACCTGGCGTGGGGCTGGCTCTCCCTTACCCCCCTCCCTCCCCGACCACTACATCGCCGCCCACCACTCCCTCGCGCACCAGCTGCTCCCCGCACCCCCCTGACACCCCCACACTACTACGGTCCCTGGCCCGGTTCACCTTTCCCCTCTCCACGCAAGACCTCGCCGCCCGTTCCTTTGCCCTCCGGGAGGCATCGGCCGCCCGCGGCTTCGTCTCTCGCGCTGCAGTCCTCTCCTCCCCCTCCATCACTTCCGCCACTCGCACGGTCCTCCGGCTGCCCCTTCCCCTCCCCTGGAACCGTTCCACGGCATCCTCCCCCACCCAGGGG